>JAUPFV010000117.1:0-169343 GCA_036936605.1 Limnanthes douglasii subsp. nivea
TGTTCTTTCTCTGATTCGAGGTAGTAGGTGTAGGGTACATTTTTTAGGGCGAGAATGTACCGAGGAGAAAGTGGTTGAAGGTTTTCTTGAACCAAGGCAGCAACATCTTCGGGAAGGGTAACAGGAGGTTTCTTTCCTCGAATTTTCTTTGGAGGGATTACCCCATCAGCCTCGGATTCCTCTTCGGCATCGGATTCGGTGGCTTCCGAATCATTTTCTTTGTTATTTTCTTCATCAGTAGCCTCATCGGGACGACTTCGAGTTTGAGTCTCAGTCTGAGTCACAAGAATTGGTTGACTATTCTCTGGTGTAGCGTCAACCATTTCTTGTGGGGGAGGAGAGGAGGTTTCTGCATCGTCACCCATTGCTAGAAAGGTTGATTTTTTGCTAAGTTTAACTTTAACTGCTTCGGATTGAAGGATGGGTGGTTTGGGTTGAAGTTTTTTAGAAGTGGGTGGTTTGTCAGAAGTGACAACCTTAGATTTTCGATGTGGTCTTAACGATGGAGAAGTGGGTTGATTTCGAGGGGGAGAAGGGTGTTGGCTAGATTCTGGGATTGAAGCTAAGGATGAGGATGAAGTAGCAAGGTTGGGATCGAAGTTACCGTACTTGAAGATGGTAGAAGAAAAGTGAGGACCGTTGTAGATCAACCCAGCAGCTCTGTATTCTTCAGCTCTCTCTCCAATACAAAGATAATCGTAGGCACCAAATACCTGATTACTAGAACCTGGGAAGAGAGATTTCTTTGGTTTTCTTGGTTTTCTGGGTTTAGATCTTTTGTATTTGGGATACCTTCTCATACAATAGGTGCTGATCTAGGAAGTTGTTTATGTGACTGAACAAAATAGTGTTTCTGAAGAAGGTACCTGGAGATGAAGATGAAGGTTGATGAAGAGCAAGATGAAGATGGCTTAAGAAAGAAGTGATTTATTTAAAAAGTTCTCAGTGAAGGTGGAGCTAAGTATTTATAGTTGAAAGAAAGTGACGTTGGGAATTTGAAGAGGCAAAACCAGTGAATTGTTCTCATTGGGTGGAATGTAAAACGTGTGGGAAAACGTGTTGTGTCATAGACCTATCAAGAAGGGTCTAGTCAGTCTTTCAAGTAGGGGTCAGAAAATTCGAAGCATAAGTAAAGTTATCTCTCCTGTCAGAAGATTCGAAGTGGAGGCAAGGTTGTATTTCGAATTGGCGAATTCGAAGTAAGTGGGGAGTTTATTTGCACTTATTCTTAGGTTCGAAGTGAGGTTGCAAATCGTTGGGCTTAATCATAATGAAGGGGCTGGATGAAGGAAGTTTTATTCACTGAGAGTAATGTTCGAAGAGTGAATAGTTCTTATAAATTATCTATATAAGAACTAGGGGGGCTACTGATAAGGAAATATATTCTTTAGGGACCTAAATGTAATTAATAAGGACTTAATTGATAAGTTCTATTAATATAGAGTTTAATTAAGCTTTATAAGAAACATAGGGACTGAATTGTAAATATCCCTTTATGTAACCGCTCTTGTAACTAACTTACTAGGCCTATTTAAAGAGGCTGGGGAGGTTGATTACGCCTATGAAATATTTAGAGGAGAAAGACAATATTCACTTCTAAAAAATCTCTCTGTTGATTCTAAGAAGATATTCTCTATTTTCTCTAGTTACTTTCTGTTCATACCAGTCCCCAATTATGGTTATAGAAATATCAGAGGTAGATACAGTTCTCAAATATCTTTGGTACCAGTTTTAGAGACATAAACACAAGAGTTCGAGAGATAAACTAGAACAACTTTAAACAAACACCTATAAAGCACTTCAAAATTAACTTTTAAGATATGAAATGGAACTTTTAAATCTGCTTTGTAGAGGGCCGCGCGTACGCAGGCCCCCGAAGCTACAAATTATGATGTAGACTCTCCCTCTTGGGGAGATCTTAGGCTAAGCACCCCTCCGGAGTGCAATGGAGGTCACTAGCCTAGGCCACGGTTATTCCTGATCAGCCATAGACCCCATCCAGGTAAGTATGTTGCTATGTCGCTAGAGGTTTCTTATCTATAATACCTCACTATCCACGATTTACTTTGATATTTCGATGTGGGACGTTTCGCAGCAGCTATTGCTCAAAGCTAGCAGTGCAAACTCCTATTTTTTCTAGGCTTGGCAACATGTCATACTCTGTTAGGATTTACACTATATCAATGACATGATCAATAGTATGAGTGTTTTCCATTGGCATGCATAGTTGGTTCGGAGAGTTCCTGCCCCTCATATGTGTTGAATCGTACCCTTATTGGAGTTTTAATATTTGTAAAGAACATTTTATATTTTTACATATTTTCGCAGTTGTTAATTTTTTTATGATCCATAATCCTCAAAGATGATGTATTAGATGAAACCATTTCTATGACCTTAGAGCAAAACAGTTGCATTCTTTATGTCAACTGCGGAACATAATTATACATAGATTGTTCATAATAGGTAGGTAGCCTGCCCCCTATTTATAAAAACCGATAGTTTTAAGGTGAAAAACTCAGGCCGCAAAAGCGAATGAGAGAGATGACTGAACGCTTATTAGTCCCAGACATCACCAAATAGAGGATCGTACAAAATTAGTCCAATAACCTATAATTTTAATGTGAAAAATACAGCTCATTTTTTAAAATATGGCAGCTGATGTTTTAACTCCTTAATCGCGCCTTTAGAGTGGGGCACGACTATAATTTGCCACGGCTCCATTTGGCTTACAATTTGAACTTATAAGTGGTACTGGGGTGGGCGAAAGCAAGAAACAATGATATTGACTCTCTCTAGGGCAACCAATAACGATCCTAACTCTTTCGGAGGCTAAGAAGCCCTCCAAAGTGCAATTTAGGTAATTAGCCTAGAGAATGGATCTCCATGATGAGCCAGAGACCCGATCCAAGTAAGTATGATACAATGTTTCTCGATAGGTGTACTAAACACGTATTAAGCTCACTAGGCATTACCGGTCACTTTTCAATACTTTTAAACTCACCGGAATTAGTTAGTTCGAATAGAAAATTGAAACAAAACCACAACTATTAGATTTCCAGAAGAAAAAATACAGCATCATATTAAATACGTAAAGAGAGTTGTGTCTTGAGACTACGTGCGTAGGTATTGCCTACTTGTGTTTTCGTTTGGGTTTGTTTGTATGCAAACATAGAATACTTATGGGATTATGACATAAAAGGTTCATTTAATGAACTATTGTCAACTTCTCTGAGACAACTCTTTATCGGAAATTCAAACTCTCCAAAATCATTTTTGGAGCATTGATTCTTTGTTGGGGGATAAATCCCATGCCACCACAAACTTGGTTATTTCAGAAAATATGTTTGTTTTTTATTACAAATAAATGATACATAGATTATACCAATCTAAGTTCATCATTATTTCTATAAGTTTTCAATTGTACATGCACTTGAATAGAAGTGTGTTTAATTTCATGATTGATACAGGCAAAGTTACAAAATAGAAGTAGCGCTGGACAAACCCTAACCCTATGGTGTATATATAGAACTCGAAAGTTCAAAAAAATAATTCTTAATAAATTAACATAAGTTGTTTAGGATCTAGGGTTTTAGACCTTAGATAGAAAATGCTCGAAACCGTAATCCAAAATTAAACGAAGAATAAAAAACAATAAAATACAGCCCAGCCAAATATGAATATATTTGGACTTGCTGAGCTATTTTAAATAATTCCATAAAATATTTAAGTATTGCAAAAAAAACACTAAAATAGTTAATTTCGGGGCCCAAACTTCGCGACTGGACGAGAGGCCTCCGTCACCCGGATGGAAGAAAAATAATTAACATAACACTTATATAATTCAATTGGGGGTTATACTTATTTTTAGACTTAGGACAATGGCGCAGCTAGTGAGGTGCTAACTGAGGCGCCTCAATTGCTGGTTGAAAACTATTTCCAAACCCGCTCTTAGATCTGAGCTTGTCCCGGGCTTTTCAGAATTTCTGGAAGGATTCCCATGTTGGTAAAATCTTATAACACGTGATTTTAAAAGATTTAATTGAGGTTTTTTATCTAATCTTTGAGTTTTTCTTAATTAACATGTTCTACTGCCAACCAAATTATATCTTTTTAAAATTTTATATTGAATATTAACTTTAAATATGATCTTATTCTTTATTTTGGTCCCTTGTGGTTGGTTGAGCGGAACAATAAACAAAGAAGTATGATGCGGAACCGATGTGCCAGAGTCCCCTTTTTAGGATTATTGTATCATCAAAACTGACCACAGCCATTCCACATTAATTTCATATGAGTGTTTAGATAATCTACAAATTAGAGATGAATGATGGATTTTTTCTATTAACATGTATTATCACATGTTTTATCTATGCATTTGATTATCCCCAAAATTAATCTCATAAAAGTACTCAAATATTAAACACGACATTCGTAGATAAAATCAGTATCTTTCATGTTATTATATAAATACAAGGTTTATTTTGGATACTACGAGGGATTGAATTCGTAAAAAGATAACCTACATAAAATTTAAAATTTTGGACTATTTCGAAAGAAAAATAAATATAGGGTTATGGTCCTCTAAATGGAAATTTTGGACTATTTCGAGAGTTGTGGTTTTTATTTAAGATTTAGAAAATCAACGTAAAAGCTCCGATTTGTTTGGAAATACTAATCGCACATCCCGATGGAAGAGAGATAATTAACATAACACTTATATAAATGCGTATAACACTTATATAAATGCGTCGGTGAATTTATCTTTGCGCTGGGGGCAATTACACAGATAGTGAGGTACTAACAAAGGCGCGTCAATTGCTGGTTGAAATTTATTTGGGAACCCCCTCTTAGGTTTGAGCTTGTCTTGGGCTCGAGAGAATTTCTGGAAGGGTTTCGTTTTTGGTAAAACCTTATAATACATGAGTTTAACATTTTTAGTTGAGTTTATTTTATCTAACCCTTGAGTTTTTTTAATTAACCTTTTTCGTTGCCAAACAAACTATATCTTTTTTTAAAAATTCCGCTTCCAAACAAACTATATCTTTTTAAAATTTTATATTAAATATGAATTTTAACTATGATCTTATTTTGTATCTTTTTAAAAATTTATATTAAATATGAATTTTAACTATGATCTTATTTTTAATATTGGTCACTTTTAGTTGGTTCAACGGGATAATAAAGAGAGAAATATAATGCGGAGTGAATGTTCCGGAGTTACCATTTTAGTATTATTGCATGTATCAAAACAACCACAAGCATTCCAAATTAATTCCATATGAGAGTGTAGAGATTATAAAAAATAGGGATGAATGGTAGAACAAATTCATTACAAAGGTAGATATTTAATAATTACAAAACCATTAACTAGACGTGTAAAATTAACTAGACGTGTAAAATTAATTTGCATTTTGCTAGATTAGAGGTAGCAATGAGTATGCACTCTGGCTATAAGTAGCACAATAGATTTTAGGCTATTTACTATTAAACACTAAACACTTTGAAAAAACTCTCTACATTTTAAAGAAATGGGCCCTTCGTCTCCAGATTATTCATCCTCTGAAGGTTGGTTCTCAGACCATTCCAGGAATTGTACTCCTTACAAAAGAACAACCACGTCGGAGTACTCATCTGACGACACAAAAAACGGTTCAGTCTGGTCCTCTGAGTTTGAGGACGAGTATGACACAGGCGACTCGTAGTCAATTGACTGTTACAAGTCAGACCCAAAGGAAGTGTCCAAACGCAAGCGTAAAAGGGACAGTTGGGAGAAAAAGGATTTCCATGAACCGGTGGAGATAGATGATGAAGAAGATGATGATGCAGACAATGAAAAGGAAACACATGAAGAAGAAGAGGAGGACGAGGAGGAAGAAGATAAGGAAGAAGAAGATTCGGATGAGGAGGACGAAGACGAGGATGATGATTGATGTTCTAGTAGTTCTAGTATGATGTTTTTTTTCTTCCATATGTTGTATGTTTGATGAAGTAATTCAATGAACTCTCTCAAAAAAGTTTGTGTTTTGGAAAGATTGAAGGTTAGAGAAGACAAAAAAAATTACCAACCTCAAAGGAATCAATTGGTCAATCTTATGGGTTTGAGGGATCCATAATTCAACATGAAACGACTTAACAAATCAATAAAAAAGGAATCCTTTAATTGAAATCTCAAGCCAAACTATAGTCTACACGGAAATATTTAGTGGCGGGTGTTGTATAAAGATGTCTTTGGAGGCAATCTAGTAAATTGTCGGTGCACGTAATGAATAGTTTATTTTTTTAGGTGTTCATATCTTATTTTGTTGCATAAGAAAGTGCGCCGCTGCTAAACACAGAAATAAATGGAACTCAGTAATCATCGCTCTTGTTTAAAACCCAATCGGTTAACCCTACCACATTTAAACCTAACAGCTTAACGTTCCTTGCAAATATTTTCAAATAGACAAAAATGTATATATTTTTTTTGAAAACCGGTATTTATCATCATATTAAGTATGCAAAGAGAGTTGTGTTTTGAGACTACATATGTAGGTATTGTTTGCTTGGGTTTTCGTTTGGGTTTGTTTGTATTGTAAACTTAATTAGAATATTTATGGTTGACATTATGATTATGACATTAACTAAATCCGTCGTGGTTAAAAAGTCAGTGAGTGAACTATTGTCAACTTTTTATCGGATATTCAAACTCTCTGACATCGTATCGAAAACATTGATACTTTGTTGGAAAGATAAAATTCATGTCAACACAAACTTGGTCATTTCAAAAAATATGTTCGTTTTTCAATACAAATATTTGATACATAGATTATACCCACCTAAGTTCATGATTATTTCTATAAGTTTGCAACTGTATATGCATTTGAGTAGAAGTGTGTCTATTTTCATGATTGATACAGGCAAAGTAACAAAATAGAAGTATAGTTGGAATAAACCCTAACCCTACGGTGTGTATATAGAATTCGAAAGTTGAGAAAAATAATTTTCAAGTTAACAAAAGTTGTTTAGAATTTAGGGTTTTAGAACTTAAACAGAAAACACTCGAAACCATAATCCAAAATACTATAAATATTCAAAAACCAATAAAATACGGCCCAGCCGAATCTGAATATATTTGGACTTGCCGAGCTATTTTAAATAATTCCACAAAGTATTTAAATATTGCAAAACAAAACACTAAAATAACCCAGACTTCGTGACTGGACCTGTCGCCTCCGTCATGTCCTCGACATTCGTACTTTATCATACCTTTAGTGGTGGTTGGTAAATAAGTATGATATTGGTGGTTATTGGTAGATTACCATTGTTGTATAACATCACACTATGCAATTACTTGCATATACGTGTTATATATATATATATATAGTTTTTACTCTCGGTTATTTTTTTTCAAAAAAAAAATCAAATGGCTATTATATTCAATTAAAACAACTAGAAACATCACCTTTATAAGCCATAATATTGTTTTAGGTTTTATACAATTTTTAGTACGAATATTTCTCAAAACTAAACTTTTTGCGGTTAGCAAAATAGGTTAATTTGAAGTCTTTTTGTAGGATTATTTTTATTTATTTAGGATTGCGAACCATACTGAATCTACATTTGCTTACTAATTTTTTGGGTTCAATCAAGCATTGTCAGTGGGATTCGACCATCATTATCCGTTTGATTCAGTGTCTTAGCTATATTTTTTTATTTTATGTGCTCTTCGGTGTCATGTATCTTTTTAATTTGGGGTATTGTTTAATTTAAAGATTTATCACGATGTACAAATACTTGTAATTATATGTTACATGTCCTCAATGTTTTTCTCCATAAAAAATTAAATATTGATAGAGTTTTCAATAAAGATGAGAGAAACATTGGCTCTTATATACTTGAAACTTAGGTCATAATATTTTTCCAGGTTTTAATACGATTCTCGGTACGAATTCCATAACAAATTATGATGGATAGTAACATTTGAGCTGGAAATTCTAAAAGTGGTGAAAACTATCTGGTATACTAATCCCACACCCGGATGGAAGAAAAATAATTAACATAACACTTATATATAAGTCAATTGAGGGACGAATTCATCTTTGCACTTTGGGCAATTACGCAGATAGTGAGGTTCTAACTGAGGCGCGTCAATTATTGGTTGAAAACTATTTCCAAACCCCCTATTAGGTCTGACATTGTCTTGTGCTTTCCAGAATTCTTGGAAAGGTTCCATTTTTTGGTAAAAGCTGATAACAAATGAGTTTAGCATTTTTAATATTTATTTTATCTAACCCTTGAGTTTTTTTAATTAACCTTCTCCACTGCCAAACAAACTATAACTTTTAAAAAATTTATATTAAATATCAATTTTAACTATGATCTTGTTTTTTATATTCTTTACTTTTAGTTTGTTGAGCGGGATAATAAACAGAGAAATATAATGCGGAGCAGGTGTGTCAGAGTTACTTTTTTAGTATTATTGAATGTATCAAAACGATCACAACCTTTCCAAATTAATTTCATATGAGTGTTTAGAGAGTCTACAAATTAGAGATGAATGGTGGAATTTTTCTATTAACATATATTATCGTTTATCCATACATCTGATTATCGCTAATATTAATCTCATAAAAATAATCAAATATTAAGCACGAGATTCGTAAATAAATTCACGTTATTATATAAAGACATGGTTTCTTTTGGATACTACGAGGGATTGAATTCGTAAAAAGATAACTTAAATAAAATTTAAAGTTTTGGAGTATTTCGAGAACAAAATAAGTATGGGTTATGGTCCGTAAATGGAAAATTTATGGGTTCTGGTTTTTATTTAAGATTTAGAAAATCAACGTAAAAGCTCCGATTTGTTTGGAAACACTAATCCCACATCGTGATGGAAGAGAGATAATTAACATAACACTTATATAAAGTATTTCTTCAACTTAGAGGTGAATTTATCTTTACGCTTGGGGCAATGACGCAGCTAGTGAGGTATTAACGGGGGCGCAATAATTGCTGGTTGAAAACTATTTCCAAACCCCCTCTTAGGTCTGACCTTGTCTTGAGCTTTCAAGAATTTCTGGAAAGATCCCCTTTTGTGTAAAACCTTATAACAAATTCAACATTACTACACGATTAGTTGATCAAAATTGCAAAGCCTTCATAGATTTAAAAGTGACTCACCATATACTTCCGCTAGAACGAAGAAAATTCTAAATCTCAATATTTAAAGATGACCGAGGATCTTTTGGGGTTAACAAATAGAAAAACAATTTTTCCAAGCAATTAACATACACTTCGATTTATTATTCTGATGTCTTTGTGATGGAAATTTTGCAATTAACTCAAGTGGAAAGATATGTTCATATAACTGAACTCTGTTAGTTTTCTTGTTTTGTCGTCGCGGCCATATAATTCTTGGAATTTAGCATTCTAAATTCCTTACATGTTGCGTACAAAACAAATTGTATTGAAACTCCGGTCAGACGGTTCTGCTGATTTCTACGCTTAGGTACTGGACAAAAGTGTGCTTGTTCTTTTTTCTATGCACTCTTTAGATTATAAAGATTGTCCAATTATTAGCACCAAAACACTCATATGCACATATTTCATTCTAATATAAATTTTCCGTTAAAGGGATTAAAGTCTTCCGCCAAAAATAACACAAAAAAATTAAAACAATAAACTAGAACAACTTTAAACAAACACCTATAAAGCACTTCAAAATTAACTTTTAAGATATGAAATGGAACTTTTAAATCTGCTTTGTAGAGGGCCGCGCATACGCAGGCCGCCGAAGCTACAAATTATGATGTAGACTCTCCCTCTTGGGGAGATCTTAGGCTAAGCACCCCTCCGGAGTGCAATGGAGGTCACTAGCCTAGGCCACGGTTATTCCTGATCAGCCATAGACCCCATCCAGGTAAGTATGTTGCTATGTCGCTAGAGGTTTCTTATCTATAATACCTCACTATCCACGATTTACTTTGATATTTCGATGTGGGACGTATCGCAGCAGCTATTGCTCAAAGCTAGCAGTGCAAACTCCTATTTTTTCTAGGCTTGGCAACATGTCATACTCTGTTAGGATTTACACTATATCAATGACATGATCAATAGTATGAGTGTTTTCCATTGGCATGCATAGTTGGTTCGGAGAGTTCCTGCCCCTCATATGTGTTGAATCGTACCCTTATTGGAGTTTTAATATTTGTAAAGAACATTTTATATTTTTACATATTTTCGCAGTTGTTAATTTTTTTATGATCCATAATCCTCAAAGATGATGTATTAGATGAAACCATTTCTATGACCTTAGAGCAAAACAGTTGCATTCTTTATGTCAACTGCGGAACATAATTATACATAGATTGTTCATAATAGGTAGGTAGCCTGCCCCCTATTTATAAAAACCGATAGTTTTAAGGTGAAAAACTCAGGCCGCAAAAGCGAATGAGAGAGATGACTGAACGCTTATTAGTCCCAGACATCACCAAATAGAGGATCGTACAAAATTAGTCCAATAACCTATAATTTTAATGTGAAAAATACAGCTCATTTTTTAAAATATGGCAGCTGATGTTTTAACTCCTTAATCGCGCCTTTAGAGTGGGGCACGACTATAATTTGCCACGGCTCCATTTGGCTCACAATTTGAACTTATAAGTGGTACTGGGGTGGGCGAAAGCAAGAAACAATGATATTGACTCTCTCTAGGGCAACCAATAACGATCCTAACTCTTTCGGAGGCTAAGAAGCCCTCCAAAGTGCAATTTAGGTAATTAGCCTAGAGAATGGATCTCCATGATGAGCCAGAGACCCGATCCAAGTAAGTATGATACAATGTTTCTCGATAGGTGTACTAAACACGTATTAAGCTCACTAGGCATTACCGGTCACTTTTCAATACTTTTAAACTCACCGGAATTAGTTAGTTCGAATAGAAAATTGAAACAAAACCACAACTATTAGATTTCCAGAAGAAAAAATACAGCATCATATTAAGTACGTAAAGAGAGTTGTGTCTTGAGACTACGTGCGTAGGTATTGCCTACTTGTGTTTTCGTTTGGGTTTGTTTGTATGCAAACATAGAATACTTATGGGATTATGACATAAAAGGTTCATTTAATGAACTATTGTCAACTTCTCTGAGACAACTCTTTATCGGAAATTCAAACTCTCCAAAATCATTTTTGGAGCATTGATTCTTTGTTGGGGGATAAAACCCATGCCACCACAAACTTGGTTATTTCAGAAAATATGTTTGTTTTTTATTACAAATAAATGATACATAGATTATACCAATCTAAGTTCATGATTATTTCTATAAGTTTTCAATTGTACATGCACTTGAATAGAAGTGTGTTTAATTTCATGATTGATACAGGCAAAGTTACAAAATAGAAGTATCGCTGGACAAACCCTAACCCTATGGTGTATATATAGAACTCGAAAGTTCAAAAAAATAATTCTTAATAAATTAACATAAGTTGTTTAGGATCTAGGGTTTTAGACCTTAGATAGAAAATGCTCGAAACCGTAATCCAAAATTAAACGAAGAATAAAAAACAATAAAATACAGCCCAGCCAAATATGAATATATTTGGACTTGCTGAGCTATTTTAAATAATTTCATAAAATATTTAAGTATTGCAAAAAAAAACACTAAAATAGCTAATTTCGGGGCCCAAACTTCGCGACTGGACGAGAGGCCTCCGTCACCCGGATGGAAGAAAAATAATTAACATAACACTTATATAATTCAATTGGGGGTTATACTTATTTTTAGACTTAGGACAATGGCGCAGCTAGTGAGGTACTAACTGAGGCGCCTCAATTGCTGGTTGAAAACTATTTCCAAACCCGCTCTTAGATCTGAGCTTGTCCCGGGCTTTTCAGAATTTCTGGAAGGATTCCCATGTTGGTAAAATCTTATAACACGTGATTTTAAAAGATTTAATTGAGGTTTTTTATCTAATCTTTGAGTTTTTCTTAATTAACATGTTCTACTGCCAACCAAATTATATCTTTTTAAAATTTTATATTGAATATTAACTTTAAATATGATCTTATTCTTTATTTTGGTCCCTTGTGGTTGGTTGAGCGGAACAATAAACAAAGAAGTATGATGCGGAACCGATGTGCCAGAGTCCCCTTTTTAGGATTATTGTATCATCAAAACTGACCACAGCCATTCCACATTAATTTCATATGAGTGTTTAGATAATCTACAAATTAGAGATGAATGATGGATTTTTTCTATTAACATGTATTATCACATGTTTTATCTATGCATTTGATTATCCCCAAAATTAATCTCATAAAAGTACTCAAATATTAAACACGACATTCGTAGATAAAATCAGTATCTTTCATGTTATTATATAAATACAAGGTTTATTTTGGATACTACGAGGGATTGAATTCGTAAAAAGATAACCTACATAAAATTTAAAATTTTGGACTATTTCGAAAGAAAAATAAATATAGGGTTATGGTCCTCTAAATGGAAATTTTGGACTATTTCGAAAGTTGTGGTTTTTATTTAAGATTTAGAAAATCAACGTAAAAGCTCCGATTTGTTTGGAAATACTAATCGCACATCCCGATGGAAGAGAGATAATTAACATAACACTTATATAAATGCGTATAACACTTATATAAATGCGTCGGTGAATTTATCTTTGCGCTGGGGGCAATTACACAGATAGTGAGGTACTAACAAAGGCGCGTCAATTGCTGGTTGAAATTTATTTGGGAACCCCCTCTTAGGTTTGAGCTTGTCTTGGGCTCGAGAGAATTTCTGGAAGGGTTTCGTTTTTGGTAAAACCTTATAATACATGAGTTTAACATTTTTAGTTGAGTTTATTTTATCTAACCCTTGAGTTTTTTTAATTAACCTTTTTCGTTGCCAAACAAACTATATCTTTTTTTAAAAATTCCGCTTCCAAACAAACTATATCTTTTTAAAATTTTATATTAAATATTAACTTTAAATATGATCTTATTCTTTATTTTGGTCCCTTGTGGTTGGTTGAGCGGAACAATAAACAAAGAAGTATGATGCGGAACCGATGTGCCAGAGTCCCCTTTTAGGATTATTGTATCATCAAAACTGACCACAGCCATTCCACATTAATTTCATATGAGTGTTTAGATAATCTACAAATTAGAGATGAATGATGGATTTTTTCTATTAACATGTATTATCACATGTTTTATCTATGCATTTGATTATCCCCAAAATTAATCTCATAAAAGTACTCAAATATTAAACACGACATTCGTAGATAAAATCAGTATCTTTCATGTTATTATATAAATACAAGGTTTATTTTGGATACTACGAGGGATTGAATTCGTAAAAAGATAACCTACATAAAATTTAAAATTTTGGACTATTTCGAAAGAAAAATAAATATAGGGTTATGGTCCTCTAAATGGAAATTTTGGACTATTTCGAGAGTTGTGGTTTTTATTTAAGATTTAGAAAATCAACGTAAAAGCTCCGATTTGTTTGGAAATACTAATCGCACATCCCGATGGAAGAGAGATAATTGACATAACACTTATATAAATGCGTATAACACTTATATAAATGCGTCGGTGAATTTATCTTTGCGCTGGGGGCAATTACACAGATAGTGAGGTACTAACAAAGGCGCGTCAATTGCTGGTTGAAATTTATTTGGGAACCCCCTCTTAGGTTTGAGCTTGTCTTGGGCTCGAGAGAATTTCTGGAAGGGTTTCGTTTTTGGTAAAACCTTATAATACATGAGTTTAACATTTTTAGTTGAGTTTATTTTATCTAACCCTTGAGTTTTTTTAATTAACCTTTTTCGTTGCCAAACAAACTATATCTTTTTTTTAAAAATTCCGCTTCCAAACAAACTATATCTTTTTAAAATTTTATATTAAATATGAATTTTAACTATGATCTTATTTTGTATCTTTTTAAAAATTTATATTAAATATGAATTTTAACTATGATCTTATTTTTAATATTGGTCACTTTTAGTTGGTTCAACGGGATAATAAAGAGAGAAATATAATGCGGAGTGAATGTTCCGGAGTTACCATTTTAGTATTATTGCATGTATCAAAACAACCACAAGCATTCCAAATTAATTCCATATGAGAGTGTAGAGATTATAAAAAATAGGGATGAATGGTAGAACAAATTCATTACAAAGGTAGATATTTAATAATTACAAAACCATTAACTAGACGTGTAAAATTAACTAGACGTGTAAAATTAATTTGCATTTTGCTAGATTAGAGGTAGCAATGAGTATGCACTCTGGCTATAAGTAGCACAATAGATTTTAGGCTATTTACTATTAAACACTAAACACTTTGAAAAAACTCTCTGCATTTTAAAGAAATGGGCCCTTCGTCTCCAGATTATTCATCCTCTGAAGGTTGGTTCTCAGACCATTCCAGGAATTGTACTCCTTACAAAAGAACAACCACGTCGGAGTACTCATCTGACGACACAAAAGTCGACACAAAAAACGGTTCAGTCTGGTCCTCTGAGTTTGAGGACGAGTATGACACAAGCGACTCGTGGTCAATTGACTGTTACAACTCAGACCCAAAGGAAGTGTCCAAACGCAAGCGTAAAAGGGACAGTTGGGAGAACAAGGATTTCCATGAACCGGAGGACATAGATGATGAAGAAGATGATGATGCAGACAATGAAAAGGAAACAGATGAAGAAGAAGAGGAGGACGAGGAGGAAGAAGATGAGGAAGAAGAAGATTCGGATGAGGAGGACGAAGACGAGGATGATGATTGATGTTCTAGTAGTTCTAGTATGATGTTTTTTTTCTTCCATATGTTGTATGTTTGATGAAGTAATTCAATGAACTCTCTCAAAAAAGTTTGTGTTTTGGAAAGATTGAAGGTTAGAGAAGACAAAAAAAATTACCAACCTCAAAGGAATCAATTGGTCAATCTTATGGGTTTGAGGGATCCATAATTCAACATGAAACGGCTTAACAAATCAATAAAAAAGGAATCCTTTAATTGAAATCTCAAGCCAAACTATAGTCTACACGGAAATATTTAGTGGCGGGTGTTGTATAAAGATGTCTTTGCAGGCAATCTAGTAAATTGTCGGTGCACGTAATGAATAGTTTATTTTTTTAGGTGTTCATATCTTATTTTGTTGCATAAGAAAGTGCGCCGCTGCTAAACACAGAAATAAATGGAACTCAGTAATCATCGCTCTTGTTTAAAACCCAATCGGTTAACCCTACCACATTTAAACCTAACAGCTTAACGTTCCTTGCAAATATTTTCAAATAGACAAAAATGTATATATTTTTTTTGAAAACCGGTATTTATCATCATATTAAGTATGCAAAGAGAGTTGTGTTTTGAGACTACATATGTAGGTATTGTTTGCTTGGGTTTTCGTTTGGGTTTGTTTGTATTGTAAACTTAATTAGAATATTTATGGTCGACATAATGATTATGATTATGACATTAACTAAATCCGCCGTGGTTAAAAAGTCAGTGAGTGAACTATTGTCAACTTTTTATCGGATATTCAAACTCTCTGACATCGTATCGAAAACATTGATACTTTGTTGGAAAGATAAAATTCATGTCAACACAAACTTGGTCATTTCAAAAAATATGTTCGTTTTTCAATACAAATATTTGATACATAGATTATACCCACCTAAGTTCATGATTATTTCTATAAGTTTGCAACTGTATATGCATTTGAGTAGAAGTGTGTCTATTTTCATGATTGATACAGGCAAAGTAACAAAATAGAAGTATAGTTGGAATAAACCCTAACCCTACGGTGTGTATATAGAATTCGAAAGTTGAGAAAAATAATTTTCAAGTTAACAAAAGTTGTTTAGAATTTAGGGTTTTAGAACTTAAACAGAAAACACTCGAAACCATAATCCAAAATACTATAAATATTCAAAAACCAATAAAATACGGCCCAGCCGAATCTGAATATATTTGGACTTGCCGAGCTATTTTAAATAATTCCACAAAGTATTTAAATATTGCAAAACAAAACACTAAAATACCCCAGACTTCGTGACTGGACCTGTCGCCTCCGTCACGTCCTCGACATTCGTACTTTATCATACCTTTGGTGGTGGTTGGTAAATAAGTATGATATTGGTGGTTATTGGTAGATTACCATTGTTGTATAACATCACACTATGCAATTACTTGCATATACGTGTTATATATATATATATATAGTTTTTACTCTCGGTTATTTTTTTTCAAAAAAAAATCAAATGGCTATTATATTCAATTAAAACAACTAGAAACATCACCTTTATAAGCCATAATATTGTTTTAGGTTTTAGTACAATTTTTTGGGTTCAATCAAGCATTGTCATTGGGATTCGACCATCATTATCCGTTTGATTCAGTGTCTTAACTATATTTTTTTCTTTTATGTGCTCTTCGGTGTCATGTATCTTTTTAATTTGGGGTATTGTTTAATTTAAAGATTTATCACGATGTACAAATACTTGTAATTATATGTTACATGTCCTCAATGTTTTTCTCCATAAAAAATTAAATATTGATAGAGTTTTCAATAAAGATGAGAGAAACATTGGCTCTTATATACTTGAAACTTAGGTCATAATATTTTTCCAGGTTTTAATACGATTCTCGGTACGAATTCCATAACAAATTATGATGGATAGTAACATTTGAGCTGGAAATTCTAAAAGTGGTGAAAACTATCTGGTATACTAATCCCACACCCGGATGGAAGAAAAATAATTAACATAACACTTATATATAAGTCAATTGAGGGACGAATTCATCTTTGCACTTGGGGCAATTACGCAGATAGTGAGGTTCTAACTGAGGCGCGTCAATTATTGGTTGAAAACTATTTCCAAACCCCCTATTAGGTCTGACATTGTCTTGTGCTTTCCAGAATTCTTGGAAAGGTTCCATTTTTTGGTAAAAGCTGATAACAAATGAGTTTAGCATTTTTAATATTTATTTTATCTAACCCTTGAGTTTTTTTAATTAACCTTTTCCACTGCCAAACAAACTATAACTTTTAAAAAATTTATATTAAATATCAATTTTAACTATGATCTTGTTTTTTATATTCTTTACTTTTAGTTGGTTGAGCGGGATAATAAACAGAGAAATATAATGCGGAGCAGGTGTGCCAGAGTTACTTTTTTAGTATTATTGAATGTATCAAAACGATCACAACCCTTCCAAATTAATTTCATATGAGTGTTTAGAGAGTCTACAAATTAGAGATGAATGGTGGAATTTTTCTATTAACATATATTATCGTTTATCCATACATCTGATTATCGCTAATATTAATCTCATAAAAATAATCAAATATTAAGCACGAGATTCGTAAATAAATTCACGTTATTATATAAAGACATGGTTTCTTTTGGATACTACGAGGGATTGAATTCGTAAAAAGATAACTTAAATAAAATTTAAAGTTTTGGAGTATTTCGAGAACAAAATAAGTATGGGTTATGGTCCGTAAATGGAAAATTTATGGGTTCTGGTTTTTATTTAAGATTTAGAAAATCAACGTAAAAGCTCCGATTTGTTTGGAAACACTAATCCCACATCGTGATGGAAGAGAGATAATTAACATAACACTTATATAAAGTATTTCTTCAACTTAGAGGTGAATTTATCTTTACGCTTGGGGCAATGACGCAGCTAGTGAGGTATGAACGGGGGCGCAATAATTGCTGGTTGAAAACTATTTCCAAACCCCCTCTTAGGTCTGACCTTGTCTTGAGCTTTCAAGAATTTCTGGAAAGATCCCCTTTTGTGTAAAACCTTATAACAAATTCAACATTACTACACGATTAGTTGATCAAAATTGCAAAGCCTTCATAGATTTAAAAGTGACTCACCATATACTTCCGCTAGAACGAAGAAAATTCTAAATCTCAATATTTAAAGATGACCGAGGATCTTTTGGGGTTAACAAATAGAAAAACAATTTTTCCAAGCAATTAACATGCACTTCGATTTATTATTCTGATGTCTTTGTGATGGAAATTTTGCAATTAACTCAAGTGGAAAGATAGGTTCATATAACTGAACTCTGTTAGTTTTCTTGTTTTGTCGTCGCGGCCATATAATTCTTGGAATTTAGCATTCTAAATTCCTTACATGTTGCGTACAAAAAAAATTGTATTGAAACTCCGGTCAGACGGTTGTGCTGATTTCTACGCTTAGGTACTGGACAAAAGTGTGCTTGTTCTTTTTTCTATGCACTCTTTAGATTATAAAGATTGTCCAATTATTAGCACCAAAACACTCGTATGCACATATTTCATTCTAATATAAATTTTCCGTTAAAGGGATTAAAGTCTTCCGCCAAAAATAACACAAAAAAATTAAAACAATAAACTAGAACAACTTTAAACAAACACCTATAAAGCACTTCAAAATTAACTTTTAAGATATGAAATGGAACTTTTAAATCTGCTTTGTAGAGGGCAGCGCGTACGCAGCCCCCGAAGCTACAAATTATGATGTAGACTCTCCCTCTTGGGGAGATCTTAGGCTAAGCACCCCTCCGGAGTGCAATGGAGGTCACTAGCCTAGGCCACGGTTATTCCTGATCAGCCATAGACCCCATCCAGGTAAGTATGTTGCTATGTCGCTAGAGGTTTCTTATCTATAATACCTCACTATCCACGATTTACTTTGATATTTCGATGTGGGACGTTTCGCAGCAGCTATTGCTCAAAGCTAGCAGTGCAAACTCCTATTTTTTCTAGGCTTGGCAACATGTCATACTCTGTTAGGATTTACACTATATCAATGACATGATCAATAGTATGAGTGTTTTCCATTGGCATGCATAGTTGGTTCGGAGAGTTCCTGCCCCTCATATGTGTTGAATCGTACCCTTATTGGAGTTTTAATATTTGTAAAGAACATTTTATATTTTTACATATTTTCGCAGTTGTTAATTTTTTTATGATCCATAATCCTCAAAGATGATGTATTAGATGAAACCATTTCTATGACCTTAGAGCAAAACAGTTGCATTCTTTATGTCAACTGCGGAACATAATTATACATAGATTGTTCATAATAGGTAGGTAGCCTGCCCCCTATTTATAAAAACCGATAGTTTTAAGGTGAAAAACTCAGGCCGCAAAAGCGAATGAGAGAGATGACTGAACGCTTATTAGTCCCAGACATCACCAAATAGAGGATCGTACAAAATTAGTCCAATAACCTATAATTTTAATGTGAAAAATACAGCTCATTTTTTAAAATATGGCAGCTGATGTTTTAACTCCTTAATCGCGCCTTTAGAGTGGGGCACGACTATAATTTGCCACGGCTCCATTTGGCTCACAATTTGAACTTATAAGTGGTACTGGGGTGGGCGAAAGCAAGAAACAATGATATTGACTCTCTCTAGGGCAACCAATAACGATCCTAACTCTTTCGGAGGCTAAGAAGCCCTCCAAAGTGCAATTTAGGTAATTAGCCTAGAGAATGGATCTCCATGATGAGCCAGAGACCCGATCCAAGTAAGTATGATACAATGTTTCTCGATAGGTGTACTAAACACGTATTAAGCTCACTAGGCATTACCGGTCACTTTTCAATACTTTTAAACTCACCGGAATTAGTTAGTTCGAATAGAAAATTGAAACAAAACCACAACTATTAGATTTCCAGAAGAAAAAATACAGCATCATATTAAGTACGTAAAGAGAGTTGTGTCTTGAGACTACGTGCGTAGGTATTGCCTACTTGTGTTTTCGTTTGGGTTTGTTTGTATGCAAACATAGAATACTTATGGGATTATGACATAAAAGGTTCATTTAATGAACTATTGTCAACTTCTCTGAGACAACTCTTTATCGGAAATTCAAACTCTCCAAAATCATTTTTGGAGCATTGATTCTTTGTTGGGGGATAAAACCCATGCCACCACAAACTTGGTTATTTCAGAAAATATGTTTGTTTTTTATTACAAATAAATGATACATAGATTATACCAATCTAAGTTCATGATTATTTCTATAAGTTTTCAATTGTACATGCACTTGAATAGAAGTGTGTTTAATTTCATGATTGATACAGGCAAAGTTACAAAATAGAAGTAGCGCTGGACAAACCCTAACCCTATGGTGTATATATAGAACTCGAAAGTTCAAAAAAATAATTCTTAATAAATTAACATAAGTTGTTTAGGATCTAGGGTTTTAGACCTTAGATAGAAAATGCTCGAAACCGTAATCCAAAATTAAACGAAGAATAAAAAACAATAAAATACAGCCCAGCCAAATATGAATATATTTGGACTTGCTGAGCTATTTTAAATAATTCCATAAAATATTTAAGTATTGCAAAAAAAAACACTAAAATAGCTAATTTTGGGGCCCAAACTTCGCGACTGGACGAGAGGCCTCCGTCACCCGGATGGAAGAAAAATAATTAACATAACACTTATATAATTCAATTGGGGGTTATACTTATTTTTAGACTTAGGACAATGGCGCAGCTAGTGAGGTACTAACTGAGGCGCCTCAATTGCTGGTTGAAAACTATTTCCAAACCCGCTCTTAGATCTGAGCTTGTCCCGGGCTTTTCAGAATTTCTGGAAGGATTCCCATGTTGGTAAAATCTTATAACACGTGATTTTAAAAGATTTAATTGAGGTTTTTAATCTAATCTTTGAGTTTTTCTTAATTAACATGTTCTACTGCCAACCAAATTATATCTTTTTAAAATTTTATATTGAATATTAACTTTAAATATGATCTTATTCTTTATTTTGGTCCCTTGTGGTTGGTTGAGCGGAACAATAAACAAAGAAGTATGATGCGGAACCGATGTGCCAGAGTCCCCTTTTTAGGATTATTGTATCATCAAAACTGACCACAGCCATTCCACATTAATTTCATATGAGTGTTTAGATAATCTACAAATTAGAGATGAATGATGGATTTTTTCTATTAACATGTATTATCACATGTTTTATCTATGCATTTGATTATCCCCAAAATTAATCTCATAAAAGTACTCAAATATTAAACACGACATTCGTAGATAAAATCAGTATCTTTCATGTTATTATATAAATACAAGGTTTATTTTGGATACTACGAGGGATTGAATTCGTAAAAAGATAACCTACAGAAAATTTAAAATTTTGGACTATTTCGAAAGAAAAATAAATATAGGGTTATGGTCCTCTAAATGGAAATTTTGGACTATTTCGAGAGTTGTGGTTTTTATTTAAGATTTAGAAAATCAACGTAAAAGCTCCGATTTGTTTGGAAATACTAATCGCACATCCCGATGGAAGAGAGATAATTAACATAACACTTATATAAATGCGTATAACACTTATATAAATGCGTCGGTGAATTTATCTTTGCGCTGGGGGCAATTACACAGATAGTGAGGTACTAACAAAGGCGCGTCAATTGCTGGTTGAAATTTATTTGGGAACCCCCTCTTAGGTTTGAGCTTGTCTTGGGCTCGAGAGAATTTCTGGAAGGGTTTCGTTTTTGGTAAAACCTTATAATACATGAGTTTAACATTTTTAGTTGAGTTTATTTTATCTAACCCTTGAGTTTTTTTAATTAACCTTTTTCGTTGCCAAACAAACTATATCTTTTTTTAAAAATTCCGCTTCCAAACAAACTATATCTTTTTAAAATTTTATATTAAATATGAATTTTAACTATGATCTTATTTTGTATCTTTTTAAAAATTTATATTAAATATGAATTTTAACTATGATCTTATTTTTAATATTGGTCACTTTTAGTTGGTTCAACGGGATAATAAAGAGAGAAATATAATGCGGAGTGAATGTTCCGGAGTTACCATTTTAGTATTATTGCATGTATCAAAACAACCACAAGCATTCCAAATTAATTCCATATGAGAGTGTAGAGATTATAAAAAATAGGGATGAATGGTAGAACAAATTCATTACAAAGGTAGATATTTAATAATTACAAAACCATTAACTAGACGTGTAAAATTAACTAGACGTGTAAAATTAATTTGCATTTTGCTAGATTAGAGGTAGCAATGAGTATGCACTCTGGCTATAAGTAGCACAATAGATTTTAGGCTATTTACTATTAAACACTAAACACTTTGAAAAAACTCTCTGCATTTTAAAGAAATGGGCCCTTCGTCTCCAGATTATTCATCCTCTGAAGGTTGGTTCTCAGACCATTCCAGGAATTGTACTCCTTACAAAAGAACAACCACGTCGGAGTACTCATCTGACGACACAAAAAACGGTTCAGTCTGGTCCTCTGAGTTTGAGGACGAGTATGACACAGGCGACTCGTGGTCAATTGACTGTTACAACTCAGACCCAAAGGAAGTGTCCAAACGCAAGCGTAAAAGGGACAGTTGGGAGAACAAGGATTTCCATGAACCGGTGGACATAGATGATGAAGAAGATGATGATGCAGACAATGAAAAGGAAACAGATGAAGAAGAAGAGGAGGACGAGGAGGAAGAAGATGAGGAAGAAGAAGATTCGGATGAGGAGGACGAAGACGAGGATGATGATTGATGTTCTAGTAGTTCTAGTATGATGTTTTTTTTCTTCCATATGTTGTATGTTTGATGAAGTAATTCAATGAACTCTCTCAAAAAAGTTTGTGTTTTGGAAAGATTGAAGGTTAGAGAAGACAAAAAAAATTACCAACCTCAAAGGAATCAATTGGTCAATCTTATGGGTTTGAGGGATCCATAATTCAACATGAAACGGCTTAACAAATCAATAAAAAAGGAATCCTTTAATTGAAATCTCAAGCCAAACTATAGTCTACACGGAAATATTTAGTGGCGGGTGTTGTATAAAGATGTCTTTGCAGGCAATCTAGTAAATTGTCGGTGCACGTAATGAATAGTTTATTTTTTTAGGTGTTCATATCTTATTTTGTTGCATAAGAAAGTGCGCCGCTGCTAAACACAGAAATAAATGGAACTCAGTAATCATCGCTCTTGTTTAAAACCCAATCGGTTAACCCTACCACATTTTTACCACATTTAAACGTAACAGCTTAACGTTCCTTGCAAATATTTTCAAATAGACAAAAATGTATATATTTTTTTTGAAAACCGGTATTTATCATCATATTAAGTATGCAAAGAGAGTTGTGTTTTGAGACTACATATGTAGGTATTGTTTGCTTGGGTTTTCGTTTGGGTTTGTTTGTATTGTAAACTTAATTAGAATATTTATGGTCGACATAATGATTATGATTATGACATTAACTAAATCCGCCGTGGTTAAAAAGTCAGTGAGTGAACTATTGTCAACTTTTTATCGGATATTCAAACTCTCTGACATCGTATCGAAAACATTGATACTTTGTTGGAAAGATAAAATTCATGTCAACACAAACTTGGTCATTTCAAAAAATATGTTCGTTTTTCAATACAAATATTTGATACATACATTATACCCACCTAAGTTCATGATTATTTCTATAAGTTTGCAACTGTATATGCATTTGAGTAGAAGTGTGTCTATTTTCATGATTGATACAGGCAAAGTAACAAAATAGAAGTATAGTTGGAATAAACCCTAACCCTACGGTGTGTATATAGAATTCGAAAGTTGAGAAAAATAATTTTCAAGTTAACAAAAGTTGTTTAGAATTTAGGGTTTTAGAACTTAAACAGAAAACACTCGAAACCATAATCCAAAATACTATAAATATTCAAAAACCAATAAAATACGGCCCAGCCGAATCTGAATATATTTGGACTTGCCGAGCTATTTTAAATAATTCCACAAAGTATTTAAATATTGCAAAACAAAACACTAAAATACCCCAGACTTCGTGACTGGACCTGTCGCCTCCATCACGTCCTCGACATTCGTACTTTATCATACCTTTGGTGGTGGTTGGTAAATAAGTATGATATTGGTGGTTATTGGTAGATTACCATTGTTGTATAACATCACACTATGGAATTACTTGCATATACGTGTTATATATATATATATATATATATATATATATATATATATATATATATAGTTTTTACTCTCGGTTATTTTTTTTCAAAAAAAATCAAATGGCTATTATATTCAATTAAAACAACTAGAAACATCACCTTTATAAGCCATAATATTGTTTTAGGTTTTATACAATTTTTAGTACGAATATTTCTCAAAACTAAACTTTTTGCGGTTAGCAAAATAGGTTAATTTGAAGTCTTTTTGTAGGATTATTTTTATTTATTTAGGATTGCGAACCATACTGAATCTACATTTGCTTACCAATTTTTTGGGTTCAATCAAGCATTGTCATTGGGATTCGACCATCATTATCCGTTTGATTCAGTGTCTTAGCTATATTTTTTTCTTTTATGTGCTCTTCGGTGTCATGTATCTTTTTAATTTGGGGTATTGTTTAATTTAAAGATTTATCACGATGTACAAATACTTGTAATTATATGTTACATGTCCTCAATGTTTTTCTCCATAAAAAATTAAATATTGATAGAGTTTTCAATAAAGATGAGAGAAACATTGGCTCTTATATACTTGAAACTTAGGTCATAATATTTTTCCAGGTTTTAATACGATTCTCGGTACGAATTCCATAACAAATTATGATGGATAGTAACATTTGAGCTGGAAATTCTAAAAGTGGTGAAAACTATCTGGTATACTAATCCCACACCCGGATGGAAGAAAAATAATTAACATAACACTTATATATAAGTCAATTGAGGGACGAATTCATCTTTGCACTTGGGGCAATTACGCAGATAGTGAGGTTCTAACTGAGGCGCGTCAATTATTGGTTGAAAACTATTTCCAAACCCCCTATTAGGTCTGACATTGTCTTGTGCTTTCCAGAATTCTTGGAAAGGTTCCATTTTTTGGTAAAAGCTGATAACAAATGAGTTTAGCATTTTTAATATTTATTTTATCTAACCCTTGAGTTTTTTTAATTAACCTTTTCCACTGCCAAACAAACTATAACTTTTAAAAAATTTATATTAAATATCAATTTTAACTATGATCTTGTTTTTTATATTCTTTACTTTTAGTTGGTTGAGCGGGATAATAAACAGAGAAATATAATGCGGAGCAGGTGTGCCAGAGTTACTTTTTTAGTATTATTGAATGTATCAAAACGATCACAACCCTTCCAAATTAATTTCATATGAGTGTTTAGAGAGTCTACAAATTAGAGATGAATGGTGGAATTTTTCTATTAACATATATTATCGTTTATCCATACATCTGATTATCGCTAATATTAATCTCATAAAAATAATCAAATATTAAGCACGAGATTCGTAAATAAATTCACGTTATTATATAAAGACATGGTTTCTTTTGGATACTACGAGGGATTGAATTCGTAAAAAGATAACTTAAATAAAATTTAAAGTTTTGGAGTATTTCGAGAACAAAATAAGTATGGGTTATGGTCCGTAAATGGAAAATTTATGGGTTCTGGTTTTTATTTAAGATTTAGAAAATCAACGTAAAAGCTCCGATTTGTTTGGAAACACTAATCCCACATCGTGATGGAAGAGAGATAATTAACATAACACTTATATAAAGTATTTCTTCAACTTAGAGGTGAATTTATCTTTACGCTTGGGGCAATGACGCAGCTAGTGAGGTATTAACGGGGGCGCAATAATTGCTGGTTGAAAACTATTTCCAAACCCCCTCTTAGGTCTGACCTTGTCTTGAGCTTTCAAGAATTTCTGGAAAGATCCCCTTTTGTGTAAAACCTTATAACAAATTCAACATTACTACACGATTAGTTGATCAAAATTGCAAAGCCTTCATAGATTTAAAAGTGACTCACCATATACTTCCGCTAGAACGAAGAAAATTCTAAATCTCAATATTTAAAGATGACCGAGGATCTTTTGGGGTTAACAAATAGAAAAACAATTTTTCCAAGCAATTAACATGCACTTCGATTTATTATTCTGATGTCTTTGTGATGGAAATTTTGCAATTAACTCAAGTGGAAAGATATGTTCATATAACTGAACTCTGTTAGTTTTCTTGTTTTGTCGTCGCGGCTATATAATTCTTGGAATTTAGCATTCTAAATTCCTTACATGTTGCGTACAAAAAAAATTGTATTGAAACTCCGGTCAGACGGTTGTGCTGATTTCTACGCTTAGGTACTGGACAAAAGTGTGCTTGTTCTTTTTTCTATGCACTCTTTAGATTATAAAGATTGTCCAATTATTAGCACCAAAACACTCGTATGCACATATTTCATTCTAATATAAATTTTCCGTTAAAGGGATTAAAGTCTTCCGCCAAAAATAACACAAAAAAATTAAAACAATAAACTAGAACAACTTTAAACAAACACCTATAAAGCACTTCAAAATTAACTTTTAAGATATGAAATGGAACTTTTAAATCTGCTTTGTAGAGGGCCGCGCGTACGCAGGCCCCCGAAGCTACAAATTATGATGTAGACTCTCCCTCTTGGGGAGATCTTAGGCTAAGCACCCCTCCGGAGTGCAATGGAGGTCACTAGCCTAGGCCACGGTTATTCCTGATCAGCCATAGACCCCATCCAGGTAAGTATGTTGCTATGTCGCTAGAGGTTTCTTATCTATAATACCTCACTATCCACGATTTACTTTGATATTTCGATGTGGGACGTTTCGCAGCAGCTATTGCTCAAAGCTAGCAGTGCAAACTCCTATTTTTTTCTAGGCTTGGCAACATGTCATACTCTGTTAGGATTTACACTATATCAATGACATGATCAATAGTATGAGTGTTTTCCATTGGCATGCATAGTTGGTTCGGAGAGTTCCTGCCCCTCATATGTGTTGAATCGTACCCTTATTGGAGTTTTAATATTTGTAAAGAACATTTTATATTTTTACATATTTTCGCAGTTGTTAATTTTTTTATGATCCATAATCCTCAAAGATGATGTATTAGATGAAACCATTTCTATGACCTTAGAGCAAAACAGTTGCATTCTTTATGTCAACTGCGGAACATAATTATACATAGATTGTTCATAATAGGTAGGTAGCCTGCCCCCTATTTATAAAAACCGATAGTTTTAAGGTGAAAAACTCAGGCCGCAAAAGCGAATGAGAGAGATGACTGAACGCTTATTAGTCCCAGACATCACCAAATAGAGGATCGTACAAAATTAGTCCAATAACCTATAATTTTAATGTGAAAAATACAGCTCATTTTTTAAAATATGGCAGCTGATGTTTTAACTCCTTAATCGCGCCTTTAGAGTGGGGCACGACTATAATTTGCCACGGCTCCATTTGGCTCACAATTTGAACTTATAAGTGGTACTGGGGTGGGCGAAAGCAAGAAACAATGATATTGACTCTCTCTAGGGCAACCAATAACGATCCTAACTCTTTCGGAGGCTAAGAAGCCCTCCAAAGTGCAATTTAGGTAATTAGCCTAGAGAATGGATCTCCATGATGAGCCAGAGACCCGATCCAAGTAAGTATGATACAATGTTTCTCGATAGGTGTACTAAACACGTATTAAGCTCACTAGGCATTACCGGTCACTTTTCAATACTTTTAAACTCACCGGAATTAGTTAGTTCGAATAGAAAATTGAAACAAAACCACAACTATTAGATTTCCAGAAGAAAAAATACAGCATCATATTAAGTACGTAAAGAGAGTTGTGTCTTGAGACTACGTGCGTAGGTATTGCCTACTTGTGTTTTCGTTTGGGTTTGTTTGTATGCAAACATAGAATACTTATGGGATTATGACATAAAAGGTTCATTTAATGAACTATTGTCAACTTCTCTGAGACAACTCTTTATCGGAAATTCAAACTCTCCAAAATCATTTTTGGAGCATTGATTCTTTGTTGGGGGATAAAACCCATGCCACCACAAACTTGGTTATTTCAGAAAATATGTTTGTTTTTTATTACAAATAAATGATACATAGATTATACCAATCTAAGTTCATGATTATTTCTATAAGTTTTCAATTGTACATGCACTTGAATAGAAGTGTGTTTAATTTCATGATTGATACAGGCAAAGTTACAAAATAGAAGTAGCGCTGGACAAACCCTAACCCTATGGTGTATATATAGAACTCGAAAGTTCAAAAAAATAATTCTTAATAAATTAACATAAGTTGTTTAGGATCTAGGGTTTTAGACCTTAGATAGAAAATGCTCGAAACCGTAATCCAAAATTAAACGAAGAATAAAAAACAATAAAATGCAGCCCAGCCAAATATGAATATATTTGGACTTGCTGAGCTATTTTAAATAATTCCATAAAATATTTAAGTATTGCAAAAAAAAACACTAAAATAGCTAATTTTGGGGCCCAAACTTCGCGACTGGACGAGAGGCCTCCGTCACCCGGATGGAAGAAAAATAATTAACATAACACTTATATAATTCAATTGGGGGTTATACTTATTTTTAGACTTAGGACAATGGCGCAGCTAGTGAGGTACTAACTGAGGCGCCTCAATTGCTGGTTGAAAACTATTTCCAAACCCGCTCTTAGATCTGAGCTTGTCCCGGGCTTTTCAGAATTTCTGGAAGGATTCCCATGTTGGTAAAATCTTATAACACGTGATTTTAAAAGATTTAATTGAGGTTTTTTATCTAATCTTTGAGTTTTTCTTAATTAACATGTTCTACTGCCAACCAAATTATATCTTTTTAAAATTTTATATTGAATATTAACTTTAAATATGATCTTATTCTTTATTTTGGTCCCTTGTGGTTGGTTGAGCGGAACAATAAACAAAGAAGTATGATGCGGAACCGATGTGCCAGAGTCCCCTTTTTAGGATTATTGTATCATCAAAACTGACCACAGCCATTCCACATTAATTTCATATGAGTGTTTAGATAATCTACAAATTAGAGATGAATGATGGATTTTTTCTATTAACATGTATTATCACATGTTTTATCTATGCATTTGATTATCCCCAAAATTAATCTCATAAAAGTACTCAAATATTAAACACGACATTCGTCGATAAAATCAGTATCTTTCATGTTATTATATAAATACAAGGTTTATTTTGGATACTACGAGGGATTGAATTCGTAAAAAGATAACCTACATAAAATTTAAAATTTTGGACTATTTCGAAAGAAAAATAAATATAGGGTTATGGTCCTCTAAATGGAAATTTTGGACTATTTCGAGAGTTGTGGTTTTTATTTAAGATTTAGAAAATCAACGTAAAAGCTCCGATTTGTTTGGAAATACTAATCGCACATCCCGATGGAAGAGAGATAATTAACATAACACTTATATAAATGCGTATAACACTTATATAAATGCGTCGGTGAATTTATCTTTGCGCTGGGGGCAATTACACAGATAGTGAGGTACTAACAAAGGCGCGTCAATTGCTGGTTGAAATTTATTTGGGAACCCCCTCTTAGGTTTGAGCTTGTCTTGGGCTCGAGAGAATTTCTGGAAGGGTTTCGTTTTTGGTAAAACCTTATAATACATGAGTTTAACATTTTTAGTTGAGTTTATTTTATCTAACCCTTGAGTTTTTTTAATTAACCTTTTTCGTTGCCAAACAAACTATATCTTTTTTTAAAAATTCCGCTTCCAAACAAACTATATCTTTTTAAAATTTTATATTAAATATGAATTTTAACTATGATCTTATTTTGTATCTTTTTAAAAATTTATATTAAATATGAATTTTAACTATGATCTTATTTTTAATATTGGTCACTTTTAGTTGGTTCAACGGGATAATAAAGAGAGAAATATAATGCGGAGTGAATGTTCCGGAGTTACCATTTTAGTATTATTGCATGTATCAAAACAACCACAAACATTCCAAATTAATTCCATATGAGAGTGTAGAGATTATAAAAAATAGGGATGAATGGTAGAACAAATTCATTACAAAGGTAGATATTTAATAATTACAAAACCATTAACTAGACGTGTAAAATTAACTAGACGTGTAAAATTAATTTGCATTTTGCTAGATTAGAGGTAGCAATGAGTATGCACTCTGGCTATAAGTAGCACAATAGATTTTAGGCTATTTACTATTAAACACTAAACACTTTGAAAAAACTCTCTGCATTTTAAAGAAATGGGCCCTTCGTCTCCAGATTATTCATCCTCTGAAGGTTGGTTCTCAGACCATTCCAGGAATTGTACTCCTTACAAAAGAACAACCACGTCGGAGTACTCATCTGACGACACAAAAAACGGTTCAGTCTGGTCCTCTGAGTTTGAGGACGAGTATGACACAGGCGACTCGTGGTCAATTGACTGTTACAACTCAGACCCAAAGGAAGTGTCCAAACGCAAGCGTAAAAGGGACAGTTGGGAGAACAAGGATTTCCATGAACCGGTGGACATAGATGATGAAGAAGATGATGATGCAGACAATGAAAAGGAAACAGATGAAGAAGAAGAGGAGGACGAGGAGGAAGAAGATGAGGAAGAAGAAGATTCGGATGAGGAGGACGAAGACGAGGATGATGATTGATGTTCTAGTAGTTCTAGTATGATGTTTTTTTTCTTCCATATGTTGTATGTTTGATGAAGTAATTCAATGAACTCTCTCAAAAAAGTTTGTGTTTTGGAAAGATTGAAGGTTAGAGAAGACAAAAAAAATTACCAACCTCAAAGGAATCAATTGGTCAATCTTATGGGTTTGAGGGATCCATAATTCAACATGAAACGGCTTAACAAATCAATAAAAAAGGAATCCTTTAATTGAAATCTCAAGCCAAACTATAGTCTACACGGAAATATTTAGTGGCGGGTGTTGTATAAAGATGTCTTTGCAGGCAATCTAGTAAATTGTCGGTGCACGTAATGAATAGTTTATTTTTTTAGGTGTTCATATCTTATTTTGTTGCATAAGAAAGTGCGCCGCTGCTAAACACAGAAATAAATGGAACTCAGTAATCATCGCTCTTGTTTAAAACCCAATCGGTTAACCCTACCACATTTTTACCACATTTAAACGTAACAGCTTAACGTTCCTTGCAAATATTTTCAAATAGACAAAAATGTATATATTTTTTTTGAAAACCGGTATTTATCATCATATTAAGTATGCAAAGAGAGTTGTGTTTTGAGACTACATATGTAGGTATTGTTTGCTTGGGTTTTCGTTTGGGTTTGTTTGTATTGTAAACTTAATTAGAATATTTATGGTCGACATAATGATTATGATTATGACATTAACTAAATCCGCCGTGGTTAAAAAGTCAGTGAGTGAACTATTGTCAACTTTTTATCGGATATTCAAACTCTCTGACATCGTATCGAAAACATTGATACTTTGTTGGAAAGATAAAATTCATGTCAACACAAACTTGGTCATTTCAAAAAATAAGTTCGTTTTTCAATACAAATATTTGATACATACATTATACCCACCTAAGTTCATGATTATTTCTATAAGTTTGCAACTGTATATGCATTTGAGTAGAAGTGTGTCTATTTTCATGATTGATACAGGCAAAGTAACAAAATAGAAGTATAGTTGGAATAAACCCTAACCCTACGGTGTGTATATAGAATTCGAAAGTTGAGAAAAATAATTTTCAAGTTAACAAAAGTTGTTTAGAATTTAGGGTTTTAGAACTTAAACAGAAAACACTCGAAACCATAATCCAAAATACTATAAATATTCAAAAACCAATAAAATACGGCCCAGCCGAATCTGAATATATTTGGACTTGCCGAGCTATTTTAAATAATTCCACAAAATATTTAAATATTGCAAAACAAAACACTAAAATACCCCAGACTTCGTGACTGGACCTGTCGCCTCCATCACGTCCTCGACATTCGTACTTTATCATACCTTTGGTGGTGGTTGGTAAATAAGTATGATATTGGTGGTTATTGGTAGATTACCATTGTTGTATAACATCACACTATGCAATTACTTGCATATACGTGTTATATATATATATATATAGTTTTTACTCTCGGTTATTTTTTTTCAAAAAAAATCAAATGGCTATTATATTCAATTAAAACAACTAGAAACATCACCTTTATAAGCCATAATATTGTTTTAGGTTTTATACAATTTTTAGTACGAATATTTCTCAAAACTAAACTTTTTGCGGTTAGCAAAATAGGTTAATTTGAAGTCTTTTTGTAGGATTATTTTTATTTATTTAGGATTGCGAACCATACTGAATCTACATTTGCTTACCAATTTTTTGGGTTCAATCAAGCATTGTCATTGGGATTCGACCATCATTATCCGTTTGATTCAGTGTCTTAGCTATATTTTTTTCTTTTATGTGCTCTTCGGTGTCATGTATCTTTTTAATTTGGGGTATTGTTTAATTTAAAGATTTATCACGATGTACAAATACTTGTAATTATATGTTACATGTCCTCAATGTTTTTCTCCATAAAAAATTAAATATTGATAGAGTTTTCAATAAAGATGAGAGAAACATTGGCTCTTATATACTTGAAACTTAGGTCATAATATTTTTCCAGGTTTTAATACGATTCTCGGTACGAATTCCATAACAAATTATGATGGATAGTAAAATTTGAGCTGGAAATTCTAAAAGTGGTGAAAACTATCTGGTATACTAATCCCACACCCGGATGGAAGAAAAATAATTAACATAACACTTATATATAAGTCAATTGAGGGACGAATTCATCTTTGCACTTGGGGCAATTACGCAGATAGTGAGGTTCTAACTGAGGCGCGTCAATTATTGGTTGAAAACTATTTCCAAACCCCCTATTAGGTCTGACATTGTCTTGTGCTTTCCAGAATTCTTGGAAAGGTTCCATTTTTTGGTAAAAGCTGATAACAAATGAGTTTAGCATTTTTAATATTTATTTTATCTAACCCTTGAGTTTTTTTAATTAACCTTTTCCACTGCCAAACAAACTATAACTTTTAAAAAATTTATATTAAATATCAATTTTAACTATGATCTTGTTTTTTATATTCTTTACTTTTAGTTGGTTGAGCGGGATAATAAACAGAGAAATATAATGCGGAGCAGGTGTGCCAGAGTTACTTTTTTAGTATTATTGAATGTATCAAAACGATCACAACCCTTCCAAATTAATTTCATATGAGTGTTTAGAGAGTCTACAAATTAGAGATGAATGGTGGAATTTTTCTATTAACATATATTATCGTTTATCCATACATCTGATTATCGCTAATATTAATCTCATAAAAATAATCAAATATTAAGCACGAGATTCGTAAATAAATTCACGTTATTATATAAAGACATGGTTTCTTTTGGATACTACGAGGGATTGAATTCGTAAAAAGATAACTTAAATAAAATTTAAAGTTTTGGAGTATTTCGAGAACAAAATAAGTATGGGTTATGGTCCGTAAATGGAAAATTTATGGGTTCTGGTTTTTATTTAAGATTTAGAAAATCAACGTAAAAGCTCCGATTTGTTTGGAAACACTAATCCCACATCGTGATGGAAGAGAGATAATTAACATAACACTTATATAAAGTATTTCTTCAACTTAGAGGTGAATTTATCTTTACGCTTGGGGCAATGACGCAGCTAGTGAGGTATTAACGGGGGCGCAATAATTGCTGGTTGAAAACTATTTCCAAACCCCCTCTTAGGTCTGACCTTGTCTTGAGCTTTCAAGAATTTCTGGAAAGATCCCCTTTTGTGTAAAACCTTATAACAAATTCAACATTACTACACGATTAGTTGATCAAAATTGCAAAGCCTTCATAGATTTAAAAGTGACTCACCATATACTTCCGCTAGAACGAAGAAAATTCTAAATCTCAATATTTAAAGATGACCGAGGATCTTTTGGGGTTAACAAATAGAAAAACAATTTTTCCAAGCAATTAACATGCACTTCGATTTATTATTCTGATGTCTTTGTGATGGAAATTTTGCAATTAACTCAAGTGGAAAGATATGTTCATATAACTGAACTCTGTTAGTTTTCTTGTTTTGTCGTCGCGGCTATATAATTCTTGGAATTTAGCATTCTAAATTCCTTACATGTTGCGTACAAAAAAAATTGTATTGAAACTCCGGTCAGACGGTTGTGCTGATTTCTACGCTTAGGTACTGGACAAAAGTGTGCTTGTTCTTTTTTCTATGCACTCTTTAGATTATAAAGATTGTCCAATTATTAGCACCAAAACACTCGTATGCACATATTTCATTCTAATATAAATTTTCCGTTAAAGGGATTAAAGTCTTCCGCCAAAAATAACACAAAAAAATTAAAACAATAAACTAGAACAACTTTAAACAAACACCTATAAAGCACTTCAAAATTAACTTTTAAGATATGAAATGGAACTTTTAAATCTGCTTTGTAGAGGGCCGCGCGTACGCAGGCCCCCGAAGCTACAAATTATGATGTAGACTCTCCCTCTTGGGGAGATCTTAGGCTAAGCACCCCTCCGGAGTGCAATGGAGGTCACTAGCCTAGGCCACGGTTATTCCTGATCAGCCATAGACCCCATCCAGGTAAGTATGTTGCTATGTCGCTAGAGGTTTCTTATCTATAATACCTCACTATCCACGATTTACTTTGATATTTCGATGTGGGACGTTTCGCAGCAGCTATTGCTCAAAGCTAGCAGTGCAAACTCCTATTTTTTCTAGGCTTGGCAACATGTCATACTCTGTTAGGATTTACACTATATCAATGACATGATCAATAGTATGAGTGTTTTCCATTGGCATGCATAGTTGGTTCGGAGAGTTCCTGCCCCTCATATGTGTTGAATCGTACCCTTATTGGAGTTTTAATATTTGTAAAGAACATTTTATATTTTTACATATTTTCGCAGTTGTTAATTTTTTTATGATCCATAATCCTCAAAGATGATGTATTAGATGAAACCATTTCTATGACCTTAGAGCAAAACAGTTGCATTCTTTATGTCAACTGCGGAACATAATTATACATAGATTGTTCATAATAGGTAGGTAGCCTGCCCCCTATTTATAAAAACCGATAGTTTTAAGGTGAAAAACTCAGGCCGCAAAAGCGAATGAGAGAGATGACTGAACGCTTATTAGTCCCAGACATCACCAAATAGAGGATCGTACAAAATTAGTCCAATAACCTATAATTTTAATGTGAAAAATACAGCTCATTTTTTAAAATATGGCAGCTGATGTTTTAACTCCTTAATCGCGCCTTTAGAGTGGGGCACGACTATAATTTGCCACGGCTCCATTTGGCTCACAATTTGAACTTATAAGTGGTACTGGGGTGGGCGAAAGCAAGAAACAATGATATTGACTCTCTCTAGGGCAACCAATAACGATCCTAACTCTTTCGGAGGCTAAGAAGCCCTCCAAAGTGCAATTTAGGTAATTAGCCTAGAGAATGGATCTCCATGATGAGCCAGAGACCCGATCCAAGTAAGTATGATACAATGTTTCTCGATAGGTGTACTAAACACGTATTAAGCTCACTAGGCATTACCGGTCACTTTTCAATACTTTTAAACTCACCGGAATTAGTTAGTTCGAATAGAAAATTGAAACAAAACCACAACTATTAGATTTCCAGAAGAAAAAATACAGCATCATATTAAGTACGTAAAGAGAGTTGTGTCTTGAGACTACGTGCGTAGGTATTGCCTACTTGTGTTTTCGTTTGGGTTTGTTTGTATGCAAACATAGAATACTTATGGGATTATGACATAAAAGGTTCATTTAATGAACTATTGTCAACTTCTCTGAGACAACTCTTTATCGGAAATTCAAACTCTCCAAAATCATTTTTGGAGCATTGATTCTTTGTTGGGGGATAAAACCCATGCCACCACAAACTTGGTTATTTCAGAAAATATGTTTGTTTTTTATTACAAATAAATGATACATAGATTATACCAATCTAAGTTCATGATTATTTCTATAAGTTTTCAATTGTACATGCACTTGAATAGAAGTGTGTTTAATTTCATGATTGATACAGGCAAAGTTACAAAATAGAAGTAGCGCTGGACAAACCCTAACCCTATGGTGTATATATAGAACTCGAAAGTTCAAAAAAATAATTCTTAATAAATTAACATAAGTTGTTTAGGATCTAGGGTTTTAGACCTTAGATAGAAAATGCTCGAAACCGTAATCCAAAATTAAACGAAGAATAAAAAACAATAAAATACAGCCCAGCCAAATATGAATATATTTGGACTTGCTGAGCTATTTTAAATAATTCCATAAAATATTTAAGTATTGCAAAAAAAAACACTAAAATAGCTAATTTTGGGGCCCAAACTTCGCGACTGGACGAGAGGCCTCCGTCACCCGGATGGAAGAAAAATAATTAACATAACACTTATATAATTCAATTGGGGGTTATACTTATTTTTAGACTTAGGACAATGGCGCAGCTAGTGAGGTACTAACTGAGGCGCCTCAATTGCTGGTTGAAAACTATTTCCAAACCCGCTCTTAGATCTGAGCTTGTCCCGGGCTTTTCAGAACTTCTGGAAGGATTCCCATGTTGGTAAAATCTTATAACACGTGATTTTAAAAGATTTAATTGAGGTTTTTTATCTAATCTTTGAGTTTTTCTTAATTAACATGTTCTACTGCCAACCAAATTATATCTTTTTAAAATTTTATATTGAATATTAACTTTAAATATGATCTTATTCTTTATTTTGGTCCCTTGTGGTTGGTTGAGCGGAACAATAAACAAAGAAGTATGATGCGGAACCGATGTGCCAGAGTCCCCTTTTTAGGATTATTGTATCATCAAAACTGACCACAGCCATTCCACATTAATTTCATATGAGTGTTTAGATAATCTACAAATTAGAGATGAATGATGGATTTTTTCTATTAACATGTATTATCACATGTTTTATCTATGCATTTGATTATCCCCAAAATTAATCTCATAAAAGTACTCAAATATTAAACACGACATTCGTAGATAAAATCAGTATCTTTCATGTTATTATATAAATACAAGGTTTATTTTGGATACTACGAGGGATTGAATTCGTAAAAAGATAACCTACATAAAATTTAAAATTTTGGACTATTTCGAAAGAAAAATAAATATAGGGTTATGGTCCTCTAAATGGAAATTTTGGACTATTTCGAGAGTTGTGGTTTTTATTTAAGATTTAGAAAATCAACGTAAAAGCTCCGATTTGTTTGGAAATACTAATCGCACATCCCGATGGAAGAGAGATAATTAACATAACACTTATATAAATGCGTATAACACTTATATAAATGCGTCGGTGAATTTATCTTTGCGCTGGGGGCAATTACACAGATAGTGAGGTACTAACAAAGGCGCGTCAATTGCTGGTTGAAATTTATTTGGGAACCCCCTCTTAGGTTTGAGCTTGTCTTGGGCTCGAGAGAATTTCTGGAAGGGTTTCGTTTTTGGTAAAACCTTATAATACATGAGTTTAACATTTTTAGTTGAGTTTATTTTATCTAACCCTTGAGTTTTTTTAATTAACCTTTTTTGTTGCCAAACAAACTATATCTTTTTTTAAAAATTCCGCTTCCAAACAAACTATATCTTTTTAAAATTTTATATTAAATATGAATTTTAACTATGATCTTATTTTGTATCTTTTTAAAAATTTATATTAAATATGAATTTTAACTATGATCTTATTTTTAATATTGGTCACTTTTAGTTGGTTCAACGGGATAATAAAGAGAGAAATATAATGCGGAGTGAATGTTCCGGAGTTACCATTTTAGTATTATTGCATGTATCAAAACAACCACAAACATTCCAAATTAATTCCATATGAGAGTGTAGAGATTATAAAAAATAGGGATGAATGGTAGAACAAATTCATTACAAAGGTAGATATTTAATAATTACAAAACCATTAACTAGACGTTTAAAATTAACTAGACGTGTAAAATTAATTTGCATTTTGCTAGATTAGAGGTAGCAATGAGTATGCACTCTGGCTATAAGTAGCACAATAGATTTTAGGCTATTTACTATTAAACACTAAACACTTTGAAAAAACTCTCTGCATTTTAAAGAAATGGGCCCTTCGTCTCCAGATTATTCATCCTCTGAAGGTTGGTTCTCAGACCATTCCAGGAATTGTACTCCTTACAAAAGAACAACCACGTCGGAGTACTCATCTGACGACACAAAAAACGGTTCAGTCTGGTCCTCTGAGTTTGAGGACGAGTATGACACAGGCGACTCGTGGTCAATTGACTGTTACAACTCAGACCCAAAGGAAGTGTCCAAACGCAAGCGTAAAAGGGACAGTTGGGAGAACAAGGATTTCCATGAACCGGTGGACATAGATGATGAAGAAGATGATGATGCAGACAATGAAAAGGAAACAGATGAAGAAGAAGAGGAGGACGAGGAGGAAGAAGATGAGGAAGAAGAAGATTCGGATGAGGAGGACGAAGACGAGGATGATGATTGATGTTCTAGTAGTTCTAGTATGATGTTTTTTTTCTTCCATATGTTGTATGTTTGATGAAGTAATTCAATGAACTCTCTCAAAAAAGTTTGTGTTTTGGAAAGATTGAAGGTTAGAGAAGACAAAAAAAATTACCAACCTCAAAGGAATCAATTGGTCAATCTTATGGGTTTGAGGGATCCATAATTCAACATGAAACGGCTTAACAAATCAATAAAAAAGGAATCCTTTAATTGAAATCTCAAGCCAAACTATAGTCTACACGGAAATATTTAGTGGCGGGTGTTGTATAAAGATGTCTTTGCAGGCAATCTAGTAAATTGTCGGTGCACGTAATGAATAGTTTATTTTTTTAGGTGTTCATATCTTATTTTGTTGCATAAGAAAGTGCGCCGCTGCTAAACACAGAAATAAATGGAACTCAGTAATCATCGCTCTTGTTTAAAACCCAATCGGTTAACCCTACCACATTTAAACGTAACAGCTTAACGTTCCTTGCAAATATTTCAAATAGACAAAAATGTATATATTTTTTTTGAAAACCGGTATTTATCATCATATTAAGTATGCAAAGAGAGTTGTGTTTTGAGACTACATATGTAGGTATTGTTTGCTTGGGTTTTCGTTTGGGTTTGTTTGTATTGTAAACTTAATTAGAATATTTATGGTCGACATAATGATTATGATTATGACATTAACTAAATCCGCCGTGGTTAAAAAGTCAGTGAGTGAACTATTGTCAACTTTTTATCGGATATTCAAACTCTCTGACATCGTATCGAAAACATTGATACTTTGTTGGAAAGATAAAATTCATGTCAACACAAACTTGGTCATTTCAAAAAATATGTTCGTTTTTCAATACAAATATTTGATACATAGATTATACCCACCTAAGTTCATGATTATTTCTATAAGTTTGCAACTGTATATGCATTTGAGTAGAAGTGTGTCTATTTTCATGATTGATACACGCAAAGTAACAAAATAGAAGTATAGTTGGAATAAACCCTAACCCTACGCTGTGTATATAGAATTCGAAAGTTGAGAAAAATAATTTTCAAGTTAACAAAAGTTGTTTAGAATTTAGGGTTTTAGAACTTAAACAGAAAACACTCGAAACCATAATCCAAAATACTATAAATATTCAAAAACCAATAAAATACGGCCCAGCCGAATCTGAATATATTTGGACTTGCCGAGCTATTTTAAATAATTCCACAAAGTATTTAAATATTGCAAAACAAAACACTAAAATACCCCAGACTTCGTGACTGGACCTGTCGCCTCCGTCAAGTCCTCGACATTCGTACTTTATCATACCTTTGGTGGTGGTTGGTAAATAAGTATGATATTGGTGGTTATTGGTAGATTACCATTGTTGTATAACATCACACTATGCAATTACTTGCATATACGTGTTATATATATATATATATATATATATAGTTTTTACTCTCGGTTATTTTTTTTCAAAAAAAAATCAAATGGCTATTATATTCAATTAAAACAACTAGAAACATCACCTTTATAAGCCATAATATTGTTTTAGGTTTTATACAATTTTTAGTACGAATATTTCTCAAAACTAAACTTTTTGCGGTTAGCAAAATAGGTTAATTTGAAGTCTTTTTGTAGGATTATTTTTATTTATTTAGGATTGCGAACCATACTGAATCTACATTTGCTTACCAATTTTTTGGGTTCAATCAAGCATTGTCATTGGGATTCGACCATCATTATCCGTTTGATTCAGTGTCTTAGCTATATTTTTTTCTTTTATGTGCTCTTCGGTGTCATGTATCTTTTTAATTTGGGGTATTGTTTAATTTAAAGATTTATCACGATGTACAAATACTTGTAATTATATGTTACATGTCCTCAATGTTTTTCTCCATAAAAAATTAAATATTGATAGAGTTTTCAATAAAGATGAGAGAAACATTGGCTCTTATATACTTGAAACTTAGGTCATAATATTTTTCCAGGTTTTAATACGATTCTCGGTACGAATTCCATAACAAATTATGATGGATAGTAACATTTGAGCTGGAAATTCTAAAAGTGGTGAAAACTATCTGGTATACTAATCCCACACCCGGATGGAAGAAAAATAATTAACATAACACTTATATATAAGTCAATTGAGGGACGAATTCATCTTTGCACTTGGGGCAATTACGCAGATAGTGAGGTTCTAACTGAGGCGCGTCAATTATTGGTTGAAAACTATTTCCAAACCCCCTATTAGGTCTGACATTGTCTTGTGCTTTCCAGAATTCTTGGAAAGGTTCCATTTTTTGGTAAAAGCTGATAACAAATGAGTTTAGCATTTTTAATATTTATTTTATCTAACCCTTGAGTTTTTTTAATTAACCTTTTCCACTGCCAAACAAACTATAACTTTTAAAAAATTTATATTAAATATCAATTTTAACTATGATCTTGTTTTTTATATTCTTTACTTTTAGTTGGTTGAGCGGGATAATAAACAGAGAAATATAATGCGGAGCAGGTGTGCCAGAGTTACTTTTTTAGTATTATTGAATGTATCAAAACGATCACAACCCTTCCAAATTAATTTCATATGAGTGTTTAGAGAGTCTACAAATTAGAGATGAATGGTGGAATTTTTCTATTAACATATATTATCGTTTATCCATACATCTGATTATCGCTAATATTAATCTCATAAAAATAATCAAATATTAAGCACGAGATTCGTAAATAAATTCACGTTATTATATAAAGACATGGTTTCTTTTGGATACTACGAGGGATTGAATTCGTAAAAAGATAACTTAAATAAAATTTAAAGTTTTGGAGTATTTCGAGAACAAAATAAGTATGGGTTATGGTCCGTAAATGGAAAATTTATGGGTTCTGGTTTTTATTTAAGATTTAGAAAATCAATGTAAAAGCTCCGATTTGTTTGGAAACACTAATCCCACATCGTGATGGAAGAGAGATAATTAACATAACACTTATATAAAGTATTTCTTCAACTTAGAGGTGAATTTATCTTTACGCTTGGGGCAATGACGCAGCTAGTGAGGTATTAACGGGGGCGCAATAATTGCTGGTTGAAAACTATTTCCAAACCCCCTCTTAGGTCTGACCTTGTCTTGAGCTTTCAAGAATTTCTGGAAAGATCCCCTTTTGTGTAAAACCTTATAACAAATTCAACATTACTACACGATTAGTTGATCAAAATTGCAAAGCCTTCATTAGATTTAAAAGTGACTCACCATATACTTCCGCTAGAACGAAGAAAATTCTAAATCTCAATATTTAAAGATGACCGAGGATCTTTTGGGGTTAACAAATAGAAAAACAATTTTTACAAGCAATTAACATGCACTTCGATTTATTATTCTGATGTCTTTGTGATGGAAATTTTGCAATTAACTCAAGTGGAAAGATATGTTCATATAACTGAACTCTGTTAGTTTTCTTGTTTTGTCGTCGCGGCCATATAATTCTTGGAATTTAGCATTCTAAATTCCTTACATGTTGCGTACAAAAAAAATTGTATTGAAACTCCGGTCAGACGGTTGTGCTGATTTCTACGCTTAGGTACTGGACAAAAGTGTGCTTGTTCTTTTTTCTATGCACTCTTTAGATTATAAAGATTGTCCAATTATTAGCACCAAAACACTCGTATGCACATATTTCATTCTAATATAAATTTTCCGTTAAAGGGATTAAAGTCTTCCGCCAAAAATAACACAAAAAAATTAAAACAATAAACTAGAACAACTTTAAACAAACACCTATAAAGCACTTCAAAATTAACTTTTAAGATATGAAATGGAACTTTTAAATCTGCTTTGTAGAGGGCCGCGCGTACGCAGGCCCCCGAAGCTACAAATTATGATGTAGACTCTCCCTCTTGGGGAGATCTTAGGCTAAGCACCCCTCCGGAGTGCAATGGAGGTCACTAGCCTAGGCCACGGTTATTCCTGATCAGCCATAGACCCCATCCAGGTAAGTATGTTGCTATGTCGCTAGAGGTTTCTTATCTATAATACCTCACTATCCACGATTTACTTTGATATTTCGATGTGGGAGGTTTCGCAGCAGCTATTGCTCAAAGCTAACAGTGCAAACTCCTATTTTTTCAAAACAACCACAAGCATTCCAAATTAATTTCATATGAGTGTTTAGAGATTATAAAAAAATAGGGATGAATGGTAGAACAAATTCATTACAAAGGTAGATATTTAATAATTACAAAACCATTAACTAGACGTGTAAAGTTAACTAGTGTAAAGTTAACTAGACGTGTAAAATTAATTTGCAGTTTGCTAGATTAGAGGTAACAAATAGTATGCACTCTGGCTATAAGTAGGAGAAGATATTTTATGATATTTACTCTTAAACACTAAACACTTTGAAAAAACTCTCTGCATTTTAAAGAAATGGGCCCTTCGTCTCCAGATTATTCATCCTTTGAAGGTTGGTTCTCAGACCATTCCAGAAATTGTACTCCTTACAAAAGAACAACCACATCGGAGTACTCCACAAAAAATGGTTCAGTTTGAGGACGAGTATGACCCAGGCGACTCGTGGTCAATTGACTGTTACAACTTAGACCCAAACAAACTGTCCAAACGCAAGCGTAAAAGGGACAGTTGGGAGAACAAGGATTTCCATGAACCAGTGGACACAGATGATGAAGAAGATGATGATGCAGATAATGAAAAAAAAACAGATGAAGAAGAAGAGGAGGACGAGGAGGAAGAAGAAGATTCAGATGAGGAGGACGAAGACGAGGATGATGATTGATGTTTTAGTAGATCTAGTATGATGTTTTTTTCTTGCATATGTTGTATGTTTGATGAAGTAATTCAATTAACCCTCTGAAAAAGTTTGTGTTTTGGGAAAGATTGAAGGTTAGAGAAGACAAAATAAAATTACCAACTTCAAAGGAATCAATTGGTCAATCTTATGGGTTTGAGGGACCCATAATTCAACATGAAACGGCTTAACAAATCAATAAAAAAGGAATCCTGTAATTGAAATCTCAAGCCAAACTATAGTCTACACGAAAAGTAGTGGCGGGTGTTGTATAAAGATGTCTTTGCAGGCAATCTGGTAAATTGTCGGTGCACGTAATGAATAGTTTACTTTTTTAGGTGTTCATATCTTATTTTGTTGCATAAGAAAGTGTGCCGCTGCTAAACACAGAAATAAATGGAACTCAGTAATCATCGCTCTTGTTAAAACCCAATCGGTTAACCCTACCACATTTAAACCTAACAGCTGAACTTTCCTTGCAAATATTTCAAATAGACAAAACTGTATATATATTTTTTTGAAAACCGGTATTTATCATCATATTAAGTATGCAAAGAGAGTTGTGTTTTGAGACTACATATGTAGGAATTTATCATCAAATCAGCGTTTTTGAACGGAGAATTGCAGGAAACAGTGTTCGTCACGCAGCCTGAAGGTTTTGTGAATGAGGGTTAAGAACGCATGGTGTACAAGCTTCTGAAGGCTTTTTATGGTTTACGACAGGCTCCAAGGGCCTGGTATTCGAGGTTGAACAGATGTTTGGAGGATCTAGGCTTCACCAAGTGTCCCTACGAACATGCTGTTTACTTCAAACGCGAAGGATGTGAAATTCTGATCATCGGGGTATATGTCGATGACTTGTTGATTACAGGAACAAATGTTGACAACATCATCAAGTTCAAAAGGCAGATGGGGGTAGAGTTTGAAATGAGCGACATGTGCAAGCTCTCCTACTACTTGGGCATTGAAGTGAGTCAGACGGATGGCTGCATCAAGTTGAAGCAAAGTGCTTACGCAAAGAAATTATTGGAAAAGGTTGGCCTTAGTGAGTGCAACTCTGTTCGATATCCGATGGAGCCCAAAATTCAGATTGTGAAAGACGAAAAGGGGAAGGCTGTTAACTCTACACAGTTCAAGAGTCTTGTTGGAGGTTTGAGGTATTTAGTCCATACACGTCCTGATATTGCACACTCAGTTGGTGTAGTTAGCAGGTACGTGGAGAGACCTACACTACTGCACATGGGAGCTGTAAAGCAAATATTTCGTTACATCAAAGGTACACTGCACTATGGGTTAATGTATACCAAAGGAGCTGGAGACTATATGTTAGCAGGGTACTCTGATAGTGACTTGGCAGGTAACATTGATGACAGAAGAAGTACTGGAGGGATGGCTTTCTATCTAAATGAAAGTCTAATTGTCTGGGTATCACAAAAGCAGAGTTGCGTGGCGTTATCCTCATGTGAAGCGAAGTTCATGGCTGCTACTGCAGCGGCATGTCAAGGTGTGTGGCTGGGCAATTTACTGGGTCAGTTAACAAACTCAAAACCTCGCCCAGTAGTTCTTTACATAGACAATAAATCTGCAATTGATTTGGCGAAGAATCCGGTCTTTCATGGGCGTAGTAAACATATCGATATACGTTATCATTTTATTCGTGAGTGTGTTAAAAGAGGGGAGGTAATCATTAAACACATAAACACACAGGAGCAACGAGCTGACATCCTAACGAAGTCAATGCCAGCAGTGAAGTTTGAACAAATGCGTGATCTACTTGGAATGAAGAAGGTGCATACAAGTATTTAGATTAGGGGGAGTATGTTGGAAATAATCTAAATAATTTGTTTGAAATAAATTAAGTAGTTTTGTTATTATTTGGATAGGTAGCAGTTATTGGATAAAAAATGTAGAACGTGGGGTAGTGCAGTTGCTTGTTTTTAGGCAGTTTATTTCTTTAAGTATCAGTTTGTATTTCCTTTCTGTTAAGAAAATTTATAGTAATGTTTTTGTTTTCCATATTCACTTCATTACTTTTGCTTCATATTTGTGTATGTATCCTGGTGTTTAAGACTACAATATTCTTACCAATCTATCGGGGTGCTCAAATAAAATTTAACCTTATGTACCTATCTTAATCCCAGATAACAAAATGTCCATCCTCTTGAGACCTCATACAGAAGTTTCAGGTGATCAAGATTTATCAATTCACTCTGTGGCCACCGAATTATTTCAGCTTAGCCAGTTAGACTCTCACATTTTCTCTCTATATTATTTGATGACTCCAATTACCATGCTCGAGAGGAAAGCGAAGAAAATGAAAAAAGACTTTCCCAAGTGAAACTTTGGATTTCCAAACTTGAAGAGAGTAATAAAACCTTGAAATAATAAGTCGATGAGAAATACCAACGAGTCTAATGTGCTGAAGAATGGGCTCGTGTTGCTTCTAAAGAGCTCACGAGCGAGAAAAACTTCTCAAAAAAAACTTAGCCAATACCAAAAGTTTATACGGGAGCAGGATAAAGAAAACAACATGCGCGTCGACCTTTTTTTAAGCAAAAGAGGCACTAGAAATTTCTATGAAGGTAACCGAGAAGATGAAGGATAATGATGTTCAAGAACTAGCAGCTTTCGAAATTTCTAAAATTCTTTCAGCTTAGCCAGTTAGACTCTCACACTTGCTCTCTACATTATCTGGTGGCTCCAGTTACCATGCTCGAAAGGAAGGCGAAGAAAATGAAGAAACATATTTCCCAAGTGAAGCTTCGGATTTCCCAACTCGAAAAGAGTAACAAAACCTTGAAACAACAAGTCGATAAGAAACACCAACGAATTCAACGTGTTGAATAATGTGTTTGTGTTTTTTCGAAAGAGCTCATGAGCGAGAAAAAGCTTCTAAAAAAACTTAGTCAATTCCAAAAGTTTATACTGAAGTAGGATAAATGATACAACATGCGCGTCGACCTTTTTTTCAGAGACACTAGAAATCTCTATGAAGGTAACCGGGGAGATGAATGGATAAGGGTGTTCAAGAACTGGTTGCTTTTAAAATTAAATCTAAGGAAGACAAAGCAAAGGATATTGCTGATCTCCATAAGAAGCTGGAGAAGGATAACGCAACTGCGCTAAACTCTTATGCAGAAGGCTGTCTTAAGTCCTTGTCTACTCAGGAAGTTGGGGCCAAGGTTGTGCTGATTATTTACATTCATGGGAGGTTACCGGACTTGAAACTTGTGTTATACTGGCAGTTGGCTTTTAAGAGGGATCTTCCATCATGTGTTTCTTATGAATATAATACAAGTAATTATGGGTCATCAGTTATGAATATAATACAAGTAATTATGGGTCATCAGTTGCGACACCATAGTGTGCTCAGAAGATACCCGTATTGATAATTATTATGCACTTCAGAATAGCAGGCTATAAATATCTCTTTTGTTTTTTAAAAGTTCATGTCTACTCGTGTTATTTTGTATTCAGAGTATGCTTGTGTATTTTTGTTTTATCTTTTAATTTTAAACTTCGGTTTTATCTTTAATTGAAAGTGATCAATTACCAATTCAAATATAAATCATGTTTATTAATCGACGTTAGAAGACCTTTTCGGTCAAAAACATAAAAGTATACATGTTGACCAACCACAATTGGAAGACTTCTCAATTCTAAAATAAAAATAAGTAAATGTTAACTAAGCGAAGTTGGAAGACCCCTAAGGTCTAAAATGAAAATAGTTAAATGTTGACTAAGCAAAGTTGGAAGACCCTTCGAGTCCAAGATTGAAATAAGTAAATATTGATCAACCAAAATTGGAAGATCCTTAGGTCAAAAAAATAAAATAGGTAAATGTTGACCAACTGAAGTTGGACGTTCCCTCCGGTCCAAAATAAAAGATAGATGTAAGCTTCAAATCCTGCAAGAAATATAAGAAGGCAATCACTTATATTGATGACTTAGCTATGCAAGCACCTCGTTAAAACCTTCATGGGTCACCAGGGGTAGGAAAGAGTGTGCTACCGATCAATACATGAATAATAACGAAAAACTATACAACATACTAATATTTACTTTAGATACAACTTTAAATGTTCGATATTCCATGGGTGTCAAAGTGGTCTCTCATCTTGATCTCTGGACTTATACGTTCAAGGCTTCACCCTTTCAATTATGGTGTACGGTTCTTCCCAGTTTGGTGCCAAATTTCCAAGCCTTTTTTCCTTTGTATGTAAAAACACCTTCCTCATAACCTTATCTCTCACTCTAGAACCTTATCTTCCACTCTAAACTCTCATCTTCTAACCGTTGATGCATGTCTACTTCTCATTAGAGTCTGATAATGTAAGAAACTTAGTCGTGCTCACCTCCTCTTTTCCTCGATAAAATCGAGCTCAGCTCGCATGTCCTCATCATTATCATTTTCTAAATAATTCTCAATATGATAAAAGAGGAGCATAGCCTCGGACGGGGTCAAAACATCCATCTCGTAGACCAATGTATAAGGTGACTCTTGAGTTGTGGTACGAAGATTGGTTCGATATGCCCATAATACCTATTGTAAGTAGTTTGGCCAATTCCCAGCTTTTCCTCTGTTTGCTCATAATTTTTTATTTCTAATATTGTCGGAACATGGTCCTGAACATATCAAATTTCTTGATGCAACCTTGTAATAAACGGTTGTGCCATTTCGAAGCACTATCTTTAAACGTTTGAGAAAATACCTCGCACGGTAGCTTGTCATCATCATGAAAGTTTATCATAAAGTTCTTTAACTGCTCGATATGGTTGTTTGGTTCTTGAGTCTCAGCAAACTTCTCCAACCTAAGGATATCGAAACTTTTTGGCATATTCTTGATAAGATCTCAATGGACAAAAGAGATGATCTCCAGTTATGCTCGATTTTATACAAACTGCCTTGAGGGCCTTCATTTACAACTGTGTATAAAATCTCCTCAGAACATTTTGCAAATTGATTTCATATACGATAGCCAAATAACTCTGAATTCTAAATGGGAACTAGCGTGGGGTTTTAATTTCTCCCTCCTAGTAACGGTTACCGCCTTATCTCTATCCTCGGACACAAGTGTCCTCTTGCCCCAATTACTTCTCTTCTTCTTTGGATCCTTGGCTCGGTGAGATGCTCGACGTTTTTCTGTACATTTTCAAAATCTACTTCTTAGAGTTCTTATCGGTTTGATAATTTTCTCAGAGAAGGAAAATTCATCTAAATCATCAACAGAATAGTCGTTGGACTATGTAGAACTGTAATGATATCTAGATTTTGTTTCTTTCTTCGAATAGTAACGACCTAGTACTTGTCTACATCACACTTATCAGCCATTGTTGTGTCTTCTCAGAACTTAACTTGGCAATATATTCCAGCAATTATTTTCTTAATATTATGAGGGCAGACGTCTCGAGCTGCTCCTCGACGGATTGATCATTGTAGTGTTGCTCTTCGATTTTTTGTTGTTCGAAGCGGTGATCCTCAGACATGGTTTTAATCACCAAACCCTCTACCCCCAAAACGGGTTCCTCTTTCACATCTTTGTTTATCTATACCAAAAATGTCGCAACTTAAATAATGGTTTTGGAGAAATAATTTCGGGTATATCCCTTCTTCCAATATGGTCCCTGATAAGGAAATATATTCTTTAGGGACCTAAATGTAATTAATAAGGACTTAATTGATAAGTTCTATTAATATAGAGTTTAATTAAGCTTTATAAGAAACATAGGGACTGAATTGTAAATATCCCTTTATGTAACCGCTCTTGTAACTAACTTACTAGGCCTATTTAAAGAGGCTGGGAAGGTTGATTACGCCTATGAAATATTTAGAGGAGAAAGACAATATTCACTTCTAAAAAATCTCTCTGTTGATTCTAAGAAGATATTCTCTATTTTCTCTAGTTACTTTCTGTTCATACCAAATTGGCGCTAGAAAGAGGGGACGAAGATACCTTGATCGATAGATCAAAAATCGAGTTTCGAGTTTTTTCGTTTTCTGAAGCATTTCGTTTGAGTTTTTTCGTTTTCTGAAGCATTTCGTTCGAGTTTTTTCGTTTTCTGGAGTATTTTGTTTAGATTTTCGCTGATCGGAGATGAATTCAGAAGAAGGTGACAATCCGTCTGTTCGAAAGGCTATGGAAACATTGAAATCTGATCTGCAAGAAAAAGAAGCAGATGAACCAGTTCCGATTCAATCGAATCAATTCGATTTTGAAGAAAAAATGAAGGAGTTAATAAGAAAGGTGGCAGAGCTTGATGAATTTGCTCAAATGAAGCAAGATAATGATAACGCTAAACTCAGGTCTGAAATATCCAGAGGTGCTTAGGATGATCAGTCGGATCAGTCGAATGACGACGATGATGTTCAAGATACTCGACGTAAAATACGTTTTGAACGTAGGAAGGAGCACAGTGGAATGAAAAAGAAGGGAAGGTTGCAGAAACGATGATATGTGTATTCTAGTGAAGAAGATGATGAGGATTCGGAATCGGATGAAACACCGAGATATAAGCATTTTCGAGGTCATTCAAGAGAGGGAGAATATGAATTAAGGCCAGCTAAAGTGTATAAGGAAGGAAGGCAAAAGAAGGAGAGGCGAGTGAATTCTCCTCGGAAAGTGTATTCTCCTCGGAAATATGTCGGGGAGCCAAGTTTGTATGCTACTTTGGGAATGAGGAATGAGGAACAGTATGTTCAAGGTGTGGATTGGAGGGATTCACCGTTGATTAGTGAGATCAGATCGGTACCGCTTCCGAGGCGGTTTGACATTTCTAAAATTGATAAGTTCGATGGAACTCAAGATCCCGATGATCATATAGAGAAATTCAAGAACTATATGACCAACTTCGAGGACGATGATAGGCTGGTTTGCAGGGCCTTCTCTCAGACATTCAAAGGAACTGCATTAAAATGGTATAACAAGATTCCTAAGGAGTCTATTGCAAATTTTAGAGACTTTTACACAGCTTTTCGAAGACAGTTTGTGGGAAGCAAGGAAATGAGAGCTAATGGAGATACAATAATACAATGTAAGCAAGTTGTGGGAGAAAAGCTGAAGGATTATACCAAGAGATTTGTGTCAACAAAAGCGGGATTAGATGACTGTGAGGAATTGGTGGCTATGGCGGCGTTTCGACAAGGATTGTTGCCTGGAGATTTAGCCGATGAAACAACAAGGCGTAGAGCATTAACGTTTGGAGCTCTCATGGCCCAGGTTGAAGACCAGATCAAGGTCGAAGAGTCCACTCGAGTTCGAGGAGGAAATGTTGGTGTTCAGAAAAGGAATACTCAGGGGGGAAATAACCAAGCGAACGCTTCGAATAACAGCTCGTCAAGGGCGAGGGGCAATCAAAATGTTACTTACCGAGGAGGTTCGAGTTCGTATCAAGAGGGTGCTAATTATCACAACTTTAGTAATCAATACCGGTTCAAACCAAGATCGAATGTATGGGTGAAACCAGAATATTATGCAGATTTGACTGAAAGTGTGGCATCGATATATGAAAAAAGCAAGGGAACAGTAAATTTCAGAAAGCTAGCAGCGATTAATAGGCCAAGGGAGGAGCGCAATAACAGGTTCTGCAGGTATCATGATGATATTGGGCATGATACAAATGATTGTATTGCTTTGAAGAAGGAGATGCAGATTTTGATAGAAAATGGAAAGTTGCTGGAGTATGTCAAAAAGAATGCTAAAGCTGTAACTCAAAAAATTGGTAATCCTAATTCTAAGCAGGAAACTGCACTGATGATTTTGAGTTTGATGTGGCTTCGGAATATGTCGACCCAGACCCTAGTCGATTGTTGTTGATGTCAGTAGATGAGCCGATGCGTGAGGGACGTGTTCGAGATTTGTGTGCCTTCTTTGAGTCACTGACAATATTTGGGGGAGATTCAATGACTAACAACACTAATAATTCGAGGAAGAGACATATAGTGAATTTAACGCATCAAATTGAGAGAGGAGCATCGGCACACCTAAGCAACAAGAAGGATGTCCCATTTATAATTTTCGATTGGGATGATTTGAGAGGAATTACTGGGCCACATGAAGATGCAGTGGTCATAGGAGCAGAAGTATGTGGGGTGGAGATTCGACGAGTATTGATTGATACCGGGAGCTCTGCTAATGTGTTGTTCAAATCAACATATGATAGATTAACCGCTCCGCCTTGAACCCAGAGAAATGTACGTTTGGAGTCCGATCTGGTAAGTTTCTGGGGTATGTGATTAGTGAAAGAGGAATTGAAGTGGATCCAGAACAATTGAAGGCTCTGATACCAATGTCTTCGCCTCGGAATATCAAAAAAGTGCAGATGTTAACGGGCAGGTTAGCAGCTTTGAACAGATTCATTTCTCGATTTTCAGATAAGTGCTTGCCTTTTTTCCAGGTGCTGCGTCGACCTAATAATTTTGAGTGGACTTCGGATTGTGAAGAAGCTTTTGTTAAGATCAAAAATCTTTTGTCCACTCCTGAAATATTATCAAAGCCTCAGGAAGGTGAGCAACTGTTTTTATATATAGATGTATCGGATTATGCAGTGAGTGCAGTTCTGATCAGTGAAGATTCAAGAATTTCGAGGCCCATCTACTATGTCAGTAAAAGTTTGGTTGATGTCGAAAAACGTTATTTGAAGCTCGAAAAATTGGCATTGTGCATAGTAGTGGCAGCGAGAAAAATGCGTCCTTATTTCCAGGCACATACGATTGTGGTTCGAACTTCCTATCCATTGAAAAATGTATTGCAAAAGCCAGATATCTCAGGAAGGATGACTAAGTGGTCTGTAGAATTAGGAGATTTCAATGTGTTATTCTCTCCTCGAACAGCTATCAAAGCTCAAGCCTTAGCAGACTTCTTGGTTGAGTTTCATTCGAGTAGACCCGAAGAGAAAGAAGGTGAAAAAGTGAACACGAATCCGACGTGGACAGTACGAACTGATGGAGGATCTAGTAATAAAGGGTCGAGTGCAGGAGTTGAATTGGTGGCACCAACAGGGGAGTTTATGTTTCAAGCTATAAAATTTGGATTTCATGCTTCGAATAATGAAGTTGAATATGAAGCTGTGTTAGCAGGGTTGCGGTTAGCAAAGATTTGTGGAGCAATATTCGTGCGCTTAGAAACAGATTCGCAGTTGGTAGTTAACCATGTTAAAGGGGTGTCAGAAGCTAAAAAGGATCGTTTGGTTTTGTACTTGCAAGAGCTACGAGGTATGATGGCCCAGTTTGAAAATGTCGAGGTGGAGCATATTCGAAGAGGTAGCAACACAATGGCTGATTCTTTAGCAACAATGGCTTACTCTGAAGAATATCCATGGATCGTGACACAACCACTTCCTTCGATTATATCAAGCTCTGAGCAATGTGAATTTGTTGAGGAGGTAGCAAATGATTCGATGCGCGTTCGAGGTGATTGGAGGATTGACTTGTTAAACTTTCTTTCGAAGGGAATACTACCTCTTGATAAACACTCGCTCAAGAAAATAAGGAATAAAGCTCTTGGTTATGTAGTGTTGGATGGGATATTGTATAAGAAGTCTGTGTCGAGGCCCTTATTAAGATGTTTGGGCAAGCATGAATCTCAAAACATTCTATCTGAATTACACGATGGAGACGGGTCAGCTCATTGTGGTTTCAAAGCTTTAACGCGTAGGGTATTGTTGGCAGGGTATTATTGGCCAACTATATTGCACGATGCCAAGTTATTGGTTCGAAGCTGTGATACTTGTCAAAGGTATGCACATTTAATACATAAACCAGCAGTACCCCTGATGACAATCTCTGAGGCGGTTCCTTTCAATAGATGGGGTATTGATTTAGTAGGACCATTGCCTATGGCTTCAGGTGGAAGACAGATGATTATTGTCGCGGTTGATTATTTTTCGAAGTGGGCAGAAGCAGAACCTTTAGCTGGAACAAAAGCTAAGGATGTGATCAAGTTTATTCTAAGTAACATCTGCTGCCGTTTTGGAGTTCCTCGAAAAATAACAACGGACAACGGTCCTCAATTTAATAACAAGGAAATGGATTTTTTTTGCTCTTCGAAAGGAATACAACAATGCTTTTCTACTCCTTTTCACCCCCAAGCAAATGGGCAGGTGGAAGTTACAAATAGATCTATTTTGGAGGGTTTAAAGAAAAATTTGGCGGGAGCAGCAGGGAAATGGCCAAATTATCTTCAAGAAGTGTTGTGGGCATATCGAACAACCCCTAGAGAGGCCACAAAAGAGACTCATTTTTCTTTGGTGTATGGAATGGATGTTGTGTGCCCTGTTGAATCTACGTTGCCTTCCTACAGGTTATTGTGATATTCCGAAGTGGATAATGATGAAGCTAGAAGGATTGAGCTTGATTTGTTAGAAGAAAAAAGGGTCAAAGCACATTTGAATGTGGTTCATTATCAAACCTTAATGAGAAGTAGGTACGATGCTAAAATCAAGAAGAGAGAGTTTAAGGTTGGCGATAAAGTGTTGCGAAAAGTATTTCTTGATACTAAGGACAAGCACCTCGGAAAATTGGCTCCGAATTGGGAGGGTCCTTATGAAGTCAAAATGAAGGTCAAGCCAGGTTCCTACAGGTTGTCTGATCGTGAGGGGAGGATGCTCAAACACCCTTGGAATATAGAGCATTTGAAATTGTACTGTGAGTAAAATTGAACTTCGAATTTTTGCAAAACAGACATACTCTTTCCTTATCTGTTGGCCCAAAAAGGTTTTAATGAGGTGTCTGGCTAATATTGAATTTTATAATAAAATTTCTTTTGGCCATTGGTTGTTTAGTATGATGGGTGATTTATTATTTTGGTAACTTGGCAAGGACTGATCATCTTTGAAAGTTGACCAAGAATAATTTTCCAAAGCAATAGCTTTGAAGAAACAACCAAATTTTCGAGGTGTCACGTCTTATGAGTGCATCTAATTTTCGAGGTGCCACGTCTTATGAGTGCGTCTAATTTTCGAGGTGTCACTTCTTATGAGTGCATCTAATTTTCGAGGTGCCACGTCTTATGAGTGCATCTAATTTTTGAGGTGCCACGTCTTATGAGTGCATCTAATTTTTTGAAGTGCTAAGTTTAATAAGTACATCAGAAATTTAAAATATTAAGAAAATGCTTGTTTCATCGGATAAAACTTGAAGCTCACAAAAAAGAGAAAATTACTTAATTAAAACACACAAAAAACAAGCGCAACATACATAATGAATTGTTTAGTCATCCTCTTCTTCCGATGATTCTCCAGAAGCATCATCTTCTTCTGAGGAGCTTGATGGCACCTCGAATGCTTCCTTTGGACGTTCTTCTTCTGGGATTTGCTTCCAAAATTTTGTTAAATTCAACCGTGGATAGGCAGCATGGATTTCTCGAAGAAGATTAATAGCTGTATCAGTTTGAGCTTTCTTGATACCATTAAGCATCACAGAACCAACAGCAGCTTCGGCTTTCTTGACGGCAGCTTTCTTTTCTTCCTCGAATCCTGTTCGAAGCGTAGTCAATTGAGTTTGACAATCTTCCAGGTCTTTTTGAGTTTTCTTAACAAGATCTTCAGCCTCGGTAGATTTTTTCTTTTCTTCAGAAATGGCAGTAGAATGTTGAGATTTTAGAATTTCAAGGGCCAGACGATGAGAAGTCTCCAAAGCTTCGATTTTTTCTTTATGCTCTTTAAGAAGCTTTCCTTTTTCAGCCTCGAAATTTTGAAGTGCTTTATTTTTCGAAGCCTTTTCAGATTCTGCTTCTTTTTTGCTCTTGATTAATTCTTGTGCAAGGAGCTCCAATTGTGTATGAGAATTGTTCACTTCTTCACACAATTTTTTGGCTGCAGCACTCAAATTAGTAAAAGGTCGTAGGATTGAAGTTACCTCATCGGATCTGTCAGGATTGGGCAAGTTTGATGGGTGATAATGAGCAGGAACGATTGCATTAGATGTTGAAGTTGTGGCAGCCCCAGTAGAAGTTGATGGAATGGTGTTGACGGGTCGAGAATCTTCACCAGTGACTGTAAAATCCCCGCTTGAATTGAAATCTTCGAGGTTAAGATATTCAATTTCTTGGCTATCTCCTAGTGCCAATCCCTCTTGACGATTTTCTTCAATGAAGATTTTCTCATGCACTTCGGAAGCCAAGACCTCTTCGGGCATGTCAGCTTCGTTCTTTTTCTTTGGAGTGGTGGACTTGCTCTTTTTCTTCTTTGGAGTATTTTTTTCTTTCTTTTTCCTCTTCAGTGCAGGTTCGTCCTCTTCGGATATTGGAGGAAGTTGAGATGCAGGAGCTTTTCGTTTCCCTGCAGGCTTCGAATGTTTGGAAGGGTTAGCCTTGCTTGTATTGGGTTTTTTTAGGGTTAGCTTTCCCTTCTTCTTTAATGGCAGGTGACTGTCAGATCGATTCTTGGTGGGAAGGTAGGTTTTCCCATCTGGTGCGAGAATTCTTTGTACCGCTATGATGGGATCTGGGGGGACCATCGGATCTTCAGGGAAGTCAGCTCCTAAGGTTATGCGCCACACATGGCTGTTGACGAAGTTGATTGGTTGAAAGGCTGAGTGAAAGCCATTTCCCCAGGCTTTCTCTGCCCACTCAGCCATTCTCTGGAAGATAACCTTTGCAGTTTTTCGACGACCTTTGAATCTCCTCGGAATTTCTGAAAAGAGAATAAACAGTTAGATATGTAGACTTGTTTAATTTGGCTAGGCTTAATAAGTTAAAAAATGTTGACAGTACAATAATGATTTACTTACTGCTATCTCTCCAGGTGAGAGTAAGTTTTGAGGGGTTGTCATCGGAAATCTCTTTACCATTTTCCCAAGCCCCTGATAAAAAGACGAACCTTTGCTTCCAAAATTTATCAGCTTCGAGGAGGTCATCGATAATCTTCAGATCATCCTCCAATGTTAAGTAGTAGAATGGTAGAACTGGCCCATTTGAGATTTTGGTCAGTGAGATGAAGTCTTCAATTTCGAGGGGGATGCTTCCTAGCCTCGACACCATGATAGCCGAGAATAAAGTGAAGAGTTGGTTTGGAGTGACTTGTGTTGGGCACAACCCAAGAATTTCAAAGTACCTTACGATCATTGGATCTAGGGGAAATCGAAGCCCCAGTTGAAAAGCTCAGGATAAACTACTAGTTCGTTCTTCTGAAAACTCAGAGGTGTTTCTCCTTCTACTGGTAGTCGAAGAACAATGTTGTCTGTTAATCCCCATAGTTTCTTGAGTTGTTCTTTCTCTGATTCGAGGTAGTAGGTGTAGGGTACATTTTTAGGGCGAGAATGTACCGAGGAGAAAGTGGTTGAAGGTTTTCTTGAACCAAGGCAGCAACATCTTCGGGAAGGGTAACAGGAGGTTTCTTTCCTCGAATTTTCTTTGGAGGGATTACCCCATCAGCCTCGGATTCCTCTTCGGCATCGGATTCGGTGGCTTCCGAATCATTTTCTTTGTTATTTTCTTCATCAGTAGCCTCATCGGGACGACTTCGAGTTTGAGTCTCAGTCTGAGTCACAAGAATTGGTTGACTATTCTCTGGTGTAGCGTCAACCATTTCTTGTGGGGGAGGAGAGGAGGTTTCTGCATCGTCACCCATTGCTAGAAAGGTTGATTTTTTGCTAAGTTTAACTTTAACTGCTTCGGATTGAAGGATGGGTGGTTTGGGTTGAAGTTTTTTAGAAGTGGGTGGTTTGTCAGAAGTGACAACCTTAGATTTTCGATGTGGTCTTAACGATGGAGAACTGGGTTGATTTCGAGGGGGAGAAGGGTGTTGGCTAGATTCTGGGATTGAAGCTAAGGATGAGGATGAAGTAGCAAGGTTGGGATCGAAGTTACCGTACTTGAAGATGGTAGAAGAAAAGTGAGGACCGTTGTAGATCAACCCAGCAGCTCTGTATTCTTCAGCTCTCTCTCCAATACAAAGATAATCGTAGGCACCAAATACCTGATTACTAGAACCTGGGAAGAGAGATTTCTTTGGTTTTCTTGGTTTTCTGGGTTTAGATCTTTTGTATTTGGGATACTTTCTCATACAATAGGTGCTGATCTAGGAAGTTGTTTATGTGACTGAACAAAATAGTGTTTCTGAAGAAGGTACCTGGAGATGAAGATGAAGGTTGATGAAGAGCAAGATGAAGATGGCTTAAGAAAGAAGTGATTTATTTAAAAAGTTCTCAGTGAAGGTGGAGCTAAGTATTTATAGTTGAAAGAAAGTGACGTTGGGAATTTGAAGAGGCAAAACCAGTGAATTGTTCTCATTGGGTGGAATGTAAAACGTGTGGGAAAACGTGTTGTGTCATAGACCTATCAAGAAGGGTCTAGTCAGTCTTTCAAGTAGGGGTCAGAAAATTCGAAGCATAAGTAAAGTTATCTCTCCTGTCAGAAGATTCGAAGTGGAGGCAAGGTTGTATTTCGAATTGGCGAATTCGAAGTAAGTGGGGAGTTTATTTTCACTTATTCTTAGGTTCGAAGTGAGGTTGCAAATCGTTGGGCTTAATCATAATGAAGGGGCTGGATGAAGGAAGTTTTATTCACTGAGAGTAATGTTCGAAGAGTGAATAGTTCTTATAAATTATCTATATAAGAACTAGGGGGGCTACTGATAAGGAAATATATTCTTTAGGGACCTAAATGTAATTAATAAGGACTTAATTGATAAGTTCTATTAATATAGAGTTTAATTAAGCTTTATAAGAAACATAGGGACTGAATTGTAAATATCCCTTTATGTAACCGCTCTTGTAACTAACTTACTAGGCCTATTTAAAGAGGCTGGGGAGGTTGATTACACCTATGAAATATTTAGAGGAGAAAGACAATATTCACTAGGCTTGGCAACATGTCATACTCTGTTAGGATTTACACTATATCAATGACATGATCAATAGTATGAGTGTTTTCCATTGGCATGCATAGTTGGTTCGGAGAGTTCCTGCCCCTCATACGTGTTGAATCGTACCCTTATTGGAGTTTTAATATTTGTAAAGAACATTTTATATTTTTACATATTTTCGCAGTTGTTAATTTTTTTATGATCCATAATCCTCAAAGATGATGTATTAGATGAAACCATTTCTATGACCTTAGAGCAAAACAGTTGCATTCTTTATGTCAACTGCGGAACATAATTATACATAGATTGTTCATAATAGGTAGGTAGCCTGCCCCCTATTTATAAAAACCGATAGTTTTAAGGTGAAAAACTCAGGCCGCAAAAGCGAATGAGAGAGATGACTGAACGCTTATTAGTCCCAGACATCACCAAATAGAGGATCGTACAAAATTAGTCCAATAACCTATAATTTTAATGTGAAAAATACAGCTCATTTTTTAAAATATGGCAGCTGATGTTTTAACTCCTTAATCGCGCCTTTAGAGTGGGGCACGACTATAATTTGCCACGGCTCCATTTGGCTCACAATTTGAACTTATAAGTGGTACTGGGGTGGGCGAAAGCAAGAAACAATGATATTGACTCTCTCTAGGGCAACCAATAACGATCCTAACTCTTTCGGAGGCTAAGAAGCCCTCCAAAGTGCAATTTAGGTAATTAGCCTAGAGAATGGATCTCCATGATGAGCCAGAGACCCGATCCAAGTAAGTATGATACAATGTTTCTCGATAGGTGTACTAAACACGTATTAAGCTCACTAGGCATTACCGGTCACTTTTCAATACTTTTAAACTCACCGGAATTAGTTAGTTCGAATAGAAAATTGAAACAAAACCACAACTATTAGATTTCCAGAAGAAAAAATACAGCATCATATTAAGTACGTAAAGAGAGTTGTGTCTTGAGACTACGTGCGTAGGTATTGCCTACTTGTGTTTTCGTTTGGGTTTGTTTGTATGCAAACATAGAATACTTATGGGATTATGACATAAAAGGTTCATTTAATGAACTATTGTCAACTTCTCTGAGACAACTCTTTATCGGAAATTCAAACTCTCCAAAATCATTTTTGGAGCATTGATTCTTTGTTGGGGGATAAAACCCATGCCACCACAAACTTGGTTATTTCAGAAAATATGTTTGTTTTTTATTACAAATAAATGATACATAGATTATACCAATCTAAGTTCATGATTATTTCTATAAGTTTTCAATTGTACATGCACTTGAATAGAAGTGTGTTTAATTTCATGATTGATACAGGCAAAGTTACAAAATAGAAGTAGCGCTGGACAAACCCTAACCCTATGGTGTATATATAGAACTCGAAAGTTCAAAAAAATAATTCTTAATAAATTAACATAAGTTGTTTAGGATCTAGGGTTTTAGACCTTAGATAGAAAATGCTCGAAACCGTAATCCAAAATTAAACGAAGAATAAAAAACAATAAAATACAGCCCAGCCAAATATGAATATATTTGGACTTGCTGAGCTATTTTAAATAATTCCATAAAATATTTAAGTATTGCAAAAAAAAACACTAAAATAGCTAATTTTGGGGCCCAAACTTCGCGACTGGACGAGAGGCCTCCGTCACCCGGATGGAAGAAAAATAATTAACATAACACTTATATAATTCAATTGGGGGTTATACTTATTTTTAGACTTAGGACAATGGCGCAGCTAGTGAGGTACTAACTGAGGCGCCTCAATTGCTGGTTGAAAACTATTTCCAAACCCGCTCTTAGATCTGAGCTTGTCCCGGGCTTTTCAGAATTTCTGGAAGGATTCCCATGTTGGTAAAATCTTATAACACGTGATTTTAAAAGATTTAATTGAGGTTTTTTATCTAATCTTTGAGTTTTTCTTAATTAACATGTTCTACTGCCAACCAAATTATATCTTTTTAAAATTTTATATTGAATATTAACTTTAAATATGATCTTATTCTTTATTTTGGTCCCTTGTGGTTGGTTGAGCGGAACAATAAACAAAGAAGTATGATGCGGAACCGATGTGCCAGAGTCCCCTTTTTAGGATTATAGTATCATCAAAACTGACCACAGCCATTCCACATTAATTTCATATGAGTGTTTAGATAATCTACAAATTAGAGATGAATGATGGATTTTTTCTATTAACATGTATTATCACATGTTTTATCTATGCATTTGATTATCCCCAAAATTAATCTCATAAAAGTACTCAAATATTAAACACGACATTCGTAGATAAAATCAGTATCTTTCATGTTATTATATAAATACAAGGTTTATTTTGGATACTACGAGGGATTGAATTCGTAAAAAGATAACCTACATAAAATTTAAAATTTTGGACTATTTCGAAAGAAAAATAAATATAGGGTTATGGTCCTCTAAATGGAAATTTTGGACTATTTCGAGAGTTGTGGTTTTTATTTAAGATTTAGAAAATCAACGTAAAAGCTCCGATTTGTTTGGAAATACTAATCGCACATCCCGATGGAAGAGAGATAATTAACATAACACTTATATAAATGCGTATAACACTTATATAAATGCGTCGGTGAATTTATCTTTGCGCTGGGGGCAATTACACAGATAGTGAGGTACTAACAAAGGCGCGTCAATTGCTGGTTGAAATTTATTTGGGAACCCCCTCTTAGGTTTGAGCTTGTCTTAGGCTCGAGAGAATTTCTGGAAGGGTTTCGTTTTTGGTAAAACCTTATAATACATGAGTTTAACATTTTTAGTTGAGTTTATTTTATCTAACCCTTGAGTTTTTTTAATTAACCTTTTTCGTTGCCAAACAAACTATATCTTTTTTTAAAAATTCCGCTTCCAAACAAACTATATCTTTTTAAAATTTTATATTAAATATGAATTTTAACTATGATCTTATTTTGTATCTTTTTAAAAATTTATATTAAATATGAATTTTAACTATGATCTTATTTTTAATATTGGTCACTTTTAGTTGGTTCAACGGGATAATAAAGAGAGAAATATAATGCGGAGTGAATGTTCCGGAGTTACCATTTTAGTATTATTGCATGTATCAAAACAACCACAAGCATTCCAAATTAATTCCATATGAGAGTGTAGAGATTATAAAAAATAGGGATGAATGGTAGAACAAATTCATTACAAAGGTAGATATTTAATAATTACAAAACCATTAACTAGACGTGTAAAATTAACTAGACGTGTAAAATTAATTTGCATTTTGCTAGATTAGAGGTAGCAATGAGTATGCACTCTGGCTATAAGTAGCACAATAGATTTTAGGCTATTTACTATTAAACACTAAACACTTTGAAAAAACTCTCTGCATTTTAAAGAAATGGGCCCTTCGTCTCCAGATTATTCATCCTCTGAAGGTTGGTTCTCAGACCATTCCAGGAATTGTACTCCTTACAAAAGAACAACCACGTCGGAGTACTCATTGACGACACAAAAAACGGTTCAGTCTGGTCCTCTGAGTTTGAGGACGAGTATGACACAGGCGACTCGTGGTCAATTGACTGTTACAACTCAGACCCAAAGGAAGTGTCCAAACGCAAGCGTAAAAGGGACAGTTGGGAGAACAAGGATTTCCATGAACCGGAGGACATAGATGATGAAGAAGATGATGATGCAGACAATGAAAAGGAAACAGATGAAGAAGAAGAGGAGGACGAGGAGGAAGAAGATGAGGAAGAAGAAGATTCGGATGAGGAGGACGAAGACGAGGATGATGATTGATGTTCTAGTAGTTCTAGTATGATGTTTTTTTTCTTCCATATGTTGTATGTTTGATGAAGTAATTCAATGAACTCTCTCAAAAAAGTTTGTGTTTTGGAAAGATTGAAGGTTAGAGAAGACAAAAAAAATTACCAACCTCAAAGGAATCAATTGGTCAATCTTATGGGTTTGAGGGATCCATAATTCAACATGAAACGGCTTAACAAATCAATAAAAAAGGAATCCTTTAATTGAAATCTCAAGCCAAACTATAGTCTACACGGAAATATTTAGTGGCGGGTGTTGTATAAATTGTCGGTGCACGTAATGAATAGTTTATTTTTTTAGGTGTTCATATCTTATTTTGTTGCATAAGAAAGTGCGCCGCTGCTAAACACAGAAATAAATGGAACTCAGTAATCATCGCTCTTGTTTAAAACCCAATCGGTTAACCCTACCACATTTAAACCTAACAGCTTAACGTTCCTTGAAAAAATTTTCAAATAGACAAAAATGTATATATTTTTTTTGAAAACCGGTATTTATCATCATATTAAGTATGCAAAGAGAGTTGTGTTTTGAGACTACATATGTAGGTATTGTTTGCTTGGGTTTTCGTTTGGGTTTGTTTGTATTGTAAACTTAATTAGAATATTTATGGTCGACATAATGATTATGATTATGACATTAACTAAATCCGCCGTGGTTAAAAAGTCAGTGAGTGAACTATTGTCAACTTTTTATCGGATATTCAAACTCTCTGACATCGTATCGAAAACATTGATACTTTGTTGGAAAGATAAAATTCATGTCAACACAAACTTGGTCATTTCAAAAAATATGTTCGTTTTTCAATACAAATATTTGATACATAGATTATACCCACCTAAGTTCATGATTATTTCTATAAGTTTGCAACTGTATATGCATTTGAGTAGAAGTGTGTCTATTTTCATGATTGATACAGGCAAAGTAACAAAATAGAAGTATAGTTGGAATAAACCCTAACCCTACGGTGTGTATATAGAATTCGAAAGTTGAGAAAAATAATTTTCAAGTTAACAAAAGTTGTTTAGAATTTAGGGTTTTAGAACTTAAACAGAAAACACTCGAAACCATAATCCAAAATACTATAAATATTCAAAAACCAATAAAATACGGCCCAGCCGAATCTGAATATATTTGGACTTGCCGAGCTATTTTAAATAATTCCACAAAGTATTTAAATATTGCAAAACAAAACACTAAAATACCCCAGACTTCGTGACTGGACCTGTCGCCTCCATCACGTCCTCGACATTCGTACTTTATCATACCTTTGGTGGTGGTTGGTAAATAAGTATGATATTGGTGGTTATTGGTAGATTACCATTGTTGTATAACATCACACTATGCAATTACTTGCATATACGTGTTATATATATATATATATATATATATATATATATATATATATATATATATATATATATAGTTTTTACTCTCGGTTATTTTTTTTCAAAAAAAAATCAAATGGCTATTATATTCAATTAAAACAACTAGAAACATCACCTTTATAAGCCATAATATTGTTTTAGGTTTTATACAATTTTTAGTACGAATATTTCTCAAAACTAAACTTTTTGCGGTTAGCAAAATAGGTTAATTTGAAGTCTTTTTGTAGGATTATTTTTATTTATTTAGGATTGCGAACCATACTGAATCTACATTTGCTTACCAATTTTTTGGGTTCAATCAAGCATTGTCATTGGGATTCGACCATCATTATCCGTTTGATTCAGTGTCTTAGCTATATTTTTTTCTTTTATGTGCTCTTCGGTGTCATGTATCTTTTTAATTTGGGGTATTGTTTAATTTAAAGATTTATCACGATGTACAAATACTTGTAATTATATGTTACATGTCCTCAATGTTTTTCTCCATAAAAAATTAAATATTGATAGAGTTTTCAATAAAGATGAGAGAAACATTGGCTCTTATATACTTGAAACTTAGGTCATAATATTTTTCCAGGTTTTAATACGATTCTCGGTACGAATTCCATAACAAATTATGATGGATAGTAACATTTGAGCTGGAAATTCTAAAAGTGGTGAAAACTATCTGGTATACTAATCCCACACCCGGATGGAAGAAAAATAATTAACATAACACTTATATATAAGTCAATTGAGGGACGAATTCATCTTTGCACTTGGGGCAATTACGCAGATAGTGAGGTTCTAACTGAGGCGCGTCAATTATTGGTTGAAAACTATTTCCAAACCCCCTATTAGGTCTCACATTGTCTTGTGCTTTCCAGAATTCTTGGAAAGGTTCCATTTTTTGGTAAAAGCTGATAACAAATGAGTTTAGCATTTTTAATATTTATTTTATCTAACCCTTGAGTTTTTTTAATTAACCTTTTCCACTGCCAAACAAACTATAACTTTTAAAAAATTTATATTAAATATCAATTTTAACTATGATCTTGTTTTTTATATTCTTTACTTTTAGTTGGTTGAGCGGGATAATAAACAGAGAAATATAATGCGGAGCAGGTGTGCCAGAGTTACTTTTTTAGTATTATTGAATGTATCAAAACGATCACAACCCTTCCAAATTAATTTCATATGAGTGTTTAGAGAGTCTACAAATTAGAGATGAATGGTGGAATTTTTCTATTAACATATATTATCGTTTATCCATACATCTGATTATCGCTAATATTAATCTCATAAAAATAATCAAATATTAAGCACGAGATTCGTAAATAAATTCACGTTATTATATAAAGACATGGTTTCTTTTGGATACTACGAGGGATTGAATTCGTAAAAAGATAACTTAAATAAAATTTAAAGTTTTGGAGTATTTCGAGAACAAAATAAGTATGGGTTATGGTCCGTAAATGGAAAATTTATGGGTTCTGGTTTTTATTTAAGATTTAGACAATCAACGTAAAAGCTCCGATTTGTTTGGAAACACTAATCCCACATCGTGATGGAAGAGAGATAATTAACATAACACTTATATAAAGTATTTCTTCAACTTAGAGGTGAATTTATCTTTACGCTTGGGGCAATGACGCAGCTAGTGAGGTATTAACGGGGGCGCAATAATTGCTGGTTGAAAACTATTTCCAAACCCCCTCTTAGGTCTGACCTTGTCTTGAGCTTTCAAGAATTTCTGGAAAGATCCCCTTTTGTGTAAAACCTTATAACAAATTCAACATTACTACACGATTAGTTGATCAAAATTGCAAAGCCTTCATAGATTTAAAAGTGACTCACCATATACTTCCGCTAGAACGAAGAAAATTCTAAATCTCAATATTTAAAGATGACCGAGGATCTTTTGGGGTTAACAAATAGAAAAACAATTTTTCCAAGCAATTAACATGCACTTCGATTTATTATTCTGATGTCTTTGTGATGGAAATTTTGCAATTAACTCAAGTGGAAAGATATGTTCATATAACTGAACTCTGTTAGTTTTCTTGTTTTGTCGTCGCGGCCATATAATTCTTGGAATTTAGCATTCTAAATTCCTTACATGTTGCGTACAAAAAAAATTGTATTGAAACTCCGGTCAGACGGTTGTGCTGATTTCTACGCTTAGGTACTGGACAAAAGTGTGCTTGTTCTTTTTTCGATGCACTCTTTAGATTATAAAGATTGTCCAATTATTAGCACCAAAACACTCGTATGCACATATTTCATTCTAATATAAATTTTCCGTTAAAGGGATTAAAGTCTTCCGCCAAAAATAACACAAAAAAATTAAAACAATAAACTAGAACAACTTTAAACAAACACCTATAAAGCACTTCAAAATTAACTTTTAAGATATGAAATGGAACTTTTAAATCTGCTTTGTAGAGGGCCGCGCGTACGCAGGCCCCCGAAGCTACAAATTATGATGTAGACTCTCCCTCTTGGGGAGATCTTAGGCTAAGCACCCCTCCAGAGTGCAATGGAGGTCACTAGCCTAGGCCACGGTTATTCCTGATCAGCCATAGACCCCATCCAGGTAAGTATGTTGCTATGTCGCTAGAGGTTTCTTATCTATAATACCTCACTATCCACGATTTACTTTGATATTTCGATGTGGGACGTTTCGCAGCAGCTATTGCTCAAAGCTAGCAGTGCAAACTCCTATTTTTTCTAGGCTTGGCAACATGTCATACTCTGTTAGGATTTACACTATATCAATGACATGATCAATAGTATGAGTGTTTTCCATTGGCATGCATAGTTGGTTCGGAGAGTTCCTGCCCCTCATATGTGTTGAATCGTACCCTTATTGGAGTTTTAATATTTGTAAAGAACATTTTATATTTTTACATATTTTCGCAGTTGTTAATTTTTTTATGATCCATAATCCTCAAAGATGATGTATTAGATGAAACCATTTCTATGACCTTAGAGCAAAACAGTTGCATTCTTTATGTCAACTGCGGAACATAATTATACATAGATTGTTCATAATAGGTAGGTAGCCTGCCCCCTATTTATAAAAACCGATAGTTTTAAGGTGAAAAACTCAGGCCGCAAAAGCGAATGAGAGAGATGACTGAACGCTTATTAGTCCCAGACATCACCAAATAGAGGATCGTACAAAATTAGTCCAATAACCTATAATTTTAATGTGAAAAATACAGCTCATTTTTTAAAATATGGCAGCTGATGTTTTAACTCCTTAATCGCGCCTTTAGAGTGGGGCACGACTATAATTTGCCACGGCTCCATTTGGCTCACAATTTGAACTTATAAGTGGTACTGGGGTGGGCGAAAGCAAGAAACAATGATATTGACTCTCTCTAGGGCAACCAATAACGATCCTAACTCTTTCGGAGGCTAAGAAGCCCTCCAAAGTGCAATTTAGGTAATTAGCCTAGAGAATGGATCTCCATGATGAGCCAGAGACCCGATCCAAGTAAGTATGATACAATGTTTCTCGATAGGTGTACTAAACACGTATTAAGCTCACTAGGCATTACCGGTCACTTTTCAATACTTTTAAACTCACCGGAATTAGTTAGTTCGAATAGAAAATTGAAACAAAACCACAACTATTAGATTTCCAGAAGAAAAAATACAGCATCATATTAAGTACGTAAAGAGAGTTGTGTCTTGAGACTACGTGCGTAGGTATTGCCTACTTGTGTTTTCGTTTGGGTTTGTTTGTATGCAAACATAGAATACTTATGGGATTATGACATAAAAGGTTCATTTAATGAACTATTGTCAACTTCTCTGAGACAACTCTTTATCGGAAATTCAAACTGTCCAAAATCATTTTTGGAGCATTGATTCTTTGTTGGGGGATAAAACCCATGCCACCACAAACTTGGTTATTTCAGAAAATATGTTTGTTTTTTATTACAAATAAATGATACATAGATTATACCAATCTAAGTTCATGATTATTTCTATAAGTTTTCAATTGTACATGCACTTGAATAGAAGTGTGTTTAATTTCATGATTGATACAGGCAAAGTTACAAAATAGAAGTAGCGCTGGACAAACCCTAACCCTATGGTGTATATATAGAACTCGAAAGTTCAAAAAAATAATTCTTAATAAATTAACATAAGTTGTTTAGGATCTAGGGTTTTAGACCTTAGATAGAAAATGCTCGAAACCGTAATCCAAAATTAAACGAAGAATAAAAAACAATAAAATACAGCCCAGCCAAATATGAATATATTTGGACTTGCTGAGCTATTTTAAATAATTCCATAAAATATTTAAGTATTGCAAAAAAAAACACTAAAATAGCTAATTTTGGGGCCCAAACTTCGCGACTGGACGAGAGGCCTCCGTCACCCGGATGGAAGAAAAATAATTAACATAACACTTATATAATTCAATTGGGGGTTATACTTATTTTTAGACTTAGGACAATGGCGCAGCTAGTGAGGTACTAACTGAGGCGCCTCAATTGCTGGTTGAAAACTATTTCCAAACCCGCTCTTAGATCTGAGCTTGTCCCGGGCTTTTCAGAATTTCTGGAAGGATTCCCATGTTGGTAAAATCTTATAACACGTGATTTTAAAAGATTTAATTGAGGTTTTTTATCTAATCTTTGAGTTTTTCTTAATTAACATGTTCTACTGCCAACCAAATTATATCTTTTTAAAATTTTATATTGAATATTAACTTTAAATATGATCTTATTCTTTATTTTGGTCCCTTGTGGTTGGTTGAGCGGAACAATAAACAAAGAAGTATGATGCGGAACCGATGTGCCAGAGTCCCCTTTTTAGGATTATTGTATCATCAAAACTGACCACAGCCATTCCACATTAATTTCATATGAGTGTTTAGATAATCTACAAATTAGAGATGAATGATGGATTTTTTCTATTAACATGTATTATCACATGCTTTATCTATGCATTTGATTATCCCCAAAATTAATCTCATAAAAGTACTCAAATATTAAACACGACATTCGTAGATAAAATCAGTATCTTTCATGTTATTATATAAATACAAGGTTTATTTTGGATACTACGAGGGATTGAATTCGTAAAAAGATAACCTACATAAAATTTAAAATTTTAGACTATTTCGAAAGAAAAATAAATATAGGGTTATGGTCCTCTAAATGGAAATTTTGGACTATTTCGAGAGTTGTGGTTTTTATTTAAGATTTAGAAAATCAACGTAAAAGCTCCGATTTGTTTGGAAATACTAATCGCACATCCCGATGGAAGAGAGATAATTAACATAACACTTATATAAATGCGTATAACACTTATATAAATGCGTCGGTGAATTTATCTTTGCGCTGGGGGCAATTACACAGATAGTGAGGTACTAACAAAGGCGCGTCAATTGCTGGTTGAAATTTATTTGGGAACCCCCTCTTAGGTTTGAGCTTGTCTCGGGCTCGAGAGAATTTCTGGAAGGGTTTCGTTTTTGGTAAAACCTTATAATACATGAGTTTAACATTTTTAGTTGAGTTTATTTTATCTAACCCTTGAGTTTTTTTAATTAACCTTTTTCGTTGCCAAACAAACTATATCTTTTTTTAAAAATTCCGCTTCCAAACAAACTATATCTTTTTAAAATTTTATATTAAATATGAATTTTAACTATGATCTTATTTTGTATCTTTTTAAAAATTTATATTAAATATGAATTTTAACTATGATCTTATTTTTAATATTGGTCACTTTTAGTTGGTTCAACGGGATAATAAAGAGAGAAATATAATGCGGAGTGAATGTTCCGGAGTTACCATTTTAGTATTATTGCATGTATCAAAACAACCACAAGCATTCCAAATTAATTCCATATGAGAGTGTAGAGATTATAAAAAATAGGGATGAATGGTAGAACAAATTCATTACAAAAGTAGATATTTAATAATTACAAAACCATTAACTAGACGTGTAAAATTAACTAGACGTGTAAAATTAATTTGCATTTTGCTAGATTAGAGGTAGCAATGAGTATGCACTCTGGCTATAAGTAGCACAATAGATTTTAGGCTATTTACTATTAAACACTAAACACTTTGAAAAAACTCTCTGCATTTTAAAGAAATGGGCCCTTCGTCTCCAGATTATTCATCCTCTGAAGGTTGGTTCTCAGACCATTCCAGGAATTGTACTCCTTACAAAAGAACAACCACGTCGGAGTACTCATTGACGACACAAAAAACGGTTCAGTCTGGTCCTCTGAGTTTGAGGACGAGTATGACACAGGCGACTCGTGGTCAATTGACTGTTACAACTCAGACCCAAAGGAAGTGTCCAAACGCAAGCGTAAAAGGGACAGTTGGGAGAACAAGGATTTCCATGAACCGGAGGACATAGATGATGAAGAAGATGATGATGCAGACAATGAAAAGGAAACAGATGAAGAAGAAGAGGAGGACGAGGAGGAAGAAGATGAGGAAGAAGAAGATTCGGATGAGGAGGACGAAGACGAGGATGATGATTGATGTTCTAGTAGTTCTAGTATGATGTTTTTTTTCTTCCATATGTTGTATGTTTGATGAAGTAATTCAATGAACTCTCTCAAAAAAGTTTGTGTTTTGGAAAGATTGAAGGTTAGAGAAGACAAAAAAAATTACCAACCTCAAAGGAATCAATTGGTCAATCTTATGGGTTTGAGGGATCCATAATTCAACATGAAACGGCTTAACAAATCAATAAAAAAGGAATCCTTTAATTGAAATCTCAAGCCAAACTATAGTCTACACGGAAATATTTAGTTGCGGGTGTTGTATAAATTGTCGGTGCACGTAATGAATAGTTTATTTTTTTAGGTGTTCATATCTTATTTTGTTGCATAAGAAAGTGCGCCGCTGCTAAACACAGAAATAAATGGAACTCAGTAATCATCGCTCTTGTTTAAAACCCAATCGGTTAACCCTACCACATTTAAACCTAACAGCTTAACGTTCCTTGAAAAAATTTTCAAATAGACAAAAATGTATATATTTTTTTTGAAAACCGGTATTTATCATCATATTAAGTATGCAAAGAGAGTTGTGTTTTGAGACTACATATGTAGGTATTGTTTGCTTGGGTTTTCGTTTGGGTTTGTTTGTATTGTAAACTTAATTAGAATATTTATGGTCGACATAATGATTATGATTATGACATTAACTAAATCCGCCGTGGTTAAAAAGTCAGTGAGTGAACTATTGTCAACTTTTTATCGGATATTCAAACTCTCTGACATCGTATCGAAAACATTGATACTTTGTTGGAAAGATAAAATTCATGTCAACACAAACTTGGTCATTTCAAAAAATATGTTCGTTTTTCAATACAAATATTTGATACATAGATTATACCCACCTAAGTTCATGATTATTTCTATAAGTTTGCAACTGTATATGCATTTGAGTAGAAGTGTGTCTATTTTCATGATTGATACAGGCAAAGTAACAAAATAGAAGTATAGTTGGAATAAACCCTAACCCTACGGTGTGTATATAGAATTCGAAAGTTGAGAAAAATAATTTTCAAGTTAACAAAAGTTGTTTAGAATTTAGGGTTTTAGAACTTAAACAGAAAACACTCGAAACCATAATCCAAAATACTATAAATATTCAAAAACCAATAAAATACGGCCCAGCCGAATCTGAATATATTTGGACTTGCCGAGCTATTTTAAATAATTCCACAAAGTATTTAAATATTGCAAAACAAAACACTAAAATACCCCAGACTTCGTGACTGGACCTGTCGCCTCCATCACGTCCTCGACATTCGTACTTTATCATACCTTTGGTGGTGGTTGGTAAATAAGTATGATATTGGTGGTTATTGGTAGATTACCATTGTTGTATAACATCACACTATGCAATTACTTGCATATACGTGTTATATATATATATATATATATATATATAGTTTTTACTCTCGGTTATTTTTTTTCAAAAAAAAATCAAATGGCTATTATATTCAATTAAAACAACTAGAAACATCACCTTTATAAGCCATAATATTGTTTTAGGTTTTATACAATTTTTAGTACGAATATTTCTCAAAACTAAACTTTTTGCGGTTAGCAAAATAGGTTAATTTGAAGTCTTTTTGTAGGATTATTTTTATTTATTTAGGATTGCGAACCATACTGAATCTACATTTGCTTACCAATTTTTTGGGTTCAATCAAGCATTGTCATTGGGATTCGACCATCATTATCCGTTTGATTCAGTGTCTTAGCTATATTTTTTTCTTTTATGTGCTCTTCGGTGTCATGTATCTTTTTAATTTGGGGTATTGTTTAATTTAAAGATTTATCACGATGTACAAATACTTGTAATTATATGTTACATGTCCTCAATGTTTTTCTCCATAAAAAATTAAATATTGATAGAGTTTTCAATAAAGATGAGAGAAACATTGGCTCTTATATACTTGAAACTTAGGTCATAATATTTTTCCAGGTTTTAATACGATTCTCGGTACGAATTCCATAACAAATTATGATGGATAGTAACATTTGAGCTGGAAATTCTAAAAGTGGTGAAAACTATCTGGTATACTAATCCCACACCCGGATGGAAGAAAAATAATTAACATAACACTTATATATAAGTCAATTGAGGGACGAATTCATCTTTGCACTTGGGGCAATTACGCACATAGTGAGGTTCTAACTGAGGCGCGTCAATTATTGGTTGAAAACTATTTCCAAACCCCCTATTAGGTCTGACATTGTCTTGTGCTTTCCAGAATTCTTGGAAAGGTTCCATTTTTTGGTAAAAGCTGATAACAAATGAGTTTAGCATTTTTAATATTTATTTTATCTAACCCTTGAGTTTTTTTAATTAACCTTTTCCACTGCCAAACAAACTATAACTTTTAAAAAATTTATATTAAATATCAATTTTAACTATGATCTTGTTTTTTATATTCTTTACTTTTAGTTGGTTGAGCGGGATAATAAACAGAGAAATATAATGCGGAGCAGGTGTGCCAGAGTTACTTTTTTAGTATTATTGAATGTATCAAAACGATCACAACCCTTCCAAATTAATTTCATATGAGTGTTTAGAGAGTCTACAAATTAGAGATGAATGGTGGAATTTTTCTATTAACATATATTATCGTTTATCCATACATCTGATTATCGCTAATATTAATCTCATAAAAATAATCAAATATTAATCACGAGATTCGTAAATAAATTCACGTTATTATATAAAGATATGGTTTCTTTTGGATACTACGAGGGATTGAATTCGTAAAAAGATAACTTAAATAAAATTTAAAGTTTTGGAGTATTTCGAGAACAAAATAAGTATGGGTTATGGTCCGTAAATGGAAAATTTATGGGTTCTGGTTTTTATTTAAGATTTAGAAAATCAACGTAAAAGCTCCGATTTGTTTGGAAACACTAATCCCACATCGTGATGGAAGAGAGATAATTAACATAACACTTATATAAAGTATTTCTTCAACTTAGAGGTGAATTTATCTTTACGCTTGGGGCAATGACGCAGCTAGTGAGGTATTAACGGGGGCGCAATAATTGCTGGTTGAAAACTATTTCCAAACCCCCTCTTAGGTCTGACCTTGTCTTGAGCTTTCAAGAATTTCTGGAAAGATCCCCTTTTGTGTAAAACCTTATAACAAATTCAACATTACTACACGATTAGTTGATCAAAATTGCAAAGCCTTCATAGATTTAAAAGTGACTCACCATATACTTCCGCTAGAACGAAGAAAATTCTAAATCTCAATATTTAAAGATGACCGAGGATCTTTTGGGGTTAACAAATAGAAAAACAATTTTTCCAAGCAATTAACATGCACTTCGATTTATTATTCTGATGTCTTTGTGATGGAAATTTTGCAATTAACTCAAGTGGAAAGATATGTTCATATAACTGAACTCTGTTAGTTTTCTTGTTTTGTCGTCGCGGCCATATAATTCTTGGAATTTAGCATTCTAAATTCCTTACATGTTGCGTACAAAAAAAATTGTATTGAAACTCCGGTCAGACGGTTGTGCTGATTTCTACGCTTAGGTACTGGACAAAAGTGTGCTTGTTCTTTTTTCTATGCACTCTTTAGATTATAAAGATTGTCCAATTATTAGCACCAAAACACTCGTATGCACATATTTCATTCTAATATAAATTTTCCGTTAAAGGGATTAAAGTCTTCCGCCAAAAATAACACAAAAAAATTAAAACAATAAACTAGAACAACTTTAAACAAACACCTATAAAGCACTTCAAAATTAACTTTTAAGATATGAAATGGAACTTTTAAATCTGCTTTGTAGAGGGCCGCGCGTACGCAGGCCCCCGAAGCTACAAATTATGATGTAGACTCTCCCTCTTGGGGAGATCTTAGGCTAAGCACCCCTCCGGAGTGCAATGGAGGTCACTAGCCTAGGCCACGGTTATTCCTGATCAGCCATAGACCCCATCCAGGTAAGTATGTTGCTATGTCGCTAGAGGTTTCTTATCTATAATACCTCACTATCCACGATTTACTTTGATATTTCGATGTGGGACGTTTCGCAGCAGCTATTGCTCAAAGCTAGCAGTGCAAACTCCTATTTTTTCTAGGCTTGGCAACATGTCATACTCTGTTAGGATTTACACTATATCAATGACATGATCAATAGTATGAGTGTTTTCCATTGGCATGCATAGTTGGTTCGGAGAGTTCCTGCCCCTCATATGTGTTGAATCGTACCCTTATTGGAGTTTTAATATTTGTAAAGAACATTTTATATTTTTACATATTTTCGCAGTTGTTAATTTTTTTATGATCCATAATCCTCAAAGATGATGTATTAGATGAAACCATTTCTATGACCTTAGAGCAAAACAGTTGCATTCTTTATGTCAACTGCGGAACATAATTATACATAGATTGTTCATAATAGGTAGGTAGCCTGCCCCCTATTTATAAAAACCGATAGTTTTAAGGTGAAAAACTCAGGCCGCAAAAGCGAATGAGAGAGATGACTGAACGCTTATTAGTCCCAGACATCACCAAATAGAGGATCGTACAAAATTAGTCCAATAACCTATAATTTTAATGTGAAAAATACAGCTCATTTTTTAAAATATGGCAGCTGATGTTTTAACTCCTTAATCGCGCCTTTAGAGTGGGGCACGACTATAATTTGCCACGGCTCCATTTGGCTCACAATTTGAACTTATAAGTGGTACTGGGGTGGGCGAAAGCAAGAAACAATGATATTGACTCTCTCTAGGGCAACCAATAACGATCCTAACTCTTTCGGAGGCTAAGAAGCCCTCCAAAGTGCAATTTAGGTAATTAGCCTAGAGAATGGATCTCCATGATGAGCCAGAGACCCGATCCAAGTAAGTATGATACAATGTTTCTCGATAGGTGTACTAAACACGTATTAAGCTCACTAGGCATTACCGGTCACTTTTCAATACTTTTAAACTCACCGGAATTAGTTAGTTCGAATAGAAAATTGAAACAAAACCACAACCATTAGATTTCCAGAAGAACAAATACAGCATCATATTAAGTACGTAAAGAGAGTTGTGTCTTGAGACTACGTGCGTAGGTATTGCCTACTTGTGTTTTCGTTTGGGTTTGTTTGTATGCAAACATAGAATACTTATGGGATTATGACATAAAAGGTTCATTTAATGAACTATTGTCAACTTCTCTGAGACAACTCTTTATCGGAAATTCAAACTCTCCAAAATCATTTTTGGAGAATTGATTCTTTGTTGGGGGATAAAACCCATGCCACCACAAACTTGGTTATTTCAGAAAATATGTTTGTTTTTTATTACAAATAAATGATACATAGATTATACCAATCTAAGTTCATGATTATTTCTATAAGTTTTCAATTGTACATGCACTTGAATAGAAGTGTGTTTAATTTCATGATTGATACAGGCAAAGTTACAAAATAGAAGTAGCGCTGGACAAACCCTAACCCTATGGTGTATATATAGAACTCGAAAGTTCAAAAAAATAATTCTTAATAAATTAACATAAGTTGTTTAGGATCTAGGGTTTTAGACCTTAGATAGAAAATGCTCGAAACCGTAATCCAAAATTAAACGAAGAATAAAAAACAATAAAATACAGCCCAGCCAAATATGAATATATTTGGACTTGCTGAGCTATTTTAAATAATTCCATAAAATATTTAAGTATTGCAAAAAAAACACTAAAATAGCTAATTTTGGGGCCCAAACTTCGCGACTGGACGAGAGGCCTCCGTCACCCGGATGGAAGAAAAATAATTAACATAACACTTATATAATTCAATTGGGGGTTATACTTATTTTTAGACTTAGGACAATGGCGCAGCTAGTGAGGTACTAACTGAGGCGCCTCAATTGCTGGTTGAAAACTATTTCCAAACCCGCTCTTAGATCTGAGCTTGTCCCGGGCTTTTCAGAATTTCTGGAAGGATTCCCATGTTGGTAAAATCTTATAACACGTGATTTTAAAAGATTTAATTGAGGTTTTTTATCTAATCTTTGAGTTTTTCTTAATTAACATGTTCTACTGCCAACCAAATTATATCTTTTTAAAATTTTATATTGAATATTAACTTTAAATATGATCTTATTCTTTATTTTGGTCCCTTGTGGTTGGTTGAGCGGAACAATAAACAAAGAAGTATGATGCGGAACCGATGTGCCAGAGTCCCCTTTTTAGGATTATTGTATCATCAAAACTGACCACAGCCATTCCACATTAATTTCATATGAGTGTTTAGATAATCTACAAATTAGAGATGAATGATGGATTTTTTCTATTAACATGTATTATCACATGCTTTATCTATGCATTTGATTATCCCCAAAATTAATCTCATAAAAGTACTCAAATATTAAACACGACATTCGTAGATAAAATCAGTATCTTTCATGTTATTATATAAATACAAGGTTTATTTTGGATACTACGAGGGATTGAATTCGTAAAAAGATAACCTACATAAAATTTAAAATTTTAGACTATTTCGAAAGAAAAATAAATATAGGGTTATGGTCCTCTAAATGGAAATTTTGGACTATTTCGAGAGTTGTGGTTTTTATTTAAGATTTAGAAAATCAACGTAAAAGCTCCGATTTGTTTGGAAATACTAATCGCACATCCCGATGGAAGAGAGATAATTAACATAACACTTATATAAATGCGTATAACACTTATATAAATGCGTCGGTGAATTTATCTTTGCGCTGGGGGCAATTACACAGATAGTGAGGTACTAACAAAGGCGCGTCAATTGCTGGTTGAAATTTATTTGGGAACCCCCTCTTAGGTTTGAGCTTGTCTTGGGCTCGAGAGAATTTCTGGAAGGGTTTCGTTTTTGGTAAAACCTTATAATACATGAGTTTAACATTTTTAGTTGAGTTTATTTTATCTAACCCTTGAGTTTTTTTAATTAACCTTTTTCGTTGCCAAACAAACTATATCTTTTTTTAAAAATTCCGCTTCCAAACAAACTATATCTTTTTAAAATTTTATATTAAATATGAATTTTAACTATGATCTTATTTTGTATCTTTTTAAAAATTTATATTAAATATGAATTTTAACTATGATCTTATTTTTAATATTGGTCACTTTTAGTTGGTTCAACGGGATAATAAAGAGAGAAATATAATGCGGAGTGAATGTTCCGGAGTTACCATTTTAGTATTATTGCATGTATCAAAACAACCACAAGCATTCCAAATTAATTCCATATGAGAGTGTAGAGATTATAAAAAATAGGGATGAATGGTAGAACAAATTCATTACAAAGGTAGATATTTAATAATTACAAAACCATTAACTAGACGTGTAAAATTAACTAGACGTGTAAAATTAATTTGCATTTTGCTAGATTAGAGGTAGCAATGAGTATGCACTCTGGCTATAAGTAGCACAATAGATTTTAGGCTATTTACTATTAAACACTAAACACTTTGAAAAAACTCTCTGCATTTTAAAGAAATGGGCCCTTCGTCTCCAGATTATTCATCCTATGAAGGTTGGTTCTCAGACCATTCCAGGAATTGTACTCCTTACAAAAGAACAACCACGTCGGAGTACTCATTGACGACACAAAAAACGGTTCAGTCTGGTCCTCTGAGTTTGAGGACGAGTATGACATAGGCGACTCGTGGTCAATTGACTGTTACAACTCAGACCCAAAGGAAGTGTCCAAACGCAAGCGTAAAAGGGACAGTTGGGAGAACAAGGATTTCCATGAACCGGTGGACATAGATGATGAAGAAGATGATGATGCAGACAATGAAAAGGAAACAGATGAAGAAGAAGAGGAGGACGAGGAGGAAGAAGATGAGGAAGAAGAAGATTCGGATGAGGAGGACGAAGACGAGGATGATGATTGATGTTCTAGTAGTTCTAGTATGATGTTTTTTTTCTTCCATATGTTGTATGTTTGATGAAGTAATTCAATGAACTCTCTCAAAAAAGTTTGTGTTTTGGAAAGATTGAAGGTTAGAGAAGACAAAAAAAATTACCAACCTCAAAGGAATCAATTGGTCAATCTTATGGGTTTGAGGGATCCATAATTCAACATGAAACGGCTTAACAAATCAATAAAAAAGGAATCCTTTAATTGAAATCTCAAGCCAAACTATAGTCTACACGGAAATATTTAGTGGCGGGTGTTGTATAAAGATGTCTTTGCAGGCAATCTAGTAAATTGTCGGTGCACGTAATGAATAGTTTATTTTTTTAGGTGTTCATATCTTATTTTGTTGCATAAGAAAGTGCGCCGCTGCTAAACACAGAAATAAATGGAACTCAGTAATCATCGCTCTTGTTTAAAACCCAATCGGTTAACCCTACCACATTTAAACGTAACAGCTTAACGTTCCTTGCAAATATTTTCAAATAGACAAAAATGTATATATTTTTTTTGAAAACCGGTATTTATCATCATATTAAGTATGCAAAGAGAGTTGTGTTTTGAGACTACATATGTAGGTATTGTTTGCTTGGGTTTTCGTTTGGGTTTGTTTGTATTGTAAACTTAATTAGAATATTTATGGTCGACATAATGATTATGATTATGACATTAACTAAATCCGCCGTGGTTAAAAAGTCAGTGAGTGAACTATTGTCAACTTTTTATCGGATATTCAAACTCTCTGACATCGTATCGAAAACATTGATACTTTGTTGGAAAGATAAAATTCATGTCAACACAAACTTGGTCATTTCAAAAAATATGTTCGTTTTTCAATACAAATATTTGATACATAGATTATACCCACCTAAGTTCATGATTATTTCTATAAGTTTGCAACTGTATATGCATTTGAGTAGAAGTGTGTCTATTTTCATGATTGATACAGGCAAAGTAACAAAATAGAAGTATAGTTGGAATAAACCCTAACCCTACGGTGTGTATATAGAATTCGAAAGTTGAGAAAAATAATTTTCAAGTTAACAAAAGTTGTTTAGAATTTAGGGTTTTAGAACTTAAACAGAAAACACTCGAAACCATAATCCAAAATACTATAAATATTCAAAAACCAATAAAATACGGCCCAGCCGAATCTGAATATATTTGGACTTGCCGAGCTATTTTAAATAATTCCACAAAGTATTTAAATATTGCAAAACAAAACACTAAAATACCCCAGACTTCGTGACTGGACCTGTCGCCTCCGTCAAGTCCTCGACATTCGTACTTTATCATACCTTTGGTGGTGGTTGGTAAATAAGTATGATATTGGTGGTTATTGGTAGATTACCATTGTTGTATAACATCACACTATGCAATTACTTGCATATACGTGTTATATATATATATATATATATAGTTTTTACTCTCGGTTATTTTTTTTCAAAAAAAAATCAAATGGCTATTATATTCAATTAAAACAACTAGAAACATCACCTTTATAAGCCATAATATTGTTTTAGGTTTTATACAATTTTTAGTACGAATATTTCTCAAAACTAAACTTTTTGCGGTTAGCAAAATAGGTTAATTTGAAGTCTTTTTGTAGGATTATTTTTATTTATTTAGGATTGCGAACCATACTGAATCTACATTTGCTTACCAATTTTTTGGGTTCAATCAAGCATTGTCATTGGGATTCGACCATCATTATCCGTTTGATTCAGTGTCTTAGCTATATTTTTTTCTTTTATGTGCTCTTCGGTGTCATGTATCTTTTTAATTTGGGGTATTGTTTAATTTAAAGATTTATCACGATGTACAAATACTTGTAATTATATGTTACATGTCCTCAATGTTTTTCTCCATAAAAAATTAAATATTGATAGAGTTTTCAATAAAGATGAGAGAAACATTGGCTCTTATATACTTGAAACTTAGGTCATAATATTTTTCCAGGTTTTAATACGATTCTCGGTACGAATTCCATAACAAATTATGATGGATAGTAACATTTGAGCTGGAAATTCTAAAAGTGGTGAAAACTATCTGGTATACTAATCCCACACCCGGATGGAAGAAAAATAATTAACATAACACTTATATATAAGTCAATTGAGGGACGAATTCATCTTTGCACTTGGGGCAATTACGCAGATAGTGAGGTTCTAACTGAGGCGCGTCAATTATTGGTTGAAAACTATTTCCAAACCCCCTATTAGGTCTGACATTGTCTTGTGCTTTCCAGAATTCTTGGAAAGGTTCCATTTTTTGGTAAAAGCTGATAACAAATGAGTTTAGCATTTTTAATATTTATTTTATCTAACCCTTGAGTTTTTTTAATTAACCTTTTCCACTGCCAAACAAACTATAACTTTTAAAAAATTTATATTAAATATCAATTTTAACTATGATCTTGTTTTTTATATTCTTTACTTTTAGTTGGTTGAGCGGGATAATAAACAGAGAAATATAATGCGGAGCAGGTGTGCCAGAGTTACTTTTTTAGTATTATTGAATGTATCAAAACGATCACAACCCTTCCAAATTAATTTCATATGAGTGTTTAGAGAGTCTACAAATTAGAGATGAATGGTGGAATTTTTCTATTAACATATATTATCGTTTATCCATACATCTGATTATCGCTAATATTAATCTCATAAAAATAATCAAATATTAATCACGAGATTCGTAAATAAATTCACGTTATTATATAAAGATATGGTTTCTTTTGGATACTACGAGGGATTGAATTCGTAAAAAGATAACTTAAATAAAATTTAAAGTTTTGGAGTATTTCGAGAACAAAATAAGTATGGGTTATGGTCCGTAAATGGAAAATTTATGGGTTCTGGTTTTTATTTAAGATTTAGAAAATCAACGTAAAAGCTCCGATTTGTTTGGAAACACTAATCCCACATCGTGATGGAAGAGAGATAATTAACATAACACTTATATAAAGTATTTCTTCAACTTAGAGGTGAATTTATCTTTACGCTTGGGGCAATGACGCAGCTAGTGAGGTATTAACGGGGGCGCAATAATTGCTGGTTGAAAACTATTTCCAAACCCCCTCTTAGGTCTGACCTTGTCTTGAGCTTTCAAGAATTTCTGGAAAGATCCCCTTTTGTGTAAAACCTTATAACAAATTCAACATTACTACACGATTAGTTGATCAAAATTGCAAAGCCTTCATAGATTTAAAAGTGACTCACCATATACTTCCGCTAGAACGAAGACAATTCTAAATCTCAATATTTAAAGATGACCGAGGATCTTTTGGGGTTAACAAATAGAAAAACAATTTTTCCAAGCAATTAACATGCACTTCGATTTATTATTCTGATGTCTTTGTGATGGAAATTTTGCAATTAACTCAAGTGGAAAGATATGTTCATATAACTGAACTCTGTTAGTTTTCTTGTTTTGTCGTCGCGGCCATATAATTCTTGGAATTTAGCATTCTAAATTCCTTACATGTTGCGTACAAAAAAAATTGTATTGAAACTCCGGTCAGACGGTTGTGCTGATTTCTACGCTTAGGTACTGGACAAAAGTGTGCTTGTTCTTTTTTCTATGCACTCTTTAGATTATAAAGATTGTCCAATTATTAGCACCAAAACACTCGTATGCACATATTTCATTCTAATATAAATTTTCCGTTAAAGGGATTAAAGTCTTCCGCCAAAAATAACACAAAAAAATTAAAACAATAAACTAGAACAACTTTAAACAAACACCTATAAAGCACTTCAAAATTAACTTTTAAGATATGAAATGGAACTTTTAAATCTGCTTTGTAGAGGGCCGCGCGTACGCAGGCCCCCGAAGCTACAAATTATGATGTAGACTCTCCCTCTTGGGGAGATCTTAGGCTAAGCACCCCTCCGGAGTGCAATGGAGGTCACTAGCCTAGGCCACGGTTATTCCTGATCAGCCATAGACCCCATCCAGGTAAGTATGTTGCTATGTCGCTAGAGGTTTCTTATCTATAATACCTCACTATCCACGATTTACTTTGATATTTCGATGTGGGAGGTTTCGCAGCAGCTATTGCTCAAAGCTAACAGTGCAAACTCCTATTTTTTCAAAACAACCACAAGCATTCCAAATTAATTTCATATGAGTGTTTAGAGATTATAAAAAAATAGGGATGAATGGTAGAACAAATTCATTACAAAGGTAGATATTTAATAATTACAAAACCATTAACTAGACGTGTAAAGTTAACTAGTGTAAAGTTAACTAGACGTGTAAAATTAATTTGCAGTTTGCTAGATTAGAGGTAACAAATAGTATGCACTCTGGCTATAAGTAGGAGAAGATATTTTATGATATTTACTCTTAAACACTAAACACTTTGAAAAAACTCTCTGCATTTTAAAGAAATGGGCCCTTCGTCTCCAGATTATTCATCCTTTGAAGGTTGGTTCTCAGACCATTCCAGAAATTGTACTCCTTACAAAAGAACAACCACATCGGAGTACTCCACAAAAAATGGTTCAGTTTGAGGACGAGTATGACCCAGGCGACTCGTGGTCAATTGACTGTTACAACTTAGACCCAAACAAACTGTCCAAACGCAAGCGTAAAAGGGACAGTTGGGAGAACAAGGATTTCCATGAACCAGTGGACACAGATGATGAAGAAGATGATGATGCAGATAATGAAAAAAAAACAGATGAAGAAGAAGAGGAGGACGAGGAGGAAGAAGAAGATTCAGATGAGGAGGACGAAGACGAGGATGATGATTGATGTTTTAGTAGATCTAGTATGATGTTTTTTTCTTGCATATGTTGTATGTTTGATGAAGTAATTCAATTAACCCTCTGAAAAAGTTTGTGTTTTGGGAAAGATTGAAGGTTAGAGAAGACAAAATAAAATTACCAACTTCAAAGGAATCAATTGGTCAATCTTATGGGTTTGAGGGACCCATAATTCAACATGAAACGGCTTAACAAATCAATAAAAAAGGAATCCTGTAATTGAAATCTCAAGCCAAACTATAGTCTACACGAAAAGTAGTGGCGGGTGTTGTATAAAGATGTCTTTGCAGGCAATCTGGTAAATTGTCGGTGCACGTAATGAATAGTTTACTTTTTTAGGTGTTCATATCTTATTTTGTTGCATAAGAAAGTGTGCCGCTGCTAAACACAGAAATAAATGGAACTCAGTAATCATCGCTCTTGTTAAAACCCAATCGGTTAACCCTACCACATTTAAACCTAACAGCTGAACTTTCCTTGCAAATATTTCAAATAGACAAAACTGTATATATATTTTTTTGAAAACCGGTATTTATCATCATATTAAGTATGCAAAGAGAGTTGTGTTTTGAGACTACATATGTAGGAATTTATCATCAAATCAGCGTTTTTGAACGGAGAATTGCAGGAAACAGTGTTCGTCACGCAGCCTGAAGGTTTTGTGAATGAGGGTTAAGAACGCATGGTGTACAAGCTTCTGAAGGCTTTTTATGGTTTACGACAGGCTCCAAGGGCCTGGTATTCGAGGTTGAACAGATGTTTGGAGGATCTAGGCTTCACCAAGTGTCCCTACGAACATGCTGTTTACTTCAAACGCGAAGGATGTGAAATTCTGATCATCGGGGTATATGTCGATGACTTGTTGATTACAGGAACAAATGTTGACAACATCATCAAGTTCAAAAGGCAGATGGGGGTAGAGTTTGAAATGAGCGACATGGGCAAGCTCTCCTACTACTTGGGCATTGAAGTGAGTCAGACGGATGGCTGCATCAAGTTGAAGCAAAGTGCTTACGCAAAGAAATTATTGGAAAAGGTTGGCCTTAGTGAGTGCAACTCTGTTCGATATCCGATGGAGCCCAAAATTCAGATTGTGAAAGACGAAAAGGGGAAGGCTGTTAACTCTACACAGTTCAAGAGTCTTGTTGGAGGTTTGAGGTATTTAGTCCATACACGTCCTGATATTGCACACTCAGTTGGTGTAGTTAGCAGGTACGTGGAGAGACCTACACTACTGCACATGGGAGCTGTAAAGCAAATATATCGTTACATCAAAGGTACACTGCACTATGGGTTAATGTATACCAAAGGAGCTGGAGACTATATGTTAGCAGGGTACTCTGATAGTGACTTGGCAGGTAACATTGATGACAGAAGAAGTACTGGAGGGATGGCTTTCTATCTAAATGAAAGTCTAATTGTCTGGGTATCACAAAAGCAGAGTTGCGTGGCGTTATCCTCATGTGAAGCGAAGTTCATGGCTGCTACTGCAGCGGCATGTCAAGGTGTGTGGCTGGGCAATTTACTGGGTCAGTTAACAAACTCAAAACCTCGCCCAGTAGTTCTTTACATAGACAATAAATCTGCAATTGATTTGGCGAAGAATCCGGTCTTTCATGGGCGTAGTAAACATATCGATATACGTTATCATTTTATTCGTGAGTGTGTTAAAAGAGGGGAGGTAATCATTAAACACATAAACACACAGGAGCAACGAGCTGACATCCTAACGAAGTCAATGCCAGCAGTGAAGTTTGAACAAATGCGTGATCTACTTGGAATGAAGAAGGTGCATACAAGTATTTAGATTAGGGGGAGTATGTTGGAAATAATCTAAATAATTTGTTTGAAATAAATTAAGTAGTTTTGTTATTATTTGGATAGGTAGCAGTTATTGGATAAAAAATGTAGAACGTGGGGTAGTGCAGTTGCTTGTTTTTAGGCAGTTTATTTCTTTAAGTATCAGTTTGTATTTCCTTTCTGTTAAGAAAATTTATAGTAATGTTTTTGTTTTCCATATTCACTTCATTACTTTTGCTTCATATTTGTGTATGTATCCTGGTGTTTAAGACTACAATATTCTTACCAATCTATCGGGGTGCTCAAATAAAATTTAACCTTATGTACCTATCTTAATCCCAGATAACAAAATGTCCATCCTCTTGAGACCTCATACAGAAGTTTCAGGTGATCAAGATTTATCAATTCACTCTGTGGCCACCGAATTATTTCAGCTTAGCCAGTTAGACTCTCACATTTTCTCTCTATATTATTTGATGACTCCAATTACCATGCTCGAGAGGAAAGCGAAGAAAATGAAAAAAGACTTTCCCAAGTGAAACTTTGGATTTCCAAACTTGAAGAGAGTAATAAAACCTTGAAATAATAAGTCGATGAGAAATACCAACGAGTCTAATGTGCTGAAGAATGGGCTCGTGTTGCTTCTAAAGAGCTCACGAGCGAGAAAAACTTCTCAAAAAAAACTTAGCCAATACCAAAAGTTTATACGGGAGCAGGATAAAGAAAACAACATGCGCGTCGACCTTTTTTTAAGCAAAAGAGGCACTAGAAATTTCTATGAAGGTAACCGAGAAGATGAAGGATAATGATGTTCAAGAACTAGCAGCTTTCGAAATTTCTAAAATTCTTTCAGCTTAGCCAGTTAGACTCTCACACTTGCTCTCTACATTATCTGGTGGCTCCAGTTACCATGCTCGAAAGGAAGGCGAAGAAAATGAAGAAACATATTTCCCAAGTGAAGCTTCGGATTTCCCAACTCGAAAAGAGTAACAAAACCTTGAAACAACAAGTCGATAAGAAACACCAACGAATTCAACGTGTTGAATAATGTGTTTGTGTTTTTTCGAAAGAGCTCATGAGCGAGAAAAAGCTTCTAAAAAAACTTAGTCAATTCCAAAAGTTTATACTGAAGTAGGATAAATGATACAACATGCGCGTCGACCTTTTTTTCAGAGACACTAGAAATCTCTATGAAGGTAACCGGGGAGATGAATGGATAAGGGTGTTCAAGAACTGGTTGCTTTTAAAATTAAATCTAAGGAAGACAAAGCAAAGGATATTGCTGATCTCCATAAGAAGCTGGAGAAGGATAACGCAACTGCGCTAAACTCTTATGCAGAAGGCTGTCTTAAGTCCTTGTCTACTCAGGAAGTTGGGGCCAAGGTTGTGCTGATTATTTACATTCATGGGAGGTTACCGGACTTGAAACTTGTGTTATACTGGCAGTTGGCTTTTAAGAGGGATCTTCCATCATGTGTTTCTTATGAATATAATACAAGTAATTATGGGTCATCAGTTATGAATATAATACAAGTAATTATGGGTCATCAGTTGCGACACCATAGTGTGCTCAGAAGATACCCGTATTGATAATTATTCTGCACTTCAGAATAGCAGGCTATAAATATCTCTTTTGTTTTTTAAAAGTTCATGTCTACTCGTGTTATTTTGTATTCAGAGTATGCTTGTGTATTTTTGTTTTATCTTTTAATTTTAAACTTCGGTTTTATCTTTAATTGAAAGTGATCAATTACCAATTCAAATATAAATCATGTTTATTAATCGACGTTAGAAGACCTTTTCGGTCAAAAACATAAAAGTATACATGTTGACCAACCACAATTGGAAGACTTCTCAATTCTAAAATAAAAATAAGTAAATGTTAACTAAGCGAAGTTGGAAGACCCCTAAGGTCTAAAATGAAAATAGTTAAATGTTGACTAAGCAAAGTTGGAAGACCCTTCGAGTCCAAGATTGAAATAAGTAAATATTGATCAACCAAAATTGGAAGATCCTTAGGTCAAAAAAATAAAATAGGTAAATGTTGACCAACTGAAGTTGGACGTTCCCTCCGGTCCAAAATAAAAGATAGATGTAAGCTTCAAATCCTGCAAGAAATATAAGAAGGCAATCACTTATATTGATGACTTAGCTATGCAAGCACCTCGTTAAAACCTTCATGGGTCACCAGGGGTAGGAAAGAGTGTGCTACCGATCAATACATGAATAATAACGAAAAACTATACAACATACTAATATTTACTTTAGATACAACTTTAAATGTTCGATATTCCATGGGTGTCAAAGTGGTCTCTCATCTTGATCTCTGGACTTATACGTTCAAGGCTTCACCCTTTCAATTATGGTGTACGGTTCTTCCCAGTTTGGTGCCAAATTTCCAAGCCTTTTTTCCTTTGTATGTAAAAACACCTTCCTCATAACCTTATCTCTCACTCTAGAACCTTATCTTCCACTCTAAACTCTCATCTTCTAACCGTTGATGCATGTCTACTTCTCATTAGAGTCTGATAATGTAAGAAACTTAGTCGTGCTCACCTCCTCTTTTCCTCGATAAAATCGAGCTCAGCTCGCATGTCCTCATCATTATCATTTTCTAAATAATTCTCAATATGATAAAAGAGGAGCATAGCCTCGGACGGGGTCAAAACATCCATCTCGTAGACCAATGTATAAGGTGACTCTTGAGTTGTGGTACGAAGATTGGTTCGATATGCCCATAATACCTATTGTAAGTAGTTTGGCCAATTCCCAGCTTTTCCTCTGTTTGCTCATAATTGTTTATTTCTAATATTGTCGGAACATGGTCCTGAACATATCAAATTTCTTGATGCAACCTTGTAATAAACGGTTGTGCCATTTCGAAGCACTATCTTTAAACGTTTGAGAAAATACCTCGCACGGTAGCTTGTCATCATCATGAAAGTTTATCATAAAGTTCTTGAACTGCTCGATATGGTTGTTTGGTTCTTGAGTCTCAGCAAACTTCTCCAACCTAAGGATATCGAAACTTTTTGGCATATTCTTGATAAGATCTCAATGGACAAAAGAGATGATCTCCAGTTATGCTCGATTTTATACAAACTGCCTTGAGGGCCTTCATTTACAACTGTGTATAAAATCTCCTCAGAACATTTTGCAAATTGATTTCATATACGATAGCCAAATAACTCTGAATTCTAAATGGGAACTAGCGTGGGGTTTTAATTTCTCCCTCCTAGTAACGGTTACCGCCTTATCTCTATCCTCGGACACAAGTGTCCTCTTGCCCCAATTACTTCTCTTCTTCTTTGGATCCTTGGCTCGGTGAGATGCTCGACGTTTTTCTGTACATTTTCAAAATCTACTTCTTAGAGTTCTTATCGGTTTGATAATCTCTCAGAGAAGGAAAATTCATCTAAATCATCAACAGAATAGTCGTTGGACTATGTAGAACTGTAATGATATCTAGATTTTGTTTCTTTCTTCGAATAGTAACGACCTAGTACTTGTCTACATCACACTTATCAGCCATTGTTGCGTCTTCTCAGAACTTAACTTGGCAATATATTCCAGCAATTATTTTCTTAATATTATGAGGGCAGACGTCTCGAGCTGCTCCTCGACGGATTGATCATTGTAGTGTTGCTCTTCGATTTTTTGTTGTTCGAAGCGGTGATCCTCAGACATGGTTTTAATCACCAAACCCTCTACCCCCAAAACGGGTTCCTCTTTCACATCTTTGTTTATCTATACCAAAAATGTCGCAACTTAAATAATGGTTTTGGAGAAACAATTTCGGGTATATCCCTTCTTCCAATATGGTCCCTGATAAGGAAATATATTCTTTAGGGACCTAAATGTAATTAATAAGGACTTAATTGATAAGTTCTATTAATATAGAGTTTAATTAAGCTTTATAAGAAACATAGGGACTGAATTGTAAATATCCCTTTATGTAACCGCTCTTGTAACTAACTTACTAGGCCTATTTAAAGAGGCTGGGGAGGTTGATTACGCCTATGAAATATTTAGAGGAGAAAGACAATATTCACTTCTAAAAAATCTCTCTGTTGATTCTAAGAAGATATTCTCTATTTTCTCTAGTTACTTTCTGTTCATACCAAATTGGCGCTAGAAAGAGGGGACGAAGATACCTTGATCGATAGATCAAAAATCGAGTTTCGAGTTTTTTCGTTTTCTGAAGCATTTCGTTTGAGTTTTTTCGTTTTCTGAAGCATTTCGTTCGAGTTTTTTCGTTTTCTGGAGTATTTTGTTTAGATTTTCGCTGATCGGAGATGAATTCAGAAGAAGGTGACAATCCGTCTGTTCGAAAGGCTATGGAAACATTGAAATCTGATCTGCAAGAAAAAGAAGCAGATGAACCAGTTCCGATTCAATCGAATCAATTCGATTTTGAAGAAAAAATGAAGGAGTTAATAAGAAAGGTGGCAGAGCTTGATGAATTTGCTCAAATGAAGCAAGATAATGATAACGCTAAACTCAGGTCTGAAATATCCAGAGGTGCTTAGGATGATCAGTCGGATCAGTCGAATGACGACGATGATGTTCAAGATACTCGACGTAAAATACGTTTTGAACGTAGGAAGGAGCACAGTGGAATGAAAAAGAAGGGAAGGTTGCAGAAACGATGATATGTGTATTCTAGTGAAGAAGATGATGAGGATTCGGAATCGGATGAAACACCGAGATATAAGCATTTTCGAGGTCATTCAAGAGAGGGAGAATATGAATTAAGGCCAGCTAAAGTGTATAAGGAAGGAAGGCAAAGAAGGAGAGGCGAGTGAATTCTCCTCGGAAAGTGTATTCTCCTCGGAAATATGTCGGGGAGCCAAGTTTGTATGCTACTGTGGGAATGAGGAATGAGGACCAGTATGTTCAAGGTGTGGATTGGAGGGATTCACCGTTGATTAGTGAGATCAGATCGGTACCGCTTCCGAGGCGGTTTGACATTTCTAAAATTGATAAGTTCGATGGAACTCAAGATCCCGATGATCATATAGAGAAATTCAAGAACTATATGACCAACTTCGAGGACGATGATAGGCTGGTTTGCAGGGCCTTCTCTCAGACATTCAAAGGAACTGCATTAAAATGGTATAACAAGATTCCTAAGGAGTCTATTGCAAATTTTAGAGACTTTTACACAGCTTTTCGAAGACAGTTTGTGGGAAGCAAGGAAATGAGAGCTAATGGAGATACAATAATACAATGTAAGCAAGCTGTGGGAGAAAAGCTGAAGGATTATACCAAGAGATTTGTGTCAACAAAAGCGGGATTAGATGACTGTGAGGAATTGGTGGCTATGGCGGCGTTTCGACAAGGATTGTTGCCTGGAGATTTAGCCGATGAAACAACAAGGCGTAGAGCATTAACGTTTGGAGCTCTCATGGCCCAGGTTGAAGACCAGATCAAGGTCGAAGAGTCCACTCGAGTTCGAGGAGGAAATGTTGGTGTTCAGAAAAGGAATACTCAGGGGGGAAATAACCAAGCGAACGCTTCGAATAACAGCTCGTCAAGGGCGAGGGGCAATCAAAATGTTACTTACCGAGGAGGTTCGAGTTCGTATCAAGGGGGTGCTAATTATCACAACTTTAGTAATCAATACCGGTTCAAACCAAGATCGAATGTATGGGTGAAACCAGAATATTATGCAGATTTGACTGAAAGTGTGGCATCGATATATGAAAAAAGCAAGGGAACAATAAATTTCAGAAAGCTAGCAGCGATTAATAGGCCAAGGGAGGAGCGCAATAACAGGTTCTGCAGGTATCATGATGATATTGGGCATGATACAAATGATTGTATTGCTTTGAAGAAGGAGATACAGATTTTGATAGAAAATGGAAAGTTGCTGGAGTATGTCAAAAAGAATGCTAAAGCTGTAACTCAAAAAATTGGTAATCCTAATTCTAAGCAGGAAACTGCACTGATGATTTTGAGTTTGATGTGGCTTCGGAATATGTCGACCCAGACCCTAGTCGATTGTTGTTGATGTCAGTAGATGAGCCGATGCGTGAGGGACGTGTTCGAGATTTGTGTGCCTTCTTTGAGTCACTGACAATTTTTGGGGGAGATTCAATGACTAACAACACTAATAATTCGAGGAAGAGACATATAGTGAATTTAGCATTTTTAATATTTATTTTATCTAACCCTTGAGTTTTTTTAATTAACCTTTTCCACTGCCAAACAAACTATAACTTTTAAAAAATTTATATTAAATATCAATTTTAACTATGATCTTGTTTTTTATATTCTTTACTTTTAGTTGGTTGAGCGGGATAATAAACAGAGAAATATAATGCGGAGCAGGTGTGCCAGAGTTACTTTTTTAGTATTATTGAATGTATCAAAACGATCACAACCCTTCCAAATTAATTTCATATGAGTGTTTAGAGAGTCTACAAATTAGAGATGAATGGTGGAATTTTTCTATTAACATATATTATCGTTTATCCATACATCTGATTATCGCTAATATTAATCTCATAAAAATAATCAAATATTAAGCACGAGATTCGTAAATAAATTCACGTTATTATATAAAGACATGGTTTCTTTTGGATACTACGAGGGATTGAATTCGTAAAAAGATAACTTAAATAAAATTTAAAGTTTTGGAGTATTTCGAGAACAAAATAAGTATGGGTTATGGTCCGTAAATGGAAAATTTATGGGTTCTGGTTTTTATTTAAGATTTAGAAAATCAACGTAAAAGCTCCGATTTGTTTGGAAACACTAATCCCACATCGTGATGGAAGAGAGATAATTAACATAACACTTATATAAAGTATTTCTTCAACTTAGAGGTGAATTTATCTTTACGCTTGGGGCAATAACGCAGCTAGTGAGGTATTAACGGGGGCGCAATAATTGCTGGTTGAAAACTATTTCCAAACCCCCTCTTAGGTCTGACCTTGTCTTGAGCTTTCAAGAATTTCTGGAAAGATCCCCTTTTGTGTAAAACCTTATAACAAATTCAACATTACTACACGATTAGTTGATCAAAATTGCAAAGCCTTCATAGATTTAAAAGTGACTCACCATATACTTCCGCTAGAACGAAGAAAATTCTAAATCTCAATATTTAAAGATGACCGAGGATCTTTTGGGGTTAACAAATAGAAAAACAATTTTTCCAAGCAATTAACATGCACTTCGATTTATTATTCTGATGTCTTTGTGATGGAAATTTTGCAATTAACTCAAGTGGAAAGATATGTTCATATAACTAACTCTGTTAGTTTTCTTGTTTTGTCGTCGCGGCCATATAATTCTTGGAATTTAGCATTCTAAATTCCTTACATGTTGCGTACAAAACAAATTGTATTGAAACTCCGGTCAGACGGTTGTGCTGATTTCTACGCTTAGGTACTGGACAAAAGTGTGCTTGTTCTTTTTTCTATGCACTCTTTAGATTATAAAGATTGTCCAATTATTAGCACCAAAACACTCATATGCACATATTTCATTCTAATATAAATTTTCCGTTAAAGGGATTAAAGTCTTCCGCCAAAAATAACACAAAAAAATTAAAACAATAAACTAGAACAACTTTAAACAAACACCTATAAAGCACTTCAAAATTAACTTTTAAGATATGAAATGGAACTTTTAAATCTGCTTTGTAGAGGGCCGCGCGTACGCAGGCCGCCGAAGCTACAAATTATGATGTAGACTCTCCCTCTTGGGGAGATCTTAGGCTAAGCACCCCTCCGGAGTGCAATGGAGGTCACTAGCCTAGGCCACGGTTATTCCTGATCAGCCATAGACCCCATCCAGGTAAGTATGTTGCTATGTCGCTAGAGGTTTCTTATCTATAATACCTCACTATCCACGATTTACTTTGATATTTCGATGTGGGACGTATCGCAGCAGCTATTGCTCAAAGCTAGCAGTGCAAACTCCTATTTTTTCTAGGCTTGGCAACATGTCATACTCTGTTAGGATTTACACTATATCAATGACATGATCAATAGTATGAGTGTTTTCCATTGGCATGCATAGTTGGTTCGGAGAGTTCCTGCCCCTCATATGTGTTGAATCGTACCCTTATTGGAGTTTTAATATTTGTAAAGAACATTTTATATTTTTACATATTTTCGCAGTTGTTAATTTTTTTATGATCCATAATCCTCAAAGATGATGTATTAGATGAAACCATTTCTATGACCTTAGAGCAAAACAGTTGCATTCTTTATGTCAACTGCGGAACATAATTATACATAGATTGTTCATAATAGGTAGGTAGCCTGCCCCCTATTTATAAAAACCGATAGTTTTAAGGTGAAAAACTCAGGCCGCAAAAGCGAATGAGAGAGATGACTGAACGCTTATTAGTCCCAGACATCACCAAATAGAGGATCGTACAAAATTAGTCCAATAACCTATAATTTTAATGTGAAAAATACAGCTCATTTTTTACAATATGGCAGCTGATGTTTTAACTCCTTAATCGCGCCTTTAGAGTGGGGCACGACTATAATTTGCCACGGCTCCATTTGGCTCACAATTTGAACTTATAAGTGGTACTGGGGTGGGCGAAAGCAAGAAACAATGATATTGACTCTCTCTAGGGCAACCAATAACGATCCTAACTCTTTCGGAGGCTAAGAAGCCCTCCAAAGTGCAATTTAGGTAATTAGCCTAGAGAATGGATCTCCATGATGAGCCAGAGACCCGATCCAAGTAAGTATGATACAATGTTTCTCGATAGGTGTACTAAACACGTATTAAGCTCACTAGGCATTACCGGTCACTCTTCAATACTTTTAAACTCACCGGAATTAGTTAGTTCGAATAGAAAATTGAAACAAAACCACAACTATTAGATTTCCAGAAGAAAAAATACAGCATCATATTAAGTACGTAAAGAGAGTTGTGTCTTGAGACTACGTGCGTAGGTATTGCCTACTTGTGTTTTCGTTTGGGTTTGTTTGTATGCAAACATAGAATACTTATGGGATTATGACATAAAAGGTTCATTTAATGAACTATTGTCAACTTCTCTGAGACAACTCTTTATCGGAAATTCAAACTCTCCAAAATCATTTTTGGAGCATTGATTCTTTGTTGGGGGATAAAACCCATGCCACCACAAACTTGGTTATTTCAGAAAATATGTTTGTTTTTTATTACAAATAAATGATACATAGATTATACCAATCTAAGTTCATGATTATTTCTATAAGTTTTCAATTGTACATGCACTTGAATAGAAGTGTGTTTAATTTCATGATTGATACAGGCAAAGTTACAAAATAGAAGTATCGCTGGACAAACCCTAACCCTATGGTGTATATATAGAACTCGAAAGTTCAAAAAAATAATTCTTAATAAATTAACATAAGTTGTTTAGGATCTAGGGTTTTAGACCTTAGATAGAAAATGCTCGAAACCGTAATCCAAAATTAAACGAAGAATTAAAAACAATAAAATACAGCCCAGCCAAATATGAATATATTTGGACTTGCTGAGCTATTTTAAATAATTCCATAAAATATTTAAGTATTGCAAAAAAAAACACTAAAATAGCTAATTTCGGGGCCCAAACTTCGCGACTGGACGAGAGGCCTCCGTCACCCGGATGGAAGAAAAATAATTAACATAACACTTATATAATTCAATTGGGGGTTATACTTATTTTTAGAATTAGGACAATGGCGCAGCTAGTGAGGTACTAACTGAGGCGCCTCAATTGCTGGTTGAAAACTATTTCCAAACCCGCTCTTAGATCTGAGCTTGTCCCGGGCTTTTCAGAATTTCTGGAAGGATTCCCATGTTGGTAAAATCTTATAACACGTGATTTTAAAAGATTTAATTGAGGTTTTTTATCTAATCTTTGAGTTTTTCTTAATTAACATGTTCTACTGCCAACCAAATTATATCTTTTTAATATTTTATATTGAATATTAACTTTAAATATGATCTTATTCTTTATTTTGGTCCCTTGTGGTTGGTTGAGCGGAACAATAAACAAAGAAGTATGATGCGGAACCGATGTGCCAGAGTCCCCTTTTTAGGATTATTGTATCATCAAAACTGACCACAGCCATTCCACATTAATTTCATATGAGTGTTTAGATAATCTACAAATTAGAGATGAATGATGGATTTTTTCTATTAACATGTATTATCACATGTTTTATCTATGCATTTGATTATCCCCAAAATTAATCTCATAAAAGTACTCAAATATTAAACACGACATTCGTAGATAAAATCAGTATCTTTCATGTTATTATATAAATACAAGGTTTATTTTGGATACTACGAGGGATTGAATTCGTAAAAAGATAACCTACATAAAATTTAAAATTTTGGACTATTTCGAAAGAAAAATAAATATAGGGTTATGGTCCTCTAAATGGAAATTTTGGACTATTTCGAGAGTTGTGGTTTTTATTTAAGATTTGGAAAATCAACGTAAAAGCTCCGATTTGTTTGGAAATACTAATCGCACATCCCGATGGAAGAGAGATAATTAACATAACACTTATATAAATGCGTATAACACTTATATAAATGCGTCGGTGAATTTATCTTTGCGCTGGGGGCAATTACACAGATAGTGAGGTACTAACAAAGGCGCGTCAATTGCTGGTTGAAATTTATTTGGGAACCCCCTCTTAGGTTTGAGCTTGTCTTGGGCTCGAGAGAATTTCTGGAAGGGTTTCGTTTTTGGTAAAACCTTATAATACATGAGTTTAACATTTTTAGTTGAGTTTATTTTATCTAACCCTTGAGTTTTTTTAATTAACCTTTTTCGTTGCCAAACAAACTATAACTTTTTTTAAAAATTCCGCTTCCAAACAAACTATATCTTTTTAAAATTTTATATTAAATATGAATTTTAACTATGATCTTATTTTGTATCTTTTTAAAAATTTATATTAAATATGAATTTTAACTATGATCTTATTTTTAATATTGGTCACTTTTAGTTGGTTCAACGGGATAATAAAGAGAGAAATATAATGCGGAGTGAATGTTCCGGAGTTACCATTTTAGTATTATTGCATGTATCAAAACAACCACAAGCATTCCAAATTAATTCCATATGAGAGTGTAGAGATTATAAAAAATAGGGATGAATGGTAGAACAAATTCATTACAAAGGTAGATATTTAATAATTACAAAACCATTAACTAGACGTGTAAAATTAACTAGACGTGTAAAATTAATTTGCATTTTGCTAGATTAGAGGTAGCAATGAGTATGCACTCTGGCTATAAGTAGCACAATAGATTTTAGGCTATTTACTATTAAACACTAAACACTTTGAAAAAACTCTCTGCATTTTAAAGAAATGGGCCCTTCGTCTCCAGATTATTTATCCTCTGAAGGTTGGTTCTCAGACCATTCCAGGAATTGTACTCCTTACAAAAGAACAACCACGTCGGAGTACTCATCTGACGACACAAAAGACGACACAAAAAACGGTTCAGTCTGGTCCTCTGAGTTTGAGGACGAGTATGACACAGGCGACTCGTGGTCAAGTGACTGTTACAACTCAGACCCAAAGGAAGTGTCCAAACGCAAGCGTAAAAGGGACAGTTGGGAGAACAAGGATTTCCATGAACCGGAGGACATAGATGATGAAGAAGATGATGATGCAGACAATGAAAAGGAAACAGATGAAGAAGAAGAGGAGGACGAGGAGGAAGAAGATGAGGAAGAAGAAGATGCGGATGAGGAGGACGAAGACGAGGATGATGATTGATGTTCTAGTAGTTCTAGTATGATGTTTTTTTTCTTCCATATGTTGTATGTTTGATGAAGTAATTCAATGAACTCTCTCAAAAAAGTTTGTGTTTTGGAAAGATTGAAGGTTAGAGAAGACAAAAAAAATTACCAACCTCAAAGGAATCAATTGGTCAATCTTATGGGTTTGAGGGATCCATAATTCAACATGAAACGGCTTAACAAATCAATAAAAAAGGAATCCTTTAATTGAAATCTCAAGCCAAACTATAGTCTACACGGAAATATTTAGTGGCGGGTGTTGTATAAAGATGTCTTTGCAGGCAATCTAGTAAATTGTCGGTGCACGTAATGAATAGTTTATTTTTTTAGGTGTTCATATCTTATTTTGTTGCATAAGAAAGTGCGCCGCTGCTAAACACAGAAATAAATGGAACTCAGTAATCATCGCTCTTGTTTAAAACCCAATCGGTTAACCCTACCACATTTAAACCTAACAGCTTAACGTTCCTTGAAAAAATTTTCAAATAGACAAAAATGTATATATTTTTTTTGAAAACCGGTATTTATCATCATATTAAGTATGCAAAGAGAGTTGTGTTTTGAGACTACATATGTAGGTATTGTTTGCTTGGGTTTTCGTTTGGGTTTGTTTGTATTGTAAACTTAATTAGAATATTTATGGTCGACATAATGATTATGATTATGACATTAACTAAATCCGCCGTGGTTAAAAAGTCAGTGAGTGAACTATTGTCAACTTTTTATCGGATATTCAAACTCTCTGACATCGTATCGAAAACATTGATACTTTGTTGGAAAGATAAAATTCATGTCAACACAAACTTGGTCATTTCAAAAAATATGTTCGTTTTTCAATACAAATATTTGATACATAGATTATACCCACCTAAGTTCATGATTATTTCTATAAGTTTGCAACTGTATATGCATTTGAGTAGAAGTGTGTCTATTTTCATGATTGATACAGGCAAAGTAACAAAATAGAAGTATAGTTGGAATAAACCCTAACCCTACGGTGTGTATATAGAATTCGAAAGTTGAGAAAAATAATTTTCAAGTTAACAAAAGTTGTTTAGAATTTAGGGTTTTAGAACTTAAACAGAAAACACTCGAAACCATAATCCAAAATACTATAAATATTCAAAAACCAATAAAATACGGCCCAGCCGAATCTGAATATATTTGGACTTGCCGAGCTATTTTAAATAATTCCACAAAGTATTTAAATATTGCAAAACAAAACACTAAAATACCCCAGACTTCGTGACTGGACCTGTCGCCTCCGTCACGTCCTCGACATTCGTACTTTATCATACCTTTGGTGGTGGTTGGTAAATAAGTATGATATTGGTGGTTATTGGTAGATTACCATTGTTGTATAACATCACACTATGCAATTACTTGCATATACGTGTTATATATATATATATATATATATATATATATATATATATATATATATATATATATATATATATATATATAGTTTTTACTCTCGGTTATTTTTTTTCAAAAAAAAATCAAATGGCTATTATATTCAATTAAAACAACTAGAAACATCACCTTTATAAGCCATAATATTGTTTTAGGTTTTATACAATTTTTAGTACGAATATTTCTCAAAACTAAACCTTTTGCGGTTAGCAAAATAGGTTAATTTGAAGTCTTTTTGTAGGATTATTTTTATTTATTTAGGATTGCGAACCATACTGAATCTACATTTGCTTACCAATTTTTTGGGTTCAATCAAGCATTGTCATTGGGATTCGACCATCATTATCCGTTTGATTCAGTGTCTTAGCTATATTTTTTTCTTTTATGTGCTCTTCGGTGTCATGTATCTTTTTAATTTGGGGTATTGTTTAATTTAAAGATTTATCACGATGTACAAATACTTGTAATTATATGTTACATGTCCTCAATGTTTTTCTCCATAAAAAATTAAATATTGATAGAGTTTTCAATAAAGATGAGAGAAACATTGGCTCTTATATACTTGAAACTTAGGTCATAATATTTTTCCAGGTTTTAATACGATTCTCGGTACGAATTCCATAACAAATTATGATGGATAGTAACATTTGAGCTGGAAATTCTAAAAGTGGTGAAAACTATCTGGTATACTAATCCCACACCCGGATGGAAGAAAAATAATTAACATAACACTTATATATAAGTCAATTGAGGGACGAATTCATCTTTGCACTTGGGGCAATTACGCAGATAGTGAGGTTCTAACTGAGGCGCGTCAATTATTGGTTGAAAACTATTTCCAAACCCCCTATTAGGTCTGACATTGTCTTGTGCTTTCCAGAATTCTTGGAAAGGTTCCATTTTTTGGTAAAAGCTGATAACAAATGAGTTTAGCATTTTTAATATTTATTTTATCTAACCCTTGAGTTTTTTTAATTAACCTTTTCCACTGCCAAACAAACTATAACTTTTAAAAAATTTATATTAAATATCAATTTTAACTATGATCTTGTTTTTTATATTCTTTACTTTTAGTTGGTTGAGCGGGATAATAAACAGAGAAATATAATGCGGAGCAGGTGTGCCAGAGTTACTTTTTTAGTATTATTGAATGTATCAAAACGATCACAACCCTTCCAAATTAATTTCATATGAGTGTTTAGAGAGTCTACAAATTAGAGATGAATGGTGGAATTTTTCTATTAACATATATTATCGTTTATCCATACATCTGATTATCGCTAATATTAATCTCATAAAAATAATCAAATATTAAGCACGAGATTCGTAAATAAATTCACGTTATTATATAAAGACATGGTTTCTTTTGGATACTACGAGGGATTGAATTCGTAAAAAGATAACTTAAATAAAATTTAAAGTTTTGGAGTATTTCGAGAACAAAATAAGTATGGGTTATGGTCCGTAAATGGAAAATTTATGAGTTCTGGTTTTTATTTAAGATTTAGAAAATCAACGTAAAAGCTCCGATTTGTTTGGAAACACTAATCCCACATCGTGATGGAAGAGAGATAATTAACATAACACTCATATAAAGTATTTCTTCAACTTAGAGGTGAATTTATCTTTACGCTTGGGGCGATGACGCAGCTAGTGAGGTATTAACGGGGGCGCAATAATTGCTGGTTGAAAACTATTTCCAAACCCCCTCTTAGGTCTGACCTTGTCTTGAGCTTTCAAGAATTTCTGGAAAGATCCCCTTTTGTGTAAAACCTTATAACAAATTCAACATTACTACACGATTAGTTGATCAAAATTGCAAAGCCTTCATAGATTTAAAAGTGACTCACCATATACTTCCGCTAGAACGAAGAAAATTCTAAATCTCAATATTTAAAGATGACCGAGGATCTTTTGGGGTTAACAAATAGAAAAACAATTTTTCCAAGCAATTAACATGCACTTCGATTTATTATTCTGATGTCTTTGTGATGGAAATTTTGCAATTAACTCAAGTGGAAAGATATGTTCATATAACTGAACTCTGTTAGTTTTCTTGTATTGTCGTCGCGGCCATATAATTCTTGGAATTTAGCATTCTAAATTCCTTACATGTTGCGTACAAAAAAAATTGTATTGAAACTCCGGTCAGACGGTTGTGCTGATTTCTACGCTTAGGTACCGGACAAAAGTGTGCTTGTTCTTTTTTCTATGCACTCTTTAGATTATAAAGATTGTCCAATTATTAGCACCAAAACACTCGTATGCACATATTTCATTCTAATATAAATTTTCCGTTAAAGGGATTAAAGTCTTCCGCCAAAAATAACACAAAAAAATTAAAACAATAAACTAGAACAACTTTAAACAAACACCTATAAAGCACTTCAAAATTAACTTTTAAGATATGAAATGGAACTTTTAAATCTGCTTTGTAGAGGGCCGCGCGTACGCAGGCCCCCGAAGCTACAAATTATGATGTAGACTCTCCCTCTTGGGGAGATCTTAGGCTAAGCACCCCTCCGGAGTGCAATGGAGGTCACTAGCCTAGGCCACGGTTATTCCTGATCAGCCATAGACCCCATCCAGGTAAGTATGTTGCTATGTCGCTAGAGGTTTCTTATCTATAATACCTCACTATCCACGATTTACTTTGATATTTCGATGTGGGACGTTTCGCAGCAGCTATTGCTCAAAGCTAGCAGTGCAAACTCCTATTTTTTCTAGGCTTGGCAACATGTCATACTCTGTTAGGATTTACACTATATCAATGACATGATCAATAGTATGAGTGTTTTCCATTGGCATGCATAGTTGGTTCGGAGAGTTCCTGCCCCTCATATGTGTTGAATCGTACCCTTATTGGAGTTTTAATATTTGTAAAGAACATTTTATATTTTTACATATTTTCGCAGTTGTTAATTTTTTTATGATCCATAATCCTCAAAGATGATGTATTAGATGAAACCATTTCTATGACCTTAGAGCAAAACAGTTGCATTCTTTATGTCAACTGCGGAACATAATTATACATAGATTGTTCATAATAGGTAGGTAGCCTGCCCCCTATTTATAAAAACCGATAGTTTTAAGGTGAAAAACTCAAGCCGCAAAAGCGAATGAGAGAGATGACTGAACGCTTATTAGTCCCAGACATCACCAAATAGAGGATCGTACAAAATTAGTCCAATAACCTATAATTTTAATGTGAAAAATACAGCTCATTTTTTAAAATATGGCAGCTGATGTTTTAACTCCTTAATCGCGCCTTTAGAGTGGGGCACGACTATAATTTGCCACGGCTCCATTTGGCTCACAATTTGAACTTATAAGTGGTACTGGGGTGGGCGAAAGCAAGAAACAATGATATTGACTCTCTCTAGGGCAACCAATAGCGATCCTAACTCTTTCGGAGGCTAAGAAGCCCTCCAAAGTGCAATTTAGGTAATTAGCCTAGAGAATGGATCTCCATGATGAGCCAGAGACCCGATCCAAGTAAGTATGATACAATGTTTCTCGATAGGTGTACTAAACACGTATTAAGCTCACTAGGCATTACCGGTCACTTTTCAATACTTTTAAACTCACCGGAATTAGTTAGTTCGAATAGAAAATTGAAACAAAACCACAACTATTAGATTTCCAGAAGAAAAAATACAGCATCATATTAAGTACGTAAAGAGAGTTGTGTCTTGAGACTACGTGCGTAGGTATTGCCTACTTGTGTTTTCGTTTGGGTTTGTTTGTATGCAAACATAGAATACTTATGGGATTATGACATAAAAGGTTCATTTAATGAACTATTGTCAACTTCTCTGAGACAACTCTTTATCGGAAATTCAAACTCTCCAAAATCATTTTTGGAGCATTGATTCTTTGTTGGGGGATAAAACCCATGCCACCACAAACTTGGTTATTTCAGAAAATATGTTTGTTTTTTATTACAAATAAATGATACATAGATTATACCAATCTAAGTTCATGATTATTTCTATAAGTTTTCAATTGTACATGCACTTGAATAGAAGTGTGTTTAATTTCATGATTGATACAGGCAAAGTTACAAAATAGAAGTAGCGCTGGACAAACCCTAACCCTATGGTGTATATATAGAACTCGAAAGTTCAAAAAAATAATTCTTAATAAATTAACATAAGTTGTTTAGGATCTAGGGTTTTAGACCTTAGATAGAAAATGCTCGAAACCGTAATCCAAAATTAAACGAAGAATAAAAAACAATAAAATACAGCCCAGCCAAATATGAATATATTTGGACTTGCTGAGCTATTTTAAATAATTCCATAAAATATTTAAGTATTGCAAAAAAAAACACTAAAATAGCTAATTTTGGGGCCCAAACTTCGCGACTGGACGAGAGGCCTCCGTCACCCGGATGGAAGAAAAATAATTAACATAACACTTATATAATTCAATTGGGGGTTATACTTATTTTTAGACTTAGGACAATGGCGCAGCTAGTGAGGTACTAACTGAGGCGCCTCAATTGCTGGTTGAAAACTATTTCCAAACCCGCTCTTAGATCTGAGCTTGTCCCGGGCTTTTCAGAATTTCTGGAAGGATTCCCATGTTGGTAAAATCTTATAACACGTGATTTTAAAAGATTTAATTGAGGTTTTTTATCTAATCTTTGAGTTTTTCTTAATTAACATGTTCTACTGCCAACCAAATTATATCTTTTTAAAATTTTATATTGAATATTAACTTTAAATATGATCTTATTCTTTATTTTGGTCCCTTGTGGTTGGTTGAGCGGAACAATAAACAAAGAAGTATGATGCGGAACCGATGTGCCAGAGTCCCCTTTTTAGGGTTATTGTATCATCAAAACTGACCACAGCCATTCCACATTAATTTCATATGAGTGTTTAGATAATCTACAAATTAGAGATGAATGATGGATTTTTTCTATTAACATGTATTATCACATGTTTTATCTATGCATTTGATTATCCCCAAAATTAATCTCATAAAAGTACTCAAATATTAAACACGACATTCGTAGATAAAATCAGTATCTTTCATGTTATTATATAAATACAAGGTTTATTTTGGATACTACGAGGGATTGAATTCGTAAAAAGATAACCTACATAAAATTTAAAATTTTGGACTATTTCGAAAGAAAAATAAATATAGGGTTATGGTCCTCTAAATGGAAATTTTAGACTATTTCGAGAGTTGTGGTTTTTATTTAAGATTTAGAAAATCAACGTAAAAGCTCCGATTTGTTTGGAAATACTAATCGCACATCCCGATGGAAGAGAGATAATTAACATAACACTTATATAAATGCGTATAACACTTATATAAATGCGTCGGTGAATTTATCTTTGCGCTGGGGGCAATTACACAGATAGTGAGGTACTAACAAAGGCGCGTCAATTGCTGGTTGAAATTTATTTGGGAACCCCCTCTTAGGTTTGAGCTTGTCTTGGGCTCGAGAGAATTTCTGGAAGGGTTTCGTTTTTGGTAAAACCTTATAATACATGAGTTTAACATTTTTAGTTGAGTTTATTTTATCTAACCCTTGAGTTTTTTTAATTAACCTTTTTCGTTGCCAAACAAACTATATCTTTTTTTAAAAATTCCGCTTCCAAACAAACTATATCTTTTTAAAATTTTATATTAAATATGAATTTTAACTATGATCTTATTTTGTATCTTTTTAAAAATTTATATTAAATATGAATTTTAACTATGATCTTATTTTTAATATTGGTCACTTTTAGTTGGTTCAACGGGATAATAAAGAGAGAAATATAATGCGGAGTGAATGTTCCGGAGTTACCATTTTAGTATTATTGCATGTATCAAAACAACCACAAGCATTCCAAATTAATTCCATATGAGAGTGTAGAGATTATAAAAAATAGGGATGAATGGTAGAACAAATTCATTACAAAGGTAGATATTTAATAATTACAAAACCATTAACTAGACGTGTAAAATTAACTAGACGTGTAAAATTAATTTGCATTTTGCTAGATTAGAGGTAGCAATGAGTATGCACTCTGGCTATAAGTAGCACAATAGATTTTAGGCTATTTACTATTAAACACTAAACACTTTGAAAAAACTCTCTGCATTTTAAAGAAATGGGCCCTTCGTCTCCAGATTATTCATCCTCTGAAGGTTGGTTCTCAGACCATTCCAGGAATTGTACTCCTTACAAAAGAACAACCACGTCGGAGTACTCATCTGACGACACAAAAGTCGACACAAAAAACGGTTCAGTCTGGTCCTCTGAGTTTGAGGACGAGTATGACACAGGCGACTCGTGGTCAATTGACTGTTACAACTCAGACCCAAAGGAAGTGTCCAAACGCAAGCGTAAAAGGGACAGTTGGGAGAACAAGGATTTCCATGAACCGGAGGACATAGATGATGAAGAAGATGATGATGCAGACAATGAAAAGGAAACAGATGAAGAAGAAGAGGAGGACGAGGAGGAAGAAGATGAGGAAGAAGAAGATTCGGATGAGGAGGACGAAGACGAGGATGATGATTGATGTTCTAGTAGTTCTAGTATGATGTTTTTTTTCTTCCATATGTTGTATGTTTGATGAAGTAATTCAATGAACTCTCTCAAAAAAGTTTGTGTTTTGGAAAGATTGAAGGTTAGAGAAGACAAAAAAAATTACCAACCTCAAAGGAATCAATTGGTCAATCTTATGGGTTTGAGGGATCCATAATTCAACATGAAACGGCTTAACAAATCAATAAAAAAGGAATCCTTTAATTGAAATCTCAAGCCAAACTATAGTCTACACGGAAATATTTAGTGGCGGGTGTTGTATAAAGATGTCTTTGCAGGCAATCTAGTAAATTGTCGGTGCACGTAATGAATAGTTTATTTTTTTAGGTGTTCATATCTTATTTTGTTGCATAAGAAAGTGCGCCGCTGCTAAACACAGAAATAAATGGAACTCAGTAATCATCGCTCTTGTTTAAAACCCAATCGGTTAACCCTACCACATTTAAACCTAACAGCTTAACGTTCCTTGAAAAAAATTTCAAATAGACAAAAATGTATATTTTTTTTTTGAAAACCGGTATTTATCATCATATTAAGTATGCAAAGAGAGTTGTGTTTTGAGACTACATATGTAGGTATTGTTTGCTTGGGTTTTCGTTTGGGTTTGTTTGTATTGTAAACTTAATTAGAATATTTATGGTCGACATAATGATTATGATTATGACATTAACTAAATCCGCCGTGGTTAAAAAGTCAGTGAGTGAACTATTGTCAACTTTTTATCGGATATTCAAACTCTCTGACATCGTATCGAAAACATTGATACTTTGTTGGAAAGATAAAATTCATGTCAACACAAACTTGGTCATTTCAAAAAATATGTTCGTTTTTCAATACAAATATTTGATACATAGATTATACCCACCTAAGTTCATGATTATTTCTATAAGTTTGCAACTGTATATGCATTTGAGTAGAAGTGTGTCTATTTTCATGATTGATACAGGCAAAGTAACAAAATAGAAGTATAGTTGGAATAAACCCTAACCCTACGGTGTGTATATAGAATTCGAAAGTTGAGAAAAATAATTTTCAAGTTAACAAAAGTTGTTTAGAATTTAGGGTTTTAGAACTTAAACAGAAAACACTCGAAACCATAATCCAAAATACTATAAATATTCAAAAACCAATAAAATACGGCCCAGCCGAATCTGAATATATTTGGACTTGCCGAGCTATTTTAAATAATTCCACAAAGTATTTAAATATTGCAAAACAAAACACTAAAATACCCCAGACTTCGTGACTGGACCTGTCGCCTCCATCACGTCCTCGACATTCGTACTTTATCATACCTTTGGTGGTGGTTGGTAAATAAGTATGATATTGGTGGTTATTGGTAGATTACCATTGTTGTATAACATCACACTATGCAATTACTTGCATATACGTGTTATATATATATATATATATATATATATATATATAGTTTTTACTCTCGGTTATTTTTTTTCAAAAAAAAATCAAATGGCTATTATATTCAATTAAAACAACTAGAAACATCACCTTTATAAGCCATAATATTGTTTTAGGTTTTATACAATTTTTAGTACGAATATTTCTCAAAACTAAACTTTTTGCGGTTAGCAAAATAGGTTAATTTGAAGTCTTTTTGTAGGATTATTTTTATTTATTTAGGATTGCGAACCATACTGAATCTACATTTGCTTACCAATTTTTTGGGTTCAATCAAGCATTGTCATTGGGATTCGACCATCATTATCCGTTTGATTCAGTGTCTTAGCTATATTTTTTTCTTTTATGTGCTCTTCGGTGTCATGTATCTTTTTAATTTGGGGTATTGTTTAATTTAAAGATTTATCACGATGTACAAATACTTGTAATTATATGTTACATGTCCTCAATGTTTTTCTCCATAAAAAATTAAATATTGATAGAGTTTTCAATAAAGATGAGAGAAACATTGGCTCTTATATACTTGAAACTTAGGTCATAATATTTTTCCAGGTTTTAATACGATTCTCGGTACGAATTCCATAACAAATTATGATGGATAGTAACATTTGAGCTGGAAATTCTAAAAGTGGTGAAAACTATCTGGTATACTAATCCCACACCCGGATGGAAGAAAAATAATTAACATAACACTTATATATAAGTCAATTGAGGGACGAATTCATCTTTGCACTTGGGGCAATTACGCAGATAGTGAGGTTCTAACTGAGGCGCGTCAATTATTGGTTGAAAACTATTTCCAAACCCCCTATTAGGTCTGACATTGTCTTGTGCTTTCCAGAATTCTTGGAAAGGTTCCATTTTTTGGTAAAAGCTGATAACAAATGAGTTTAGCATTTTTAATATTTATTTTATCTAACCCTTAAGTTTTTTTAATTAACCTTTTCCACTGCCAAACAAACTATAACTTTTAAAAAAATTATATTAAATATCAATTTTAACTATGATCTTGTTTTTTATATTCTTTACTTTTAGTTGGTTGAGCGGGATAATAAACAGAGAAATATAATGCGGAGCAGGTGTGCCAGAGTTACTTTTTTTAGTATTATTGAATGTATCAAAACGATCACAACCCTTCCAAATTAATTTCATATGAGTGTTTAGAGAGTCTACAAATTAGAGATGAATGGTGGAATTTTTCTATTAACATATATTATCGTTTATCCATACATCTGATTATCGCTAATATTAATCTCATAAAAATAATCAAATATTAAGCACGAGATTCGTAAATAAATTCACGTTATTATATAAAGACATGGTTTCTTTTGGATACTACGAGGGATTGAATTCGTAAAAAGATAACTTAAATAAAATTTAAAGTTTTGGAGTATTTCGAGAACAAAATAAGTATGGGTTATGGTCCGTAAATGGAAAATTTATGGGTTCTGGTTTTTATTTAAGATTTAGAAAATCAACGTAAAAGCTCCGATTTGTTTGGAAACACTAATCCCACATCGTGATGGAAGAGAGATAATTAACATAACACTTATATAAAGTATTTCTTCAACTTAGAGGTGAATTTATCTTTACGCTTGGGGCAATGACGCAGCTAGTGAGGTATTAACGGGGGCGCAATAATTGCTGGTTGAAAACTATTTCCAAACCCCCTCTTAGGTCTGACCTTGTCTTGAGCTTTCAAGAATTTCTGGAAAGATCCCCTTTTGTGTAAAACCTTATAACAAATTCAACATTACTACACGATTAGTTGATCAAAATTGCAAAGCCTTCATAGATTTAAAAGTGACTCACCATATACTTCCGCTAGAACGAAGAAAATTCTAAATCTCAATATTTAAAGATGACCGAGGATCTTTTGGGGTTAACAAATAGAAAAACAATTTTTCCAAGCAATTAACATGCACTTCGATTTATTATTCTGATGTCTTTGTGATGGAAATTTTGCAATTAACTCAAGTGGAAAGATATGTTCATATAACTGAACTCTGTTAGTTTTCTTGTTTTGTCGTCGCGGCCATATAATTCTTGGAATTTAGCATTCTAAATTCCTTACATGTTGCGTACAAAAAAAATTGTATTGAAACTCCGGTCAGACGGTTGTGCTGATTTCTACGCTTAGGTACTGGACAAAAGTGTGCTTGTTCTTTTTTCTATGCACTCTTTAGATTATAAAGATTGTCCAATTATTAGCACCAAAACACTCGTATGCACATATTTCATTCTAATATAAATTTTCCGTTAAAGGGATTAAAGTCTTCCGCCAAAAATAACACAAAAAAATTAAAACAATAAACTAGAACAACTTTAAACAAACACCTATAAAGCACTTCAAAATTAACTTTTAAGATATGAAATGGAACTTTTAAATCTGCTTTGTAGAGGGCCGCGCGTACGCAGGCCCCCGAAGCTACAAATTATGATGTAGACTCTCCCTCTTGGGGAGATCTTAGGCTAAGCACCCCTCCGGAGTGCAATGGAGGTCACTAGCCTAGGCCACGGTTATTCCTGATCAGCCATAGACCCCATCCAGGTAAGTATGTTGCTATGTCGCTAGAGGTTTCTTATCTATAATACCTCACTATCCACGATTTACTTTGATATTTCGATGTGGGACGTTTCGCAGCAGCTATTGCTCAAAGCTAGCAGTGCAAACTCCTATTTTTTCTAGGCTTGGCAACATGTCATACTCTGTTAGGATTTACACTATATCAATGACATGATCAATAGTATGAGTGTTTTCCATTGGCATGCATAGTTGGTTCGGAGAGTTCCTGCCCCTCATATGTGTTGAATCGTACCCTTATTGGAGTTTTAATATTTGTAAAGAACATTTTATATTTTTACATATTTTCGCAGTTGTTAATTTTTTTATGATCCATAATCCTCAAAGATGATGTATTAGATGAAACCATTTCTATGACCTTAGAGCAAAACAGTTGCATTCTTTATGTCAACTGCGGAACATAATTATACATAGATTGTTCATAATAGGTAGGTAGCCTGCCCCCTATTTATAAAAACCGATAGTTTTAAGGTGAAAAACTCAGGCCGCAAAAGCGAATGAGAGAGATGACTGAACGCTTATTAGTCCCAGACATCACCAAATAGAGGATCGTACAAAATTAGTCCAATAACCTATAATTTTAATGTGAAAAATACAGCTCATTTTTTAAAATATGGCAGCTGATGTTTTAACTCCTTAATCGCGCCTTTAGAGTGGGGCACGACTATAATTTGCCACGGCTCCATTTGGCTCACAATTTGAACTTATAAGTGGTACTGGGGTGGGCGAAAGCAAGAAACAATGATATTGACTCTCTCTAGGGCAACCAATAACGATCCTAACTCTTTCGGAGGCTAAGAAGCCCTCCAAAGTGCAATTTAGGTAATTAGCCTAGAGAATGGATCTCCATGATGAGCCAGAGACCCGATCCAAGTAAGTATGATACAATGTTTCTCGATAGGTGTACTAAACACGTATTAAGCTCACTAGGCATTACCGGTCACTTTTCAATACTTTTAAACTCGCCGGAATTAGTTAGTTCGAATAGAAAATTGAAACAAAACCACAACTATTAGATTTCCAGAAGAAAAAATACAGCATCATATTAAGTACGTAAAGAGAGTTGTGTCTTGAGACTACGTGCGTAGGTATTGCCTACTTGTGTTTTCGTTTGGGTTTGTTTGTATGCAAACATAGAATACTTATGGAATTATGACATAAAAGGTTCATTTAATGAACTATTGTCAACTTCTCTGAGACAACTCTTTATCGGAAATTCAAACTCTCCAAAATCATTTTTGGAGCATTGATTCTTTGTTGGGGGATAAAACCCATGCCACCACAAACTTGGTTATTTCAGAAAATATGTTTGTTTTTTATTACAAATAAATGATACATAGATTATACCAATCTAAGTTCATGATTATTTCTATAAGTTTTCAATTGTACATGCACTTGAATAGAAGTGTGTTTAATTTCATGATTGATACAGGCAAAGTTACAAAATAGAAGTAGCGCTGGACAAACCCTAACCCTATGGTGTATATATAGAACTCGAAAGTTCAAAAAAATAATTCTTAATAAATTAACATAAGTTGTTTAGGATCTAGGGTTTTAGACCTTAGATAGAAAATGCTCGAAACCGTAATCCAAAATTAAACGAAGAATAAAAAACAATAAAATACAGCCCAGCCAAATATGAATATATTTGGACTTGCTGAGCTATTTTAAATAATTCCATAAAATATTTAAGTATTGCAAAAAAAAACACTAAAATTGCTAATTTTGGGGCCGAAACTTCGCGACTGGACGAGAGGCCTCCGTCACCCGGATGGAAGAAAAATAATTAACATAACACTTATATAATTCAATTGGGGGTTATACTTATTTTTAGACTTAGGACAATGGCGCAGCTAGTGAGGTACTAACTGAGGCGCCTCAATTGCTGGTTGAAAACTATTTCCAAACCCGCTCTTAGATCTGAGCTTGTCCCGGGCTTTTCAGAATTTCTGGAAGGATTCCATGTTGGTAAAATCTTATAACACGTGATTTTAAAAGATTTAATTGAGGTTTTTTATCTAATCTTTGAGTTTTTCTTAATTAACATGTTCTACTGCCAACCAAATTATATCTTTTTAAAATTTTATATTGAATATTAACTTTAAATATGATCTTATTCTTTATTTTGGTCCCTTGTGGTTGGTTGAGCGGAACAATAAACAAAGAAGTATGATGCGGAACCGATGTGCCAGAGTCCCCTTTTTAGGATTATTGTATCATCAAAACTGACCACAGCCATTCCACATTAATTTCATATGAGTGTTTAGATAATCTACAAATTAGAGATGAATGATGGATTTTTTCTATTAACATGTATTATCACATGTTTTATCTATGCATTTGATTATCCCCAAAATTAATCTCATAAAAGTACTCAAATATTAAACACGACATTCGTAGATAAAATCAGTATCTTTCATGTTATTATATAAATACAAGGTTTATTTTGGATACTACGAGGGATTGAATTCGTAAAAAGATAACCTACATAAAATTTAAAATTTTGGACTATTTCGAAAGAAAAATAAATATAGGGTTATGGTCCTCTAAATGGAAATTTTGGACTATTTCGAGAGTTGTGGTTTTTATTTAAGATTTAGAAAATCAACGTAAAAGCTCCGATTTGTTTGGAAATACTAATCGCACATCCCGATGGAAGAGAGATAATTAACATAACACTTATATAAATGCGTATAACACTTATATAAATGCGTCGGTGAATTTATCTTTGCGCTGGGGGCAATTACACAGATAGTGAGGTACTAACAAAGGCGCGTCAATTGCTGGTTGAAATTTATTTGGGAACCCCCTCTTAGGTTTGAGCTTGTCTTGGGCTCGAGAGAATTTCTGGAAGGGTTTCGTTTTTGGTAAAACCTTATAATACATGAGTTTAACATTTTTAGTTGAGTTTATTTTATCTAACCCTTGAGTTTTTTTAATTAACCTTTTTCGTTGCCAAACAAACTATATCTTTTTTTAAAAATTCCGCTTCCAAACAAACTATATCTTTTTAAAATTTTATATTAAATATGAATTTTAACTATGATCTTATTTTGTATCTTTTTAAAAATTTATATTAAATATGAATTTTAACTATGATCTTATTTTTAATATTGGTCACTTTTAGTTGGTTCAACGGGATAATAAAGAGAGAAATATAATGCGGAGTGAATGTTCCGGAGTTACCATTTTAGTATTATTGCATGTATCAAAACAACCACAAGCATTCCAAATTAATTCCATATGAGAGTGTAGAGATTATAAAAAATAGGGATGAATGGTAGAACAAATTCATTACAAAGGTAGATATTTAATAATTACAAAACCATTAACTAGACGTGTAAAATTAACTAGACGTGTAAAATTAATTTGCATTTTGCTAGATTAGAGGTAGCAATGAGTATGCACTCTGGCTATAAGTAGCACAATAGATTTTAGGCTATTTACTATTAAACACTAAACACTTTGAAAAAACTCTCTGCATTTTAAAGAAATGGGCCCTTCGTCTCCAGATTATTCATCCTCTGAAGGTTGGTTCTCAGACCATTCCAGGAATTGTACTCCTTACAAAAGAACAACCACGTCGGAGTACTCATCTGACGACACAAAAGTCGACACAAAAAACGGTTCAGTCTGGTCCTCTGAGTTTGAGGACGAGTATGACACAGGCGACTCGTGGTCAATTGACTGTTACAACTCAGACCCAAAGGAAGTGTCCAAACGCAAGCGTAAAAGGGACAGTTGGGAGAACAAGGATTTCCATGAACCGGAGGACATAGATGATGAAGAAGATGATGATGCAGACAATGAAAAGGAAACAGATGAAGAAGAAGAGGAGGACGAGGAGGAAGAAGATGAGGAAGAAGAAGATTCGGATGAGGAGGACGAAGACGAGGATGATGATTGATGTTCTAGTAGTTCTAGTATGATGTTTTTTTTCTTCCATATGTTGTATGTTTGATGAAGTAATTCAATGAACTCTCTCAAAAAAGTTTGTGTTTTGGAAAGATTGAAGGTTAGAGAAGACAAAAAAAATTACCAACCTCAAAGGAATCAATTGGTCAATCTTATGGGTTTGAGGGATCCATAATTCAACATGAAACGGCTTAACAAATCAATAAAAAAGGAATCCTTTAATTGAAATCTCAAGCCAAACTATAGTCTACACGGAAATATTTAGTGGCGGGTGTTGTATAAAGATGTCTTTGCAGGCAATCTAGTAAATTGTCGGTGCACGTAATGAATAGTTTATTTTTTTAGGTGTTCATATCTTATTTTGTTGCATAAGAAAGTGCGCCGCTGCTAAACACAGAAATAAATGGAACTCAGTAATCATCGCTCTTGTTTAAAACCCAATCGGTTAACCCTACCACATTTAAACCTAACAGCTTAACGTTCCTTGAAAAAAATTTCAAATAGACAAAAATGTATATTTTTTTTTTGAAAACCGGTATTTATCATCATATTAAGTATGCAAAGAGAGTTGTGTTTTGAGACTACATATGTAGGTATTGTTTGCTTGGGTTTTCGTTTGGGTTTGTTTGTATTGTAAACTTAATTAGAATATTTATGGTCGACATAATGATTATGATTATGACATTAACTAAATCCGCCGTGGTTAAAAAGTCAGTGAGTGAACTATTGTCAACTTTTTATCGGATATTCAAACTCTCTGACATCGTATCGAAAACATTGATACTTTGTTGGAAAGATAAAATTCATGTCAACACAAACTTGGTCATTTCAAAAAATATGTTCGTTTTTCAATACAAATATTTGATACATAGATTATACCCACCTAAGTTCATGATTATTTCTATAAGTTTGCAACTGTATATGCATTTGAGTAGAAGTGTGTCTATTTTCATGATTGATACAGGCAAAGTAACAAAATAGAAGTATAGTTGGAATAAACCCTAACCCTACGGTGTGTATATAGAATTCGAAAGTTGAGAAAAATAATTTTCAAGTTAACAAAAGTTGTTTAGAATTTAGGGTTTTAGAACTTAAACAGAAAACACTCGAAACCATAATCCAAAATACTATAAATATTCAAAAACCAATAAAATACGGCCCAGCCGAATCTGAATATATTTGGACTTGCCGAGCTATTTTAAATAATTCCACAAAGTATTTAAATATTGCAAAACAAAACACTAAAATACCCCAGACTTCGTGACTGGACCTGTCGCCTCCATCACGTCCTCGACATTCGTACTTTATCATACCTTTGGTGGTGGTTGGTAAATAAGTATGATATTGGTGGTTATTGGTAGATTACCATTGTTGTATAACATCACACTATGCAATTACTTGCATATACGTGTTATATATATATATATATATATATATAGTTTTTACTCTCGGTTATTTTTTTTTCAAAAAAAAATCAAATGGCTATTATATTCAATTAAAACAACTAGAAACATCACCTTTATAAGCCATAATATTGTTTTAGGTTTTATACAATTTTTAGTACGAATATTTCTCAAAACTAAACTTTTTGCGGTTAGCAAAATAGGTTAATTTGAAGTCTTTTTGTAGGATTATTTTTATTTATTTAGGATTGCGAACCATACTGAATCTACATTTGCTTACCAATTTTTTGGGTTCAATCAAGCATTGTCATTGGGATTCGACCATCATTATCCGTTTGATTCAGTGTCTTAGCTATATTTTTTTCTTTTATGTGCTCTTCGGTGTCATGTATCTTTTTAATTTGGGGTATTGTTTAATTTAAAGATTTATCACGATGTACAAATACTTGTAATTATATGTTACATGTCCTCAATGTTTTTCTCCATAAAAAATTAAATATTGATAGAGTTTTCAATAAAGATGAGAGAAACATTGGCTCTTATATACTTGAAACTTAGGTCATAATATTTTTCCAGGTTTTAATACGATTCTCGGTACGAATTCCATAACAAATTATGATGGATAGTAACATTTGAGCTGGAAATTCTAAAAGTGGTGAAAACTATCTGGTATACTAATCCCACACCCGGATGGAAGAAAAATAATTAACATAACACTTATATATAAGTCAATTGAGGGACGAATTCATCTTTGCACTTGGGGCAATTACGCAGATAGTGAGGTTCTAACTGAGGCGCGTCAATTATTGGTTGAAAACTATTTCCAAACCCCCTATTAGGTCTGACATTCTCTTGTGCTTTCCAGAATTCTTGGAAAGGTTCCATTTTTTGGTAAAAGCTGATAACAAATGAGTTTAGCATTTTTAATATTTATTTTATCTAACCCTTGAGTTTTTTTAATTAACCTTTTCCACTGCCAAACAAACTATAACTTTTAAAAAATTTATATTAAATATCAATTTTAACTATGATCTTGTTTTTTATATTCTTTACTTTTAGTTGGTTGAGCGGGATAATAAACAGAGAAATATAATGCGGAGCAGGTGTGCCAGAGTTACTTTTTTTTAGTATTATTGAATGTATCAAAACGATCACAACCCTTCCAAATTAATTTCATATGAGTGTTTAGAGAGTCTACAAATTAGAGATGAATGGTGGAATTTTTCTATTAACATATATTATCGTTTATCCATACATCTGATTATCGCTAATATTAATCTCATAAAAATAATCAAATATTAAGCACGAGATTCGTAAATAAATTCACGTTATTATATAAAGACATGGTTTCTTTTGGATACTACGAGGGATTGAATTCGTAAAAAGATAACTTAAATAAAATTTAAAGTTTTGGAGTATTTCGAGAACAAAATAAGTATGGGTTATGGTCCGTAAATGGAAAATTTATGGGTTCTGGTTTTTATTTAAGATTTAGAAAATCAACGTAAAAGCTCCGATTTGTTTGGAAACACTAATCCCACATCGTGATGGAAGAGAGATAATTAACATAACACTTATATAAAGTATTTCTTCAACTTAGAGGTGAATTTATCTTTACGCTTGGGGCAATGACGCAGCTAGTGAGGTATTAACGGGGGCGCAATAATTGCTGGTTGAAAACTATTTCCAAACCCCCTCTTAGGTCTGACCTTGTCTTGAGCTTTCAAGAATTTCTGGAAAGATCCCCTTTTGTGTAAAACCTTATAACAAATTCAACATTACTACACGATTAGTTGATCAAAATTGCAAAGCCTTCATAGATTTAAAAGTGACTCACCATATACTTCCGCTAGAACGAAGAAAATTCTAAATCTCAATATTTAAAGATGACCGAGGATCTTTTGGGGTTAACAAATAGAAAAACAATTTTTCCAAGCAATTAACATGCACTTCGATTTATTATTCTGATGTCTTTGTGATGGAAATTTTGCAATTAACTCAAGTGGAAAGATATGTTCATATAACTGAACTCTGTTAGTTTTCTTGTTTTGTCGTCGCGGCCATATAATTCTTGGAATTTAGCATTCTAAATTCCTTACATGTTGCGTACAAAAAAAATTGTATTGAAACTCCGGTCAGACGGTTGTGCTGATTTCTACGCTTAGGTACTGGACAAAAGTGTGCTTGTTCTTTTTTCTATGCACTCTTTAGATTATAAAGATTGTCCAATTATTAGCACCAAAACACTCGTATGCACATATTTCATTCTAATATAAATTTTCCGTTAAAGGGATTAAAGTCTTCCGCCAAAAATAACACAAAAAAATTAAAACAATAAACTAGAACAACTTTAAACAAACACCTATAAAGCACTTCAAAATTAACTTTTAAGATATGAAATGGAACTTTTAAATCTGCTTTGTAGAGGGCCGCGCGTACGCAGGCCCCCGAAGCTACAAATTATGATGTAGACTCTCCCTCTTGGGGAGATCTTAGGCTAAGCACCCCTCCGGAGTGCAATGGAGGTCACTAGCCTAGGCCACGGTTATTCCTGATCAGCCATAGACCCCATCCAGGTAAGTATGTTGCTATGTCGCTAGAGGTTTCTTATCTATAATACCTCACTATCCACGATTTACTTTGATATTTCGATGTGGGACGTTTCGCAGCAGCTATTGCTCAAAGCTAGCAGTGCAAACTCCTATTTTTTCTAGGCTTGGCAACATGTCATACTCTGTTAGGATTTACACTATATCAATGACATGATCAATAGTATGAGTGTTTTCCATTGGCATGCATAGTTGGTTCGGAGAGTTCCTGCCCCTCATATGTGTTGAATCGTACCCTTATTGGAGTTTTAATATTTGTAAAGAACATTTTATATTTTTACATATTTTCGCATTTTTATGATCCATAATCCTCAAAGATGATGTATTAGATGAAACCATTTCTATGACCTTAGAGCAAAACAGTTGCATTCTTTATGTCAACTGCGGAACATAATTATACATAGATTGTTCATAATAGGTAGGTAGCCTGCCCCCTATTTATAAAAACCGATAGTTTTAAGGTGAAAAACTCAGGCCGCAAAAGCGAATGAGAGAGATGACTGAACGCTTATTAGTCCCAGACATCACCAAATAGAGGATCGTACAAAATTAGTCCAATAACCTATAATTTTAATGTGAAAAATACAGCTCATTTTTTAAAATATGGCAGCTGATGTTTTAACTCCTTAATCGCGCCTTTAGAATGGGGCACGACTATAATTTGCCACGGCTCCATTTGGCTTACAATTTGAACTTATAAGTGGTACTGGGGTGGGCGAAAGCAAGAAACAATGATATTGACTCTCTCTAGGGCAACCAATAACGATCCTAACTCTTTCGGAGGCTAAGAAGCCCTCCAAAGTGCAATTTAGGTAATTAGCCTAGAGAATGGATCTCCATGATGAGCCAGAGACCCGATCCAAGTAAGTATGATACAATGTTTCTCGATAGGTGTACTAAACACGTATTAAGCTCACTAGGCATTACCGGTCACTTTTCAATACTTTTAAACTCACCGGAATTAGTTAGTTCGAATAGAAAATTGAAACAAAACCACAACTATTAGATTTCCAGAAGAAAAAATACAGCATCATATTAAGTACGTAAAGAGAGTTGTGTCTTGAGACTACGTGCGTAGGTATTGCCTACTTGTGTTTTCGTTTGGGTTTGTTTGTATGCAAACATAGAATACTTATGGGATTATGACATAAAAGGTTCATTTAATGAACTATTGTCAACTTCTCTGAGACAACTCTTTATCGGAAATTCAAACTCTCCAAAATCATTTTTGGAGCATTGATTCTTTGTTGGGGGATAAAACCCATGCCACCACAAACTTGGTTATTTCAGAAAATATGTTTGTTTTTTATTACAAATAAATGATACATAGATTATACCAATCTAAGTTCATGATTATTTCTATAAGTTTTCAATTGTACATGCACTTGAATAGAAGTGTGTTTAATTTCATGATTGATACAGGCAAAGTTACAAAATAGAAGTAGCGCTGGACAAACCCTAACCCTATGGTGTATATATAGAACTCGAAAGTTCAAAAAAATAATTCTTAATAAATTAACATAAGTTGTTTAGGATCTAGGGTTTTAGACCTTAGATAGAAAATGCTCGAAACCGTAATCCAAAATTAAACGAAGAATAAAAAACAATAAAATACAGCCCAGCCAAATATGAATATATTTGGACTTGCTGAGCTATTTTAAATAATTCCATAAAATATTTAAGTATTGCAAAAAAAACAGTAAAATAGTTAATTTCGGGGCCCAAACTTCGCGACTGGACGAGAGGCCTCCGTCACCCGGATGGAAGAAAAATAATTAACATAACACTTATATAATTCAATTGGGGGTTATACTTATTTTTAGACTTAGGACAATGGCGCAGCTAGTGAGGTACTAACTGAGGCGCCTCAATTGCTGGTTGAAAACTATTTCCAAACCCGCTCTTAGATCTGAGCTTGTCCCGGGCTTTTCAGAATTTCTGGAAGGATTCCCATGTTGGTAAAATCTTATAACACGTGATTTTAAAAGATTTAATTGAGGTTTTTTATCTAATCTTTGAGTTTTTCTTAATTAACATGTTCTACTGCCAACCAAATTATATCTTTTTAAAATTTTATATTGAATATTAACTTTAAATACGATCTTATTCTTTATTTTGGTCCCTTGTGGTTGGTTGAGCGGAACAATAAACAAAGAAGTATGATGCGGAACCGATGTGCCAGAGTCCCCTTTTTAGGATTATTGTATCATCAAAACTGACCACAGCCATTCCACATTAATTTCATATGAGTGTTTAGATAATCTACAAATTAGAGATGAATGATGGATTTTTTCTATTAACATGTATTATCACATGTTTTATCTATGCATTTGATTATCCCCAAAATTAATCTCATAAAAGTACTCAAATATTAAACACGACATTCGTAGATAAAATCAGTATCTTTCATGTTATTATATAAATACAAGGTTTATTTTGGATACTACGAGGGATTGAATTCGTAAAAAGATAACCTACATAAAATTTAAAATTTTGGACTATTTCGAAAGAAAAATAAATATAGGGTTATGGTCCTCTAAATGGAAATTTTGGACTATTTCGAGAGTTGTGGTTTTTATTTAAGATTTAGAAAATCAACGTAAAAGCTCCGATTTGTTTGGAAATACTAATCGCACATCCCGATGGAAGAGAGATAATTAACATAACACTTATATAAATGCGTATAACACTTATATAAATGCGTCGGTGAATTTATCTTTGCGCTGGGGGCAATTACACAGATAGTGAGGTACTAACAAAGGCGCGTCAATTGCTGGTTGAAATTTATTTGGGAACCCCCTCTTAGGTTTGAGCTTGTCTTGGGCTCGAGAGAATTTCTGGAAGGGTTTCGTTTTTGGTAAAACCTTATAATACATGAGTTTAACATTTTTAGTTGAGTTTATTTTATCTAACCCTTGAGTTTTTTTAATTAACCTTTTTCGTTGCCAAACAAACTATATCTTTTTTTTAAAATTCCGCTTCCAAACAAACTATATCTTTTTAAAATTTTATATTAAATATGAATTTTAACTATGATCTTATTTTGTATCTTTTTAAAAATTTATATTAAATATGAATTTTAACTATGATCTTATTTTTAATATTGGTCACTTTTAGTTGGTTCAACGGGATAATAAAGAGAGAAATATAATGCGGAGTGAATGTTCCGGAGTTACCATTTTAGTATTATTGCATGTATCAAAACAACCACAAGCATTCCAAATTAATTCCATATGAGAGTGTAGAGATTATAAAAAATAGGGATGAATGGTAGAACAAATTCATTACAAAGGTAGATATTTAATAATTACAAAACCATTAACTAGACGTGTAAAATTAACTAGACGTGTAAAATTAATTTGCATTTTGCTAGATTAGAGGTAGCAATGAGTATGCACTCTGGCTATAAGTAGCACAATAGATTTTAGGCTATTTACTATTAAACACTAAACACTTTGAAAAAACTCTCTGCAGTTTAAAGAAATGGGCCCTTCGTCTCCAGATTATTCATCCTCTCAAGGTTGGTTCTCAGACCATTCCAGGAATTGTACTCCTTACAAAAGAACAACCACGTCGGAGTACTCATCTGACGACACAAAAAACGGTTCAGTCTGGTCCTCTGAGTTTGAGGACGAGTATGACACAGGGGACTCGTGGTCAATTGACTGTTACAACTCAGACCCAAAGGAAGTGTCCAAACGCAAGCGTAAAAGGGACCGTTGGGAGAACAAGGATTTCCATGAACCGGTGGACATAGATGATGAAGAAGATGATGATGCAGACAATGAAAAGGAAACAGATGAAGAAGAAGAGGAGGACGAGGAGGAAGAAGATGAGGAAGAAGAAGATTCGGATGAGGAGGACGAAGACGAGGATGATGATTGATGTTCTAGTAGTTCTAGTATGATGTTTTTTTTCTTCCATATGTTGTATGTTTGATGAAGTAATTCAATGAACTCTCTCAAAAAAGTTTGTGTTTTGGAAAGATTGAAGGTTAGAGAAGACAAAAAAAATTACCAACCTCAAAGGAATCAATTGGTCAATCTTATGGGTTTGAGGGATCCATAATTCAACATGAAACGGCTTAACAAATCAATAAAAAAGGAATCCTTTAATTGAAATCTCAAGCCAAACTATAGTCTACACGGAAATATTTAGTGGCGGGTGTTGTATAAAGATGTCTTTGCAGGCAATCTAGTAAATTGTCGGTGCACGTAATGAATAGTTTATTTTTTTAGGTGTTCATATCTTATTTTGTTGCATAAGAAAGTGCGCCGCTGCTAAACACAGAAATAAATGGAACTCAGTAATCATCGCTCTTGTTTAAAACCCAATCGGTTAACCCTACCACATTTAAACCTAACAGCTTAACGTTCCTTGCAAATATTTTCAAATAGACAAAAATGTATATATTTTTTTTGAAAACCGGTATTTATCATCATATTAAGTATGCAAAGAGAGTTGTGTTTTGAGACTACATATGTAGGTATTGTTTGCTTGGGTTTGGGTTTGTTTGTATTGTAAACTTAATTAGAATATTTATGGTCGACATAATGATTATGATTATGACATTAACTAAATCCGCCGTGGTTAAAAAGTCAGTGAGTGAACTATTGTCAACTTTTTATCGGATATTCAAACTCTCTGACATCGTATCGAAAACATTGATACTTTGTTGGAAAGATAAAATTCATGTCAACACAAACTTGGTCATTTCAAAAAATATGTTCGTTTTTCAATACAAATATTTGATACATAGATTATACCCACCTAAGTTCATGATTATTTCTATAAGTTTGCAACTGTATATGCATTTGAGTAGAAGTGTGTCTATTTTCATGATTGATACAGGCAAAGTAACAAAATAGAAGTATAGTTGGAATAAACCCTAACCCTACGGTGTGTATATAGAATTCGAAAGTTGAGAAAAATAATTTTCAAGTTAACAAAAGTTGTTTAGAATTTAGGGTTTTAGAACTTAAACAGAAAACACTCGAAACCATAATCCAAAATACTATAAATATTCAAAAACCAATAAAATACGGCCCAGCCGAATCTGAATATATTTGGACTTGCCGAGCTATTTTAAATAATTCCACAAAGTATTTAAATATTGCAAAACAAAACACTAAAATAGCCCAGACTTCGTGACTGGACCTGTCGCCTCCGTCACGTCCTCGACATTCGTACTTTATCATACCTTTGGTGGTGGTTGGTAAATAAGTATGATATTGGTGGTTATTGGTAGATTACCATTGTTGTATAACATCACACTATGCAATTACTTGCATATACGTGTTATATATATATAGTTTTTACTCTCGGTTATTTTTTTTCAAAAAAAAAATCAGATGGCTATTATATATATTCAATTAAAACAACTAGAAACATCACCTTTATAAGCCATAATATTGTTTTAGGTTTTATACAATTTTTAGTACGAATATTTCTCAAAACTAAACTTTTTGCGGTTAGCAAAATAGGTTAATTTGAAGTCTTTTTGTAGGATTATTTTTATTTATTTAGGATTGCGAACCATACTGAATCTACATTTGCTTACTAATTTTTTGGGTTCAATCAAGCATTGTCATTGGGATTCGACCATCATTATCCGTTTGATTCAGTGTCTTAGCTATATTTTTTTATTTTTTGTGCTCTTCGGTGTCATGTATCTTTTTAATTTGGGGTATTGTTTAATTTAAAGATTTATCACGATGTACAAATACTTGTAATTATATGTTACATGTCCTCAATGTTTTTCTCCATAAAAAATTAAATATTGATAGAGTTTTCAATAAAGATGAGAGAAACATTGGCTCTTATATACTTGAAACTTAGGTCATAATATTTTTCCAGGTTTTAATACGATTCTCGGTACGAATTCCATAACAAATTATGATGGAAGAAAACAATCCCACACCCGGATGGAAGAAAAATAATTAACATAACACTTATATATAAGTCAATTGAGGGACGAATTCATCTTTGCACTTGGGGCAATTACGCAGATAGTGAGGTTCTAACTGAGGCGCGTCAATTATTGGTTGAAAACTATTTCCAAACCCCCTATTAGGTCTGACATTGTCTTGTGCTTTCCAGAATTCTTGGAAAGGTTCCATTTTTTGGTAAAAGCTGATAACAAATGAGTTTAGCATTTTTAATATTTATTTTATCTAACCCTTGAGTTTTTTTAATTAACCTTTTCCACTGCCAAACAAACTATAACTTTTAAAAAATTTATATTAAATATCAATTTTAACTATGATCTTGTTTTTTATATTCTTTACTTTTAGTTGGTTGAGCGGGATAATAAACAGAGAAATATAATGCGGAGCAGGTGTACCAGAGTTACTTTTTTAGTTTTATTGAATGTATCAAAACGATCACAACCCTTCCAAATTAATTTCATATGAGTGTTTAGAGAGTCTACAAATTAGAGATGAATGGTGGAATTTTTCTATTAACATATATTATCGTTTATCCATACATCTGATTATCGCTAATATTAATCTCATAAAAATAATCAAATATTAAGCACGAGATTCGTAAATAAATTCACGTTATTATATAAAGACATGGTTTCTTTTGGATACTACGAGTGATTGAATTCGTAAAAAGATAACTTAAATAAAATTTAAAGTTTTGGAGTATTTCGAGAACAAAATAAGTATGGGTTATGGTCCGTAAATGGAAAATTTATGGGTTCTGGTTTTTATTTAAGATTTAGAAAATCAACGTAAAAGCTCCGATTTGTTTGGAAACACTAATCCCACATCGTGATGGAAGAGAGATAATTAACATAACACTTATATAAAGTATTTCTTCAACTTAGAGGTGAATTTATCTTTACGCTTGGGGCAATGACGCAGCTAGTGAGGTATTAACGGGGGCGCAATAATTGATGGTTGAAAACTATTTCCAAACCCCCTCTTAGGTCTGACCTTGTCTTGAGCTTTCGAGAATTTCTGGAAAGGTCCCCTTTTGTGTAAAACCTTATAACAAATTCAACATTACTACACGATTAGTTGATCAAAATTGCAAAGCCTTCATAGATTTAAAAGTGACTCACCATATACTTCCGCTAGAACGAAGAAAATTCTAAATCTCAATATTTAAAGATGACAAGAAAATTCTAAATCTCAATATTTAAAGATGACCGAGGATCTTTTGGGGTTAACAAATAGAAAAACAATTTTTCCAAGCAATTAACATGCACTTCGATTTATTATTCTGATGTCTTTGTGATGGAAATTTTGCAATTAACTCAAATGGAAAGATATGTTCATATAACTGAACTCTGTTAGTTTTCTTGTTTCCACTATTTGTCGTCGCGGCCATATAATTCTTGGAATTTAGCATTCTAAATTCCTTACATGTTGCGTAGAAAAAAATTTGTATTGAAACTCCGGTCAGACGGTTGTGCTGATTTCTACGCTTAGGTACTGGACAAAAGTGTGCTTGTTCTTTTTTCTATGCACTCTTTAGATTATAAAGATTGTCCAATTATTAGCACCAAAACACTCGTATGCACATATTTCATTCTAATATAAATTTTCCGTTAAAGGGATTAAAGTCTTCCGCCAAAAATAACACAAAAAAATTAAAACAATAAACTAGAACAACTTTAAACAAACACCTATAAAGCACTTCAAAATTAACTTTTAAGATATGAAATGGAACTTTTAAATCTGCTTTGTAGAGGGCCGCGCGTACGCAGGCCCCCGAAGCTACAAATTATGATGTAGACTCTCCCTCTTGGGGAGATCTTAGGCTAAGCACCCCTCCGGAGTGCAATGGAGGTCACTAGCCTAGGCCACGGTTATTCCTGATCAGCCATAGACCCCATCCAGGTAAGTATGTTGCTATGTCGCTAGAGGTTTCTTATCTATAATACCTCACTATCCACGATTTACTTTGATATTTCGATGTGGGACGTTTCGCAGCAGCTATTGCTCAAAGCTAGCAGTGCAAACTCCTATTTTTTCTAGGCTTGGCAACATGTCATACTCTGTTAGGATTTACACTATATCAATGACATGATCAATAGTATGAGTGTTTTCCATTGGCATGCATAGTTGGTTCGGAGAGTTCCTGCCCCTCATATGTGTTGAATCGTACCCTTATTGGAGTTTTAATATTTGTAAAGAACATTTTATATTTTTACATATTTTCGCAGTTGTTAATTTTTTTATGATCCATAATCCTCAAAGATGATGTATTAGATGAAACCATTTCTATGACCTTAGAGCAAAACAGTTGCATTCTTTATGTCAACTGCGGAACATAATTATACATAGATTGTTCATAATAGGTAGGTAGCCTGCCCCCTATTTATAAAAACCGATAGTTTTAAGGTGAAAAACTCAGGCCGCAAAAGCGAATGAGAGAGATGACTGAACGCTTATTAGTCCCAGACATCACCAAATAGAGGATCGTACAAAATTAGTCCAATAACCTATAATTTTAATGTGAAAAATACAGCTCATTTTTTAAAATATGGCAGCTGATGTTTTAACTCCTTAATCGCGCCTTTAGAGTGGGGCACGACTATAATTTGCCACGGCTCCATTTGGCTTACAATTTGAACTTATAAGTGGTACTGGGGTGGGCGAAAGCAAGAAACAATGATATTGACTCTCTCTAGGGCAACCAATAACGATCCTAACTCTTTCGGAGGCTAAGAAGCCCTCCAAAGTGCAATTTAGGTAATTAGCCCAGAGAATGGATCTCCATGATGAGCCAGAGACCCGATCCAAGTAAGTATGATACAATGTTTCTCGATAGGTGTACTAAACACGTATTAAGCTCACTAGGCATTACCGGTCACTTTTCAATACTTTTAAACTCACCGGAATTAGTTAGTTCGAATAGAAAATTGAAACAAAACCACAACTATTAGATTTCCAGAAGAAAAAATACAGCATCATATTAAGTACGTAAAGAGAGTTGTGTCTTGAGACTACGTGCGTAGGTATTGCCTACTTGTGTTTTCGTTTGGGTTTGTTTGTATGCAAACATAGAATACTTATGGGATTATGACATAAAAGGTTCATTTAATGAACTATTGTCAACTTCTCTGAGACAACTCTTTATCGGAAATTCAAACTCTCCAAAATCATTTTTGGAGCATTGATTCTTTGTTGGGGGATAAAACCCATGCCACCACAAACTTGGTTATTTCAGAAAATATGTTTGTTTTTTATTACAAATAAATGATACATAGATTATACCAATCTAAGTTCATGATTATTTCTATAAGTTTTCAATTGTACATGCACTTGAATAGAAGTGTGTTTAATTTCATGATTGATACAGGCAAAGTTACAAAATAGAAGTAGCGCTGGACAAACCCTAACCCTATGGTGTATATATAGAACTCGAAAGTTCAAAAAAATAATTCTTAATAAATTAACATAAGTTGTTTAGGATCTAGGGTTTTAGACCTTAGATAGAAAATGCTCGAAACCGTAATCCAAAATTAAACAAAGAATAAAAAACAATAAAATACAGCCCAGCCAAATATGAATATATTTGGACTTGCTGAGCTATTTTAAATAATTCCATAAAATATTTAAGTATTGCAAAAAAAAACACTAAAATAGTTAATTTCGGGGCCCAAACTTCGCGACTGGACGAGAGGCCTCCGTCACCCGGATGGAAGAAAAATAATTAACATAACACTTATATAATTCAATTGGGGGTTATACTTATTTTTAGACTTAGGACAATGGCACAGCTAGTGAGGTACTAACTGAGGCGCCTCAATTGCTGGTTGAAAACTATTTCCAAACCCGCTCTTAGATCTGAGCTTGTCCCGGGCTTTTCAGAATTTCTGGAAGGATTCCCATGTTGGTAAAATCTTATAACACGTGATTTTAAAAGATTTAATTGAGGTTTTTTATCTAATCTTTGAGTTTTTCTTAATTAACATGTTCTACTGCCAACCAAATTATATCTTTTTAAAATTTTATATTGAATATTAACTTTAAATATGATCTTATTCTTTATTTTGGTCCCTTGTGGTTGGTTGAGCGGAACAATAAACAAAGAAGTATGATGCGGAACCGATGTGCCAGAGTCCCCTTTTTAGGATTATTGTATCATCAAAACTGACCACAGCCATTCCACATTAATTTCATATGAGTGTTTAGATAATCTACAAATTAGAGATGAATGATGGATTTTTTCTATTAACATGTATTATCACATGTTTTATCTATGCATTTGATTATCCCCAAAATTAATCTCATAAAAGTACTCAAATATTAAACACGACATTCGTAGATAAAATCAGTATCTTTCATGTTATTATATAAATACAAGGTTTATTTTGGATACTACGAGGGATTGAATTCGTAAAAAAATAACCTACATAAAATTTAAAATTTTGGACTATTTCGAAAGAAAAATAAATATAGGGTTATGGTCCTCTAAATGGAAATTTTGGACTATTTCGAGAGTTGTGGTTTTTATTTAAGATTTAGAAAATCAACGTAAAAGCTCCGATTTGTTTGGAAATACTAATCGCACATCCCGATGGAAGAGAGATAATTAACATAACACTTATATAAATGCGTATAACACTTATATAAATGCGTCGGTGAATTTATCTTTGCGCTGGGGGCAATTACACAGATAGTGAGGTACTAACAAAGGCGCGTCAATTGCTGGTTGAAATTTATTTGGGAACCCCCTCTTAGGTTTGAGCTTGTCTTGGGCTCGAGAGAATTTCTGGAAGGGTTTCGTTTTTGGTAAAACCTTATAATACATGAGTTTAACATTTTTAGTTGAGTTTATTTTATCTAACCCTTGAGTTTTTTTAATTAACCTTTTTCGTTGCCAAACAAACTATATCTTTCTTTAAAAATTCCGCTTCCAAACAAACTATATCTTTTTAAAATTTTATATTAAATATGAATTTTAACTATGATCTTATTTTGTATCTTTTTAAAAATTTATATTAAATATGAATTTTAACTATGATCTTATTTTTAATATTGGTCACTTTTAGTTGGTTCAACGGGATAATAAAGAGAGAAATATAATGCGGAGTGAATGTTCCGGAGTTACCATTTTAGTATTATTGCATGTATCAAAACAACCACAAGCATTCCAAATTAATTCCATATGAGAGTGTAGAGATTATAAAAAATAGGGATGAATGGTAGAACAAATTCATTACAAAGGTAGATATTTAATAATTACAAAACCATTAACTAGACGTGTAAAATTAACTAGACGTGTAAAATTAATTTGCATTTTGCTAGATTAGAGGTAGCAATGAGTATGCACTCTGGCTATAAGTAGCACAATAGATTTTAGGCTATTTACTATTAAACACTAAACACTTTGAAAAAACTCTCTGCATTTTAAAGAAATGGGCCCTTCGTCTCCAGATTATTCATCCTCTGAAGGTCTCCTTACAAAAGAACAACCACGTCGGAGTACTCATCTGACGACACAAAAAACGGTTCAGTCTGGTCCTCTGAGTTTGAGGACGAGTATGACACAGGCGACTCGTGGTCAATTGACTGTTACAACTCAGACCCAAAGGAAGTGTCCAAACGCAAGCGTAAAAGGGACAGTTGGGAGAACAAGGATTTCCATGAACCGGTGGACATAGATGATGAAGAAGATGATGATGCAGACAATGAAAAGGAAACACATGAAGAAGAAGAGGAGGACGAGGAGGAAGAAGATGAGGAAGAAGAAGATTCGGATGAGGAGGACGAAGACGAGGATGATGATTGATGTTCTAGTAGTTCTAGTATGATGTTTTTTTTCTTCCATATGTTGTATGTTTGATGAAGTAATTCAATGAACTCTCTCAAAAAAGTTTGTGTTTTGGAAAGATTGAAGGTTAGAGAAGACAAAAAAAATTACCAACCTCAAAGGAATCAATTGGTCAATCTTATGGGTTTGAGGGATCCATAATTCAACATGAAACGGCTTAACAAATCAATAAAAAAGGAATCCTTTAATTGAAATCTCAAGCCAAACTATAGTCTACACGGAAATATTTAGTGGCGGGTGTTGTATAAAGATGTCTTTGCAGGCAATCTAGTAAATTGTCGGTGCACGTAATGAATAGTTTATTTTTTTAGGTGTTCATATCTTATTTTGTTGCATAAGAAAGTGCGCCGCTGCTAAACACAGAAATAAATGGAACTCAGTAATCATCGCTCTTGTTTAAAACCCAATCGGTTAACCCTACCACATTTAAACCTAACAGCTTAACGTTCCTTGCAAATATTTTCAAATAGACAAAAATGTATATATATTTTTTGAAAACCGGTATTTATCATCATATTAAGTATGCAAAGAGAGTTGTGTTTTGAGACTACATATGTAGGTATTGTTTGCTTGGGTTTTCGTTTGGGTTTGTTTGTATTGTAAACTTAATTAGAATATTTATGGTCGACATAATGATTATGATTATGACATTAACTAAATCCGTCGTGGTTAAAAAGTCAGTGAGTGAACTATTGTCAACTTTTTATCGGATATTCAAACTCTCTGACATCGTATCGAAAACATTGATACTTTGTTGGAAAGATAAAATTCATGTCAACACAAACTTGGTCATTTCAAAAAATATGTTCGTTTTTCAATACAAATATTTGATACATAGATTATACCCACCTAAGTTCATGATTATTTCTATAAGTTTGCAACTGTATATGCATTTGAGTAGAAGTGTGTCTATTTTCATGATTGATACAGGCAAAGTAACAAAATAGAAGTATAGTTGGAATAAACCCTAACCCTACGGTGTGTATATAGAATTCGAAAGTTGAGAAAAATAATTTTCAAGTTAACAAAAGTTGTTTAGAATTTAGGGTTTTAGAACTTAAACAGAAAACACTCGAAACCATAATCCAAAATACTATAAATATTCAAAAACCAATAAAATACGGCCCAGCCGAATCTGAATATATTTGGACTTGCCGAGCTATTTTAAATAATTCCACAAAGTATTTAAATATTGCAAAACAAAACACTAAAATAGCCCAGACTTCGTGACTGGACCTGTCGCCTCCGTCACGTCCTCGACATTCGTACTTTATCATACCTTTGGTGGTGGTTGGTAAATAAGTATGATATTGGTGGTTATTGGTAGATTACCATTGTTGTATAACATCACACTATGCAATTACTTGCATATACGTGTTATATATATATATAGTTTTTACTCTCGGTTATTTTTTTTCAGAAAAAAATCAAATGGCTATTATATTCAATTAAAACAACTAGAAACATCACCTTTATAAGCCATAATATTGTTTTAGGTTTTATACAATTTTTAGTACGAATATTTCTCAAAACTAAACTTTTTGCGGTTAGCAAAATAGGTTAATTTGAAGTCTTTTTGTAGGATTATTTTTATTTATTTAGGATTGCGAACCATACTGAATCTACATTTTCTTACCAATTTTTTGGGTTCAATCAAGCATTGTCATTGGGATTCGACCATCATTATCCGTTTGATTCAGTGTCTTAGCTATATTTTTTTCTTTTATGTGCTCTTCGGTGTCATGTATCTTTTTAATTTGGGGTATTGTTTAATTTAAAGATTTATCACGATGTACAAATACTTGTAATTATATGTTACATGTCCTCAATGTTTTTCTCCATAAAAAATTAAATATTGATAGAGTTTTCAATAAAGATGAGAGAAACATTGGCTCTTATATACTTGAAACTTAGGTCATAGTATTTTTCCAGGTTTTAATACGATTCTCGGTACGAATTCCATAACAAATTATGATGGATAGTAACATTTGAGCTGGAAATTCTAAAAGTGGTGAAAACTATCTGGTATACTAATCCCACACCCGGATGGGAGAAAAATAATTAACATAACACTTATATATAAATCAATTGAGGGGGGAATTCATCTTTGCACTTTGGGCAATTACGCAGATAGTGAGGTTCTAACTGAGGCGCGTCAATTATTGGTTGAAAACTATTTCCAAACCCCTTATTAGGTCTGACATTGTCTTGTGCTTTCCAGAATTCTTGGAAAGGTTCCATTTTTTGGTAAAAGCTGATAACAAATGAGTTTAACATTTTTAATATTTATTTTATCTAACCCTTGAGTTTTTTTAATTAACCTTTTCCACTGCCAAACAAACTATAACTTTTAAAAAATTTATATTAAATATCAATTTTAACTATGATCTTGTTTTTTATATTCTTTACTTTTAGTTGGTTGAGCGGGATAATAAACAGAGAAATATAATGCGGAGCAGGTGTGCCAGAGTTACTTTTTTTAGTATTATTGAATGTATCAAAACGATCACAACCCTTCCAAATTAATTTCATATGAGTGTTTAGAGAGTCTACAAATTAGAGATGAATGGTGGAATTTTTCTATTAACATATATTATCGTTTATCCATACATCTGATTATCGCTAATATTAATCTCATAAAAATAATCAAATATTAAGAACGAGATTCGTAAATAAATTCACGTTATTATATAAAGACATGGTTTCTTTTGGATACTACGAGGGATTGAATTCGTAAAAAGATAACTTAAATAAAATTTAAAGTTTTGGAGTATTTCGAGAACAAAATAAGTATGGATTATGGTCCGTAAATGGAAAATTTATGGGTTCTGGTTTTTATTTAAGATTTAGAAAACCAACGTAAAAGCTCCGATTTGTTTGGAAACACTAATCCCACATCGTGATGGAAGAGAGATAATTAACATAACACTTATATAAAGTATTTCTTCAACTTAGAGGTGAATTTATCTTTACGCTTGGGGCAATGACGCAGCTAGTGAGGTATTAACGGGGGCGCAATAATTGCTGGTTGAAAACTATTTCCAAACCCCCTCTTAGGTCTGACCTTGTCTTGAGCTTTCGAGAATTTCTGGAAAGGTCCCCTTTTGTGTAAAACCTTATAACAAATTCAACATTACTACACGATTAGTTGATCAAAATTGCAAAGCCTTCATAGATTTAAAAGTGACTCACCATATAATTCCGCTAGAACGAAGAAAATTCTAAATCTCAATATTTAAAGATGACCGAGGATCTTTTGGGGTTAACAAATAGAAAAACAATTTTTCCAAGCAATTAACATGCACTTCGATTTATTATTCTGATGTCTTTGTGATGGAAATTTTGCAATTAACTCAAGTGGAAAGATATGTTCATATAACTGAACTCTGTTAGTTTTCTTGTTTCCACTATTTGTCTTCGCGGCCATATAATTCTTGGAATTTAGCATTCTAAATTCCTTACATGTTGCGTACAAAAAAATTTGTATTGAAACTCCGGTCAGACGGTTGTGCTGATTTCTACGCTTAGGTACTGGACAAAAGTGTGCTTGTTCTTTTTTCTATGCACTCTTTAGATTATAAATATTGTCCAATTATTAGCACCAAAACACTCATATGCACATATTTCATTCTAATATAAATTTTCCGTTAAAGGGATTAAAGTCTTCCGCCAAAAATAACACAAAAAAATTAAAACAATAAACTAGAACAACTTTAAACAAACACCTATAAAGCACTTCAAAATTAACTTTTAAGATATGAAATGGAACTTTTAAATCTGCTTTGTAGAGGGCCGCGCGTACGCAGGCCCCCGAAGCTACAAATTATGATGTAGACTCTCCCTCTTGGGGAGATCTTAGGCTAAGCACCCCTCCGGAGTGCAATGGAGGTCACTAGCCTAGGCCACGGTTATTCCTGATCAGCCATAGACCCCATCCAGGTAAGTATGTTGCTATGTCGCTAGAGGTTTCTTATCTATAATACCTCACTATCCACGATTTACTTTGATATTTCGATGTGGGACGTTTCGCAGCAGCTATTGCTCAAAGCTAGCAGTGCAAACTCCTATTTTTTCTAGGCTTGGCAACATGTCATACTCTGTTAGGATTTACACTATATCAATGACATGATCAATAGTATGAGTGTTTTCCATTGGCATGCATAGTTGGTTCGGAGAGTTCCTGCCCCTCATATGTGTTGAATCGTACCCTTATTGGAGTTTTAATATTTGTAAAGAACATTTTATATTTTTACATATTTTCGCAGTTGTTAATTTTTTTATGATCCATAATCCTCAAAGATGATGTATTAGATGAAACCATTTCTATGACCTTAGAGCAAAACAGTTGCATTCTTTATGTCAACTGCGGAACATAATTATACATAGATTGTTCATAATAGGTAGGTAGCCTGCCCCCTATTTATAAAAACCGATAGTTTTAAGGTGAAAAACTCAGGCCGCAAAAGCGAATGAGAGAGATGACTGAACGCTTATTAGTCCCAGACATCACCAAATAGAGGATCGTACAAAATTAGTCCAATAACCTATAATTTTAATGTGAAAAATACAGCTCATTTTTTAAAATATGGCAGCTGATGTTTTAACTCCTTAATCGCGCCTTTAGAGTGGGGCACGACTATAATTTGCCACGGCTCCATTTGGCTTACAATTTGAACTTATAAGTGGTACTGGGGTGGGCGAAAGCAAGAAACAATGATATTGACTCTCTCTAGGGCAACCAATAACGATCCTAACTCTTTCGGAGGCTAAGAAGCCCTCCAAAGTGCAATTTAGGTAATTAGCCCAGAGAATGGATCTCCATGATGAGCCAGAGACCCGATCCAAGTAAGTATGATACAATGTTTCTCGATAGGTGTACTAAACACGTATTAAGCTCACTAGGCATTACCGGTCACTTTTCAATACTTTTAAACTCACCGGAATTAGTTAGTTCGAATAGAAAATTGAAACAAAACCACAACTATTAGATTTCCAGAAGAAAAAATACAGCATCATATTAAGTACGTAAAGAGAGTTGTGTCTTGAGACTACGTGCGTAGGTATTGCCTACTTGTGTTTTCGTTTGGGTTTGTTTGTATGCAAACATAGAATACTTATGGGATTATGACATAAAAGGTTCATTTAATGAACTATTGTCAACTTCTCTGAGACAACTCTTTATCGGAAATTCAAACTCTCCAAAATCATTTTTGGAGCATTGATTCTTTGTTGGGGGATAAAACCCATGCCACCACAAACTTGGTTATTTCAGAAAATATGTTTGTTTTTTATTACAAATAAATGATACATAGATTATACCAATCTAAGTTCATGATTATTTCTATAAGTTTTCAATTGTACATGCACTTGAATAGAAGTGTGTTTAATTTCATGATTGATACAGGCAAAGTTACAAAATAGAAGTAGCGCTGGACAAACCCTAACCCTATGGTGTATATATAGAACTCGAAAGTTCAAAAAAATAATTCTTAATAAATTAACATAAGTTGTTTAGGATCTAGGGTTTTAGACCTTAGATAGAAAATGCTCGAAACCGTAATCCAAAATTAAACAAAGAATAAAAAACAATAAAATACAGCCCAGCCAAATATGAATATATTTGGACTTGCTGAGCTATTTTAAATAATTCCATAAAATATTTAAGTATTGCAAAAAAAAAACACTAAAATAGTTAATTTCGGGGCCCAAACTTCGCGACTGGACGAGAGGCCTCCGTCACCCGGATGGAAGAAAAATAATTAACATAACACTTATATAATTCAATTGGGGGTTATACTTATTTTTAGACTTAGGACAATGGCACAGCTAGTGAGGTACTAACTGAGGCGCCTCAATTGCTGGTTGAAAACTATTTCCAAACCCGCTCTTAGATCTGAGCTTGTCCCGGGCTTTTCAGAATTTCTGGAAGGATTCCCATGTTGGTAAAATCTTATAACACGTGATTTTAAAAGATTTAATTGAGGTTTTTTATCTAATCTTTGAGTTTTTCTTAATTAACATGTTCTACTGCCAACCAAATTATATCTTTTTAAAATTTTATATTGAATATTAACTTTAAATATGATCTTATTCTTTATTTTGGTCCCTTGTGGTTGGTTGAGCGGAACAATAAACAAAGAAGTATGATGCGGAACCGATGTGCCAGAGTCCCCTTTTTAGGATTATTGTATCATCAAAACTGACCACAGCCATTCCACATTAATTTCATATGAGTGTTTAGATAATCTACAAATTAGAGATGAATGATGGATTTTTTCTATTAACATGTATTATCACATGTTTTATCTATGCATTTGATTATCCCCAAAATTAATCTCATAAAAGTACTCAAATATTAAACACGACATTCGTAGATAAAATCAGTATCTTTCATGTTATTATATAAATACAAGGTTTATTTTGGATACTACGAGGGATTGAATTCGTAAAAAAATAACCTACATAAAATTTAAAATTTTGGACTATTTCGAAAGAAAAATAAATATAGGGTTATGGTCCTCTAAATGGAAATTTTGGACTATTTCGAGAGTTGTGGTTTTTATTTAAGATTTAGAAAATCAACGTAAAAGCTCCGATTTGTTTGGAAATACTAATCGCACATCCCGATGGAAGAGAGATAATTAACATAACACTTATATAAATGCGTATAACACTTATATAAATGCGTCGGTGAATTTATCTTTGCGCTGGGGGCAATTACACAGATAGTGAGGTACTAACAAAGGCGCGTCAATTGCTGGTTGAAATTTATTTGGGAACCCCCTCTTAGGTTTGAGCTTGTCTTGGGCTCGAGAGAATTTCTGGAAGGGTTTCGTTTTTGGTAAAACCTTATAATACATGAGTTTAACATTTTTAGTTGAGTTTATTTTATCTAACCCTTGAGTTTTTTTAATTAACCTTTTTCGTTGCCAAACAAACTATATCTTTCTTTAAAAATTCCGCTTCCAAACAAACTATATCTTTTTAAAATTTTATATTAAATATGAATTTTAACTATGATCTTATTTTGTATCTTTTTAAAAATTTATATTAAATATGAATTTTAACTATGATCTTATTTTTAATATTGGTCACTTTTAGTTGGTTCAACGGGATAATAAAGAGAGAAATATAATGCGGAGTGAATGTTCCGGAGTTACCATTTTAGTATTATTGCATGTATCAAAACAACCACAAGCATTCCAAATTAATTCCATATGAGAGTGTAGAGATTATAAAAAATAGGGATGAATGGTAGAACAAATTCATTACAAAGGTAGATATTTAATAATTACAAAACCATTAACTAGACGTGTAAAATTAACTAGACGTGTAAAATTAATTTGCATTTTGCTAGATTAGAGGTAGCAATGAGTATGCACTCTGGCTATAAGTAGCACAATAGATTTTAGGCTATTTACTATTAAACACTAAACACTTTGAAAAAACTCTCTGCATTTTAAAGAAATGGGCCCTTCGTCTCCAGATTATTCATCCTCTGAAGGTCTCCTTACAAAAGAACAACCACGTCGGAGTACTCATCTGACGACACAAAAAACGGTTCAGTCTGGTCCTCTGAGTTTGAGGACGAGTATGACACAGGCGACTCGTGGTCAATTGACTGTTACAACTCAGACCCAAAGGAAGTGTCCAAACGCAAGCGTAAAAGGGACAGTTGGGAGAACAAGGATTTCCATGAACCGGTGGACATAGATGATGAAGAAGATGATGATGCAGACAATGAAAAGGAAACACATGAAGAAGAAGAGGAGGACGAGGAGGAAGAAGATGAGGAAGAAGAAGATTCGGATGAGGAGGACGAAGACGAGGATGATGATTGATGTTCTAGTAGTTCTAGTATGATGTTTTTTTTCTTCCATATGTTGTATGTTTGATGAAGTAATTCAATGAACTCTCTCAAAAAAGTTTGTGTTTTGGAAAGATTGAAGGTTAGAGAAGACAAAAAAAATTACCAACCTCAAAGGAATCAATTGGTCAATCTTATGGGTTTGAGGGATCCATAATTCAACATGAAACGGCTTAACAAATCAATAAAAAAGGAATCCTTTAATTGAAATCTCAAGCCAAACTATAGTCTACACGGAAATATTTAGTGGCGGGTGTTGTATAAAGATGTCTTTGCAGGCAATCTAGTAAATTGTCGGTGCACGTAATGAATAGTTTATTTTTTTAGGTGTTCATATCTTATTTTGTTGCATAAGAAAGTGCGCCGCTGCTAAACACAGAAATAAATGGAACTCAGTAATCATCGCTCTTGTTTAAAACCCAATCGGTTAACCCTACCACATTTAAACCTAACAGCTTAACGTTCCTTGCAAATATTTTCAAATAGACAAAAATGTATATATATTTTTTGAAAACCGGTATTTATCATCATATTAAGTATGCAAAGAGAGTTGTGTTTTGAGACTACATATGTAGGTATTGTTTGCTTGGGTTTTCGTTTGGGTTTGTTTGTATTGTAAACTTAATTAGAATATTTATGGTCGACATAATGATTATGATTATGACATTAACTAAATCCGTCGTGGTTAAAAAGTCAGTGAGTGAACTATTGTCAACTTTTTATCGGATATTCAAACTCTCTGACATCGTATCGAAAACATTGATACTTTGTTGGAAAGATAAAATTCATGTCAACACAAACTTGGTCATTTCAAAAAATATGTTCGTTTTTCAATACAAATATTTGATACATAGATTATACCCACCTAAGTTCATGATTATTTCTATAAGTTTGCAACTGTATATGCATTTGAGTAGAAGTGTGTCTATTTTCATGATTGATACAGGCAAAGTAACAAAATAGAAGTATAGTTGGAATAAACCCTAACCCTACGGTGTGTATATAGAATTCGAAAGTTGAGAAAAATAATTTTCAAGTTAACAAAAGTTGTTTAGAATTTAGGGTTTTAGAACTTAAACAGAAAACACTCGAAACCATAATCCAAAATACTATAAATATTCAAAAACCAATAAAATACGGCCCAGCCGAATCTGAATATATTTGGACTTGCCGAGCTATTTTAAATAATTCCACAAAGTATTTAAATATTGCAAAACAAAACACTAAAATAGCCCAGACTTCGTGACTGGACCTGTCGCCTCCGTCACGTCCTCGACATTCGTACTTTATCATACCTTTGGTGGTGGTTGGTAAATAAGTATGATATTGGTGGTTATTGGTAGATTACCATTGTTGTATAACATCACACTATGCAATTACTTGCATATACGTGTTATATATATATATAGTTTTTACTCTCGGTTATTTTTTTTCAGAAAAAAATCAAATGGCTATTATATTCAATTAAAACAACTAGAAACATCACCTTTATAAGCCATAATATTGTTTTAGGTTTTATACAATTTTTAGTACGAATATTTCTCAAAACTAAACTTTTTGCGGTTAGCAAAATAGGTTAATTTGAAGTCTTTTTGTAGGATTATTTTTATTTATTTAGGATTGCGAACCATACTGAATCTACATTTTCTTACCAATTTTTTGGGTTCAATCAAGCATTGTCATTGGGATTCGACCATCATTATCCGTTTGATTCAGTGTCTTAGCTATATTTTTTTCTTTTATGTGCTCTTCGGTGTCATGTATCTTTTTAATTTGGGGTATTGTTTAATTTAAAGATTTATCACGATGTACAAATACTTGTAATTATATGTTACATGTCCTCAATGTTTTTCTCCATAAAAAATTAAATATTGATAGAGTTTTCAATAAAGATGAGAGAAACATTGGCTCTTATATACTTGAAACTTAGGTCATAGTATTTTTCCAGGTTTTAATACGATTCTCGGTACGAATTCCATAACAAATTATGATGGATAGTAACATTTGAGCTGGAAATTCTAAAAGTGGTGAAAACTATCTGGTATACTAATCCCACACCCGGATGGGAGAAAAATAATTAACATAACACTTATATATAAATCAATTGAGGGGGGAATTCATCTTTGCACTTTGGGCAATTACGCAGATAGTGAGGTTCTAACTGAGGCGCGTCAATTATTGGTTGAAAACTATTTCCAAACCCCTTATTAGGTCTGACATTGTCTTGTGCTTTCCAGAATTCTTGGAAAGGTTCCATTTTTTGGTAAAAGCTGATAACAAATGAGTTTAACATTTTTAATATTTATTTTATCTAACCCTTGAGTTTTTTTAATTAACCTTTTCCACTGCCAAACAAACTATAACTTTTAAAAAATTTATATTAAATATCAATTTTAACTATGATCTTGTTTTTTATATTCTTTACTTTTAGTTGGTTGAGCGGGATAATAAACAGAGAAATATAATGCGGAGCAGGTGTGCCAGAGTTACTTTTTTTAGTATTATTGAATGTATCAAAACGATCACAACCCTTCCAAATTAATTTCATATGAGTGTTTAGAGAGTCTACAAATTAGAGATGAATGGTGGAATTTTTCTATTAACATATATTATCGTTTATCCATACATCTGATTATCGCTAATATTAATCTCATAAAAATAATCAAATATTAAGAACGAGATTCGTAAATAAATTCACGTTATTATATAAAGACATGGTTTCTTTTGGATACTACGAGGGATTGAATTCGTAAAAAGATAACTTAAATAAAATTTAAAGTTTTGGAGTATTTCGAGAACAAAATAAGTATGGATTATGGTCCGTAAATGGAAAATTTATGGGTTCTGGTTTTTATTTAAGATTTAGAAAACCAACGTAAAAGCTCCGATTTGTTTGGAAACACTAATCCCACATCGTGATGGAAGAGAGATAATTAACATAACACTTATATAAAGTATTTCTTCAACTTAGAGGTGAATTTATCTTTACGCTTGGGGCAATGACGCAGCTAGTGAGGTATTAACGGGGGCGCAATAATTGCTGGTTGAAAACTATTTCCAAACCCCCTCTTAGGTCTGACCTTGTCTTGAGCTTTCGAGAATTTCTGGAAAGGTCCCCTTTTGTGTAAAACCTTATAACAAATTCAACATTACTACACGATTAGTTGATCAAAATTGCAAAGCCTTCATAGATTTAAAAGTGACTCACCATATAATTCCGCTAGAACGAAGAAAATTCTAAATCTCAATATTTAAAGATGACCGAGGATCTTTTGGGGTTAACAAATAGAAAAACAATTTTTCCAAGCAATTAACATGCACTTCGATTTATTATTCTGATGTCTTTGTGATGGAAATTTTGCAATTAACTCAAGTGGAAAGATATGTTCATATAACTGAACTCTGTTAGTTTTCTTGTTTCCACTATTTGTCTTCGCGGCCATATAATTCTTGGAATTTAGCATTCTAAATTCCTTACATGTTGCGTACAAAAAAATTTGTATTGAAACTCCGGTCAGACGGTTGTGCTGATTTCTACGCTTAGGTACTGGACAAAAGTGTGCTTGTTCTTTTTTCTATGCACTCTTTAGATTATAAATATTGTCCAATTATTAGCACCAAAACACTCATATGCACATATTTCATTCTAATATAAATTTTCCGTTAAAGGGATTAAAGTCTTCCGCCAAAAATAACACAAAAAAATTAAAACAATAAACTAGAACAACTTTAAACAAACACCTATAAAGCACTTCAAAATTAACTTTTAAGATATGAAATGGAACTTTTAAATCTGCTTTGTAGAGGGCCGCGCGTACGCAGGCCCCCGAAGCTACAAATTATGATGTAGACTCTCCCTCTTGGGGAGATCTTAGGCTAAGCACCCCTCCGGAGTGCAATGGAGGTCACTAGCCTAGGCCACGGTTATTCCTGATCAGCCATAGACCCCATCCAGGTAAGTATGTTGCTATGTCGCTAGAGGTTTCTTATCTATAATACCTCACTATCCACGATTTACTTTGATATTTCGATGTGGGACGTTTCGCAGCAGCTATTGCTCAAAGCTAGCAGTGCAAACTCCTATTTTTTCTAGGCTTGGCAACATGTCATACTCTGTTAGGATTTACACTATATCAATGACATGATCAATAGTATGAGTGTTTTCCATTGGCATGCATAGTTGGTTCGGAGAGTTCCTGCCCCTCATATGTGTTGAATCGTACCCTTATTGGAGTTTTAATATTTGTAAAGAACATTTTATATTTTTACATATTTTCGCAGTTGTTAATTTTTTTATGATCCATAATCCTCAAAGATGATGTATTAGATGAAACCATTTCTATGACCTTAGAGCAAAACAGTTGCATTCTTTATGTCAACTGCGGAACATAATTATACATAGATTGTTCATAATAGGTAGGTAGCCTGCCCCCTATTTATAAAAACCGATAGTTTTAAGGTGAAAAACTCAGGCCGCAAAAGCGAATGAGAGAGATGACTGAACGCTTATTAGTCCCAGACATCACCAAATAGAGGATCGTACAAAATTAGTCCAATAACCTATAATTTTAATGTGAAAAATACAGCTCATTTTTTAAAATATGGCAGCTGATGTTTTAACTACTTAATCGCGCCTTTAGAGTGGGGCACGACTATAATTTGCCACGGCTCCATTTGGCTTACAATTTGAACTTATAAGTGGTACTGGGGTGGGCGAAAGCAAGAAACAATGATATTGACTCTCTCTAGGGCAACCAATAACGATCCTAACTCTTTCGGAGGCTAAGAAGCCCTCCAAAGTGCAATTTAGGTAATTAGCCTAGAGAATGGATCTCCATGATGAGCCAGAGACCCGATCCAAGTAAGTATGATACAATGTTTCTCGATAGGTGTACTAAACACGTATTAAGCTCACTAGGCATTACCGGTCACTTTTCAATACTTTTAAACTCACCGGAATTAGTTAGTTCGAATAGAAAATTGAAACAAAACCACAACTATTAGATTTCCAGAAGAAAAAATACAGCATCATATTAAGTACGTAAAGAGAGTTGTGTCTTGAGACTACGTGCGTAGGTATTGCCTACTTGTGTTTTCGTTTGGGTTTGTTTGTATGCAAACATAGAATACTTATGGGATTATGACATAAAAGGTTCATTTAATGAACTATTGTCAACTTCTCTGAGACAACTCTTTATCGGAAATTCAAACTCTCCAAAATCATTTTTGGAGCATTGATTCTTTGTTGGGGGATAAAACCCATGCCACCACAAACTTGGTTATTTCAGAAAATATGTTTGTTTTTTATTACAAATAAATGATACATAGATTATACCAATCTAAGTTCATGATTATTTCTATAAGTTTTCAATTGTACATGCACTTGAATAGAAGTGTGTTTAATTTCATGATTGATACAGGCAAAGTTACAAAATAGAAGTAGCGCTGGACAAACCCTAACCCTATGGTGTATATATAGAACTCGAAAGTTCAAAAAAATAATTCTTAATAAATTAACATAAGTTGTTTAGGATCTAGGGTTTTAGACCTTAGATAGAAAATGCTCGAAACCGTAATCCAAAATTAAACGAAGAATAAAAAACAATAAAATACAGCCCAGCCAAATATGAATATATTTGGACTTGCTGAGCTATTTTAAATAATTCCATAAAATATTTAAGTATTGCAAAAAAAAACACTAAAATAGTTAATTTCGGGGCCCAAACTTCGCGACTGGACGAGAGGCCTCCGTCACCCGGATGGAAGAAAAACAATGAACATAACACTTATATAATTCAATTGGGGGTTATACTTATTTTTAGACTTAGGACAGTGGCGCAGCTAGTGAGGTACTAACTGAGGCGCCTCAATTGCTGGTTGAAAACTATTTCCAAACCCGCTCTTAGATCTGAGCTTGTCCCGGGCTTTTCAGAATTTCTGGAAGGATTCCCATGTTGGTAAAATCTTATAACACGTGATTTTAAAAGATTTAATTGAGGTTTTTTATCTAATCTTTGAGTTTTTCTTAATTAACATGTTCTACTGCCAACCAAATTATATCTTTTTAAAATTTTATATTGAATATTAACTTTAAATATGATCTTATTCTTTATTTTGGTCCCTTGTGGTTGGTTGAGCGGAACAATAAACAAAGAAGTATGATGCGGAACCGATGTGCCAGAGTCCCCTTTTTAGGATTATTGTATCATCAAAACTGACCACAGCCATTCCACATTAATTTCATATGAGTGTTTAGATAATCTACAAATTAGAGATGAATGATGGATTTTTTCTATTAACATGTATTATCACATGTTTTATTTATGCATTTGATTATCCCCAAAATTAATCTCATAAAAGTACTCAAATATTAAACACGACATTCGTAGATAAAATCAGTATCTTTCATGTTATTATATAAATACAAGGTTTATTTTGGATACTACGAGGGATTGAATTCGTAAAAAAATAACCTACATAAAATTTAAAATTTTGGACTATTTCGAAAGAAAAATAAATATAGGGTTATGGTCCTCTAAATGGAAATTTTGGACTATTTCGAGAGTTGTGGTTTTTATTTAAGATTTAGAAAATCAACGTAAAAGCTCCGATTTGTTTGGAAATACTAATCGCACATCCCGATGGAAGAGAGATAATTAACATAACACTTATATAAATGCGTATAACACTTATATAAATGTGTCGGTGAATTTATCTTTGCGCTGGGGGCAATTACACAGATAGTGAGGTACTAACAAAGGCGCGTCAATTGCTGGTTGAAATTTATTTGGGAACCCCCTCTTAGGTATGAGCTTGTCTTGGGCTGGAGAGAATTTCTGGAAGGGTTTGGTTTTTGGTAAAACCTTATAATACATGAGTTTAACATTTTTAGTTGAGTTTATTTTATCTAACCCTTGAGTTTTTTTAATTAACCTTTTTCGTTGCCAAACAAACTATATCTTTTTTTAAAAATTCCGCTTCCAAACAAACTATATCTTTTTAAAATTTTATATTAAATATGAATTTTAACTATGATCTTATTTTGTATCTTTTTAAAAATTTATATTAAATATGAATTTTAACTATGATCTTATTTTTAATATTGGTCACTTTTAGTTGGTTCAACGGGATAATAAAGAGAGAAATATAATGCGGAGTGAATGTTCCGGAGTTACCATTTTAGTATTATTGCATGTATCAAAACAACCACAAGCATTCCAAATTAATTCCATATGAGAGTGTAGAGATTATAAAAAATAGGGATGAATGGTAGAACCAATTCATTACAAAGGTAGATATTTAATAATTACAAAACCATTAACTAGACGTGTAAAATTAACTAGACGTGTAAAATTAATTTGCATTTTGCTAGATTAGAGGTAGCAATGAGTATGCACTCTGGCTATAAGTAGCACAATAGATTTTAGGCTATTTACTATTAAACACTAAACACTTTGAAAAAACTCTCTGCATTTTAAAGAAATGGGCCCTTCGTCTCCAGATTATTCATCCTCTGAAGGTTGGTTCTCAGACCATTCCAGGAATTGTACTCCTTACAAAAGAACAACCACGATCGGAGTACTCATCTGACGACACAAAAAACGGTTCAGTCTGGTCCTCTGAGTTTGAGGACGAGTATGACACAGGCGACTCGTGGTCAACTGACTGTTACAACTCAGACCCAAAGGAAGTGTCCAAACGCAAGCGTAAAAGGGACAGTTGGGAGAACAAGGATTTCCATGAACCGGTGGACATAGATGATGAAGAAGATGATGATGCAGACAATGAAAAGGAAACACATGAAGAAGAAGAGGAGGACGAGGAGGAAGAAGATGAGGAAGAAGAAGATTCGGATGAGGAGGACGAAGACGAGGATGATGATTGATGTTCTAGTAGTTCTAGTATGATGTTTTTTTTCTTCCATATGTTGTATGTTTGATGAAGTAATTCAATGAACTCTCTCAAAAAAGTTTGTGTTTTGGAAAGATTGAAGGTTAGAGAAGACAAAAAAAATTACCAACCTCAAAGGAATCAATTGGTCAATCTTATGGGTTTGAGGGATCCATAATTCAACATGAAACGGCTTAACAAATCAATAAAAAAGGAATCCTTTAATTGAAATCTCAAGCCAAACTATAGTCTACACGGAAATATTTAGTGGCGGGTGTTGTATAAAGATGTCTTTGCAGGCAATCTAGTAAATTGTCGGTGCACGTAATGAATAGTTTATTTTTTTAGGTGTTCATATCTTATTTTGTTGCATAAGAAAGTGCGCCGCTGCTAAACACAGAAATAAATGGAACTCAGTAATCATCGCTCTTGTTTAAAACCCAATCGGTTAACCCTACCACATTTAAACCTAACAGCTTAACGTTCCTTGCAAATATTTTCAAATAGACAAAAATGTATACATATTTTTTGAAAACCGGTATTTATCATCATATTAAGTATGCAAAGAGAGTTGTGTTTTGAGACTACATATGTAGGTATTGTTTGCTTGGGTTTTCGTTTGGGTTTGTTTGTATTGTAAACTTAATTAGAATATTTATGGTCGACATAATGATTATGATTATGACATTAACTAAATCGGCCGTGGTTAAAAAGTCAGTGAGTGAACTATTGTCAACTTTTTATCGGATATTCAAACTCTCTGACATCGTATCGAAAACATTGATACTTTGTTGGAAAGATAAAATTCATGTCAACACAAACTTGGTCATTTCAAAAAATATGTTCGTTTTTCAATACAAATATTTGATACATAGATTATACCCACCTAAGTTCATGATTATTTCTATAAGTTTGCAACTGTATATGCATTTGAGTAGAAGTGTGTCTATTTTCATGATTGATACAGGCAAAGTAACAAAATAGAAGTATAGTTGGAATAAACCCTAACCCTACGGTGTGTATATAGAATTCGAAAGTTGAGAAAAATAATTTTCAAGTTAACAAAAGTTGTTTAGAATTTAGGGTTTTAGAACTTAAACAGAAAACACTCGAAACCATAATCCAAAATACTATAAATATTCAAAAACCAATAAAATACGGCCCAGCCGAATCTGAATATATTTGGACTTGCCGAGCTATTTTAAATAATTCCACAAAGTATTTAAATATTACAAAACAAAACACTAAAATACCCCAGACTTCGTGACTGGACCTGTCGCCTCCGTCACGTCCTCGACATTCGTACTTTATCATACCTTTGGTGGTGGTTGGTAAATAAGTATGATATTGGTGGTTATTGGTAGATTACCATTGTTGTATAACATCACACTATGCAATTACTTGCATATACGTGTTATATATATATATATAGTTTTTACTCTCGGTTATTTTTTTTCAAAAAAAAATCAAATGGCTATTATATTCAATTAAAACAACTAGAAACATCACCTTTATAAGCCATAATATTGTTTTAGGTTTTATACAATTTTTAGTACGAATATTTCTCAAAACTAAACTTTTTGCGGTTAGCAAAATAGGTTAATTTGAAGTCTTTTTGTAGGATTATTTTTATTTATTTAGGATTGCGAACCATACTGAATCTACATTTGCTTACCAATTTTTTGGGTTCAATCAAGCATTGTCATTGGGATTCGACCATCATTATCCGTTTGATTCAGTGTCTTAGCTATATTTTTTTCTTTTATGTGCTCTTCGGTGTCATGTATCTTTTTAATTTGGGGTATTGTTTAATTTAAAGATTTATCACGATGTACAAATACTTGTAATTATATGTTACATGTCCTCAATGTTTTTCTCCATAAAAAATTAAATATTGATAGAGTTTTCAATAAAGATGAGAGAAACATTGGCTCTTATATACTTGAAACTTAGGTCATAATATTTTTCCAGGTTTTAATACGATTCTTGGTACGAATTCCATAACAAATTATGATGGATAGTAACATTTGAGCTGGAAATTCTAAAAGTGGTGAAAACTATCTGGTATACTAATCCCACACCCGGATGGGAGAAAAATAATTAACATAACACTTATATATAAATCAATTGAGGGGGGAATTCATCTTTGCACTTTGGGCAATTACGCAGATAGTGAGGTTCTAACTGAGGCGCGTCAATTATTGGTTGAAAACTATTTCCAAACCCCTTATTAGGTCTGACATTGTCTTGTGCTTTCCAGAATTCTTGGAAAGGTTCCATTTTTTGGTAAAAGCTGATAACAAATGAGTTTAACATTTTTAATATTTATTTTATCTAACCCTTGAATTTTTTTAATTAACCTTTTCCACTGCCAAACAAACTATAACTTTTAAAAATTTTATATTAAATATCAATTTTAACTATGATCTTGTTTTTTATATTCTTTACTTTTAGTTGGTTGAGCGGGATAATAAACAGAGAAATATAATGCGGAGCAGGTGTGCCAGAGTTACTTTTTTTAGTATTATTGAATGTATCAAAACGATCACAACCCTTCCAAATTAATTTCATATGAGTGTTTAGAGAGTCTACAAATTAGAGATGAATGGTGGAATTTTTCTATTAACATATATTATCGTTTATCCATACATCTGATTATCGCTAATATTAATCTCATAAAAATAATCAAATATTAAGCACGAGATTCGTAAATAAATTCACGTTATTATATAAAGACATGGTTTCTTTTGGATACTACGAGGGATTGAATTCGTAAAAAGATAACTTAAATAAAATTTAAAGTTTTGGAGTATTTCGAGAACAAAATAAGTATGGGTTATGGTCCGTAAATGGAAAATTTATGGGTTCTGGTTTTTATTTAAGATTTAGAAAATCAACGTAAAAGCTCCGATTTGTTTGGAAACACTAATCCCACATCGTGATGGAAGAGAGATAATTAACATAACACTTATATAAAGTATTTCTTCAACTTAGAGGTGAATTTATCTTTACGCTTGGGGCAATGACGCAGCTAGTGAGGTATTAACGGGGGCGCAATAATTGCTGGTTGAAAACTATTTCCAAACCCCCTCTTAGGTCTGACCTTGTCTTGAGCTTTCGAGAATTTCTGGAAAGGTCCCCTTTTGTGTAAAACCTTATAACAAATTCAACATTACTACACGATTAGTTGATCAAAATTGCAAAGCCTTCATAGATTTAAAAGTGACTCACCATATAATTCCGCTAGAACGAAGAAAATTCTAAATCTCAATATTTAAAGATGACCGAGGATCTTTTGGGGTTAACAAATAGAAAAACAATTTTTCCAAGCAATTAACATGCACTTCGATTTATTATTCTGATGTCTTTGTGATGGAAATTTTGCAATTAACTCAAGTGGAAAGATATGTTCATATAACTGAACTCTGTTAGTTTTCTTGTTTCCACTATTTGTCTTCGCGGCCATATAATTCTTGGAATTTAGCATTCTAAATTCCTTACATGTTGCGTACAAAAAAAAAATTTGTATTGAAACTCCGGTCAGACGGTTGTGCTGATTTCTACGCTTATGTACTGGACAAAAGTGTGCTTGTTCTTTTTTCTATGCACTCTTTACATTATAAATATTGTCCAATTATTAGCACCAAAACACTCATATGCACATATTTCATGCTAATATAAATTTTCCGTTAAAGGGATTAAAGTCTTCCGCCAAAAATAACACAAAAAAATTAAAACAATAAACTAGAACAACTTTAAACAAACACCTATAAAGCACTTCAAAATTAACTTTTAAGATATGAAATGGAACTTTTAAATCTGCTTTGTAGAGGGCCGCGCGTACGCAGGCCCCCGAAGCTACAAATTATGATGTAGACTCTCCCTCTTGGGGAGATCTTAGGCTAAGCACCCCTCCGGAGTGCAATGGAGGTCACTAGCCTAGGCCACGGTTATTCCTGATCAGCCATAGACCCCATCCAGGTAAGTATGTTGCTATGTCGCTAGAGGTTTCTTATCTATAATACCTCACTATCCACGATTTACTTTGATATTTCGATGTGGGACGTTTCGCAGCAGCTATTGCTCAAAGCTAGCAGTGCAAACTCCTATTTTTTCTAGGCTTGGCAACATGTCATACTCTGTTAGGATTTACACTATATCAATGACATGATCAATAGTATGAGTGTTTTCCATTGGCATGCATAGTTGGTTCGGAGAGTTCCTGCCCCTCATATGTGTTGAATCGTACCCTTATTGGAGTTTTAATATTTGTAAAGAACATTTTATATTTTTACATATTTTCGCAGTTGTTAATTTTTTTATGATCCATAATCCTCAAAGATGATGTATTAGATGAAACCATTTCTATGACCTTAGAGCAAAACAGTTGCATTCTTTATGTCAACTGCGGAACATAATTATACATAGATTGTTCATAATAGGTAGGTAGCCTGCCCCCTATTTATAAAAACCGATAGTTTTAAGGTGAAAAACTCAGGCCGCAAAAGCGAATGAGAGAGATGACTGAACGCTTATTAGTCCCAGACATCACCAAATAGAGGATCGTACAAAATTAGTCCAATAACCTATAATTTTAATGTGAAAAATACAGCTCATTTTTTAAAATATGGCAGCTGATGTTTTAACTCCTTAATCGCGCCTTTAGAGTGGGGCACGACTATAATTTGCCACGGCTCCATTTGGCTTACAATTTGAACTTATAAGTGGTACTGGGGTGGGCGAAAGCAAGAAACAATGATATTGACTCTCTCTAGGGCAACCAATAACGATCCTAACTCTTTCGGAGGCTAAGAAGCCCTCCAAAGTGCAATTTAGGTAATTAGCCTAGAGAATGGATCTCCATGATGAGCCAGAGACCCGATCCAAGTAAGTATGATACAATGTTTCTCGATAGGTGTACTAAACACGTATTAAGCTCACTAGGCATTACCGGTCACTTTTCAATACTTTTAAACTCACCGGAATTAGTTAGTTCGAATAGAAAATTGAAACAAAACCACAACTATTAGATTTCCAGAAGAAAAAATACAGCATCATATTAAGTACGTAAAGAGAGTTGTGTCTTGAGACTACGTGCGTAGGTATTGCCTACTTGTGTTTTCGTTTGGGTTTGTTTGTATGCAAACATAGAATACTTATGGGATTATGACATAAAAGGTTCATTTAATGAACTATTGTCAACTTCTCTGAGACAACTCTTTATCGGAAATTCAAACTCTCCAAAATCATTTTTGGAGCATTGATTCTTTGTTGGGGGATAAAACCCATGCCACCACAAACTTGGTTATTTCAGAAAATATGTTTGTTTTTTATTACAAATAAATGATACATAGATTATACCAATCTAAGTTCATGATTATTTCTATAAGTTTTCAATTGTACATGCACTTGAATAGAAGTGTGTTTAATTTCATGATTGATACAGGCAAAGTTACAAAATAGAAGTAGCGCTGGACAAACCCTAACCCTATGGTGTATATATAGAACTCGAAAGTTCAAAAAAATAATTCTTAATAAATTAACATAAGTTGTTTAGGATCTAGGGTTTTAGACCTTAGATAGAAAATGCTCGAAACCGTAATCCAAAATTAAACGAAGAATAAAAAACAATAAAATACAGCCCAGCCAAATATGAATATATTTGGACTTGCTGAGCTATTTTAAATAATTCCATAAAATATTTAAGTATTGCAAAAAAAACACTAAAATAGTTAATTTCGGGGCCCAAACTTCGCGACTGGACGAGAGGCCTCCGTCACCCGGATGGAAGAAAAATAATTAACATAACACTTATATAATTCAATTGGGGGTTATACTTATTTTTAGACTTAGGACAATGGCGCAGCTAGTGAGGTACTAACTGAGGCGCCTCAATTGCTGGTTGAAAACTATTTCCAAACCCGCTCTTAGATCTGAGCTTGTCCCGGGCTTTTCAGAATTTCTGGAAGGATTCCCATGTTGGTAAAATCTTATAACACGTGATTTTAAAAGATTTAATTGAGGTTTTTTATCTAATCTTTGAGTTTTTCTTAATTAACATGTTCTACTGCCAACCAAATTATATCTTTTTAAAATTTTATATTGAATATTAACTTTAAATATGATCTTATTCTTTATTTTGGTCCCTTGTGGTTGGTTGAGCGGAACAATAAACAAAGAAGTATGATGCGGAACCGATGTGCCAGAGTCCCCTTTTTAGGATTATTGTATCATCAAAACTGACCACAGCCATTCCACATTAATTTCATATGAGTGTTTAGATAATCTACAAATTAGAGATGAATGATGGATTTTTTCTATTAACATGTATTATCACATGTTTTATCTATGCATTTGATTATCCCCAAAATTAATCTCATAAAAGTACTCAAATATTAAACACGACATTCGTAGATAAAATCAGTATCTTTCATGTTATTATATAAATACAAGGTTTATTTTGGATACTACGAGAGATTGAATTCGTAAAAAAATAACCTACATAAAATTTAAAATTTTGGACTATTTCGAAAGAAAAATAAATATAGGGTTATGGTCCTCTAAATGGAAATTTTGGACTATTTCGAGAGTTGTGGTTTTTATTTAAGATTTAGAAAATCAACGTAAAAGCTCCGATTTGTTTGGAAATACTAATCGCACATCCCGATGGAAGAGAGATAATTAACATAACACTTATATAAATGCGTATAACACTTATATAAATGCGTCGGTGAATTTATCTTTGCGCTGGGGGCAATTACACAGATAGTGAGGTACTAACAAAGGCGCGTCAATTGCTGGTTGAAATTTATTTGGGAACCCCCTCTTAGGTTTGAGCTTGTCTTGGGCTCGAGAGAATTTCTGGAAGGGTTTCGTTTTTGGTAAAACCTTATAATACATGAGTTTAACATTTTTAGTTGAGTTTATTTTATCTAACCCTTGAGTTTTTTTAATTAACCTTTTTCGTTGCCAAACAAACTATATCTTTTTTTAAAAATTCCGCTTCCAAACAAACTATATCTTTTTAAAATTTTATATTAAATATGAATTTTAACTATGATCTTATTTTGTATCTTTTTAAAAATTTATATTAAATATGAATTTTAACTATGATCTTATTTTTAATATTGGTCACTTTTAGTTGGTTCAACGGGATAATAAAGAGAGAAATATAATGCGGAGTGAATGTTCCGGAGTTACCATTTTAGTATTATTGCATGTATCAAAACAACCACAAGCATTCCAAATTAATTCCATATGAGAGTGTAGAGATTATAAAAAATAGGGATGAATGGTAGAACAAATTCATTACAAAGGTAGATATTTAATAATTACAAAACCATTAACTAGACGTGTAAAATTAACTAGACGTGTAAAATTAATTTGCATTTTGCTATATTAGAGGTAGCAATGAGTATGCACTCTGGCTATAAGTAGCACAATAGATTTTAGGCTATTTACTATTAAACACTAAACACTTTGAAAAAACTCTCTGCATTTTAAAGAAATGGGCCCTTCGTCTCCAGATTATTCATCCTCTGAAGGTTGGTTCTCAGACCATTCCAGGAATTGTACTCCTTACAAAAGAACAACCACGTCGGAGTACTCATCTGACGACACAAAAAACGGTTCAGTCTGGTCCTCTGAGTTTGAGGACGAGTATGACACAGGCGACTCGTGGTCAATTGACTGTTACAACTCAGACCCAAAGGAAGTGTCCAAACGCAAGCGTAAAAGGGACAGTTGGGAGAACAAGGATTTCCATGAACCGGTGGACATAGATGATGAAGAAGATGATGATGCAGACAATGAAAAGGAAACACATGAAGAAGAAGAGGAGGACGAGGAGGAAGAAGATGAGGAAGAAGAAGATTCGGATGAGGAGGACGAAGACGAGGATGATGATTGATGTTCTAGTAGTTCTAGTATGATGTTTTTTTTCTTCCATATGTTGTATGTTTGATGAAGTAATTCAATGAACTCTCTCAAAAAAGTTTGTGTTTTGGAAAGATTGAAGGTTAGAGAAGACAAAAAAAATTACCAACCTCAAAGGAATCAATTGGTCAATCTTATGGGTTTGAGGGATCCATAATTCAACATGAAACGGCTTAACAAATCAATAAAAAAGGAATCCTTTAATTGAAATCTCAAGCCAAACTATAGTCTACACGGAAATATTTAGTGGCGGGTGTTGTATAAAGATGTCTTTGCAGGCAATCTAGTAAATTGTCGGTGCACGTAATGAATAGTTTATTTTTTTAGGTGTTCATATCTTATTTTGTTGCATAAGAAAGTGCGCCGCTGCTAAACACAGAAATAAATGGAACTCAGTAATCGTCGCTCTTGTTTAAAACCCAATCGGTTAACCCTACCACATTTAAACCTAACAGCTTAACGTTCCTTGCAAATATTTTCAAATAGACAAAAATGTATATATTTTTTTTGAAAACCGGTATTTATCATCATATTAAGTATGCAAAGAGAGTTGTGTTTTGAGACTACATATGTAGGTATTGTTTGCTTGGGTTTTCGTTTGGGTTTGTTTGTATTGTAAACTTAATTAGAATATTTATGGTCGACATAATGATTATGATTATGACATTAACTAAATCCGCCGTGGTTAAAAAGTCAGTGAGTGAACTATTGTCAACTTTTTATCGGATATTCAAACTCTCTGACATCGTATCGAAAACATTGATACTTTGTTGGAAAGATAAAATTCATGTCAACACAAACTTGGTCATTTCAAAAAATATGTTCGTTTTTCAATACAAATATTTGATACATAGATTATATCCACCTAAGTTCATGATTATTTCTATAAGTTTGCAACTGTATATGCATTTGAGTAGAAGTGTGTCTATTTTCATGATTGATACAGGCAAAGTAACAAAATAGAAGTATAGTTGGAATAAACCCTAACCCTACGGTGTGTATATAGAATTCGAAAGTTGAGAAAAATAATTTTCAAGTTAACAAAAGTTGTTTAGAATTTAGGGTTTTAGAACTTAAACAGAAAACACTCGAAACCATAATCCAAAATACTATAAATATTCAAAAACCAATAAAATACGGCCCAGCCGAATCTGAATATATTTGGACTTGCCGAGCTATTTTAAATAATTCCACAAAGTATTTAAATATTGCAAAACAAAACACTAAAATAGCCCAGACTTCGTGACTGGACCTGTCGCCTCCGTCACGTCCTCGACATTCGTACTTTATCATACCTTTGGTGGTGGTTGGTAAATAAGTATGATATTGGTGGTTATTGGTAGATTACCATTGTTGTATAACATCACACTATGCAATTACTTGCATATACGTGTTATATATATATATAGTTTTTACTCTCGGTTATTTTTTTTCAAAAAAAAAATCAGATGGCTATTATATTCAATTAAAACAACTAGAAACATCACCTTTATAAGCCATAATATTGTTTTAGGTTTTATACAATTTTTAGTACGAATATTTCTCAAAACTAAACTTTTTGCGGTTAGCAAAATAGGTTAATTTGAAGTCTTTTTGTAGGAATATTTTTATTTATTTAGGATTGCGAACCATACTGAATCTACATTTGCTTACTAATTTTTTGGGTTCAATCAAGCATTGTCATTGGGATTCGACCATCATTATCCGTTTGAATCAGTGTCTTAGCTATATTTTTTTATTTTATGTGCTCTTCGGTGTCATGTATCTTTTTAATTTGGGGTATTGTTTAATTTAAAGATTTATCACGATGTACAAATACTTGTAATTATATGTTACATGTCCTCAATGTTTTTCTCCATAAAAAATTAAATATTGATAGAGTTTTCAATAAAGATGAGAGAAACATTGGCTCTTATATACTTGAAACTTAGGTCATAATATTTTTCCAGGTTTTAATACGATTCTCGGTACGAATTCCATAACAAATTATGATGGATAGTAACATTTGAGCTGGAAATTCTAAAAGTGGTGAAAACTATCTGGTATACTAATCCCACACCCGGATGGAAGAAAAATAATTAACATAACACTTATATATAAGTCAATTGAGGGACGAATTCATCTTTGCACTTGGGGCAATTACGCAGATAGTGAGGTTCTAACTGAGGGGCGTCAATTATTGGTTGAAAACTATTTCCAAACCCCCTATTAGGTCTGACATTGTCTTGTGCTTTCCAGAATTCTTGGAAAGGTTCCATTTTTTGGTAAAAGCTGATAACAAATGAGTTTAGCATTTTTAATATTTATTTTATCTAACCCTTGAGTTTTTTTAATTAACCTTTTCCACTGCCAAACAAACTATAACTTTTAAAAAATTTATATTAAATATCAATTTTAACTATGATCTTGTTTTTTATATTCTTTACTTTTAGTTGGTTGAGCGGGATAATAAACAGAGAAATATAATGCGGAGCAGGTGTACCAGAGTTACTTTTTTAGTATTATTGAATGTATCAAAACGATCACAACCCTTCCAAATTAATTTCATATGAGTGTTTAGAGAGTCTACAAATTAGAGATGAATGGTGGAATTTTTCTATTAACATATATTATCGTTTATCCATACATCTGATTATCGCTAATATTAATCTCATAAAAATAATCAAATATTAAGCACGAGATTCGTAAATAAATTCACGTTATTATATAAAGACATGGTTTCTTTTGGATACTACGAGGGATTGAATTCGTAAAAAGATAACTTAAATAAAATTTAAAGTTTTGGAGTATTTCGAGAACAAAATAAGTATGGGTTATGGTCCGTAAATGGAAAATTTATGGGTTCTGGTTTTTATTTAAGATTTAGAAAATCAACCTAAAAGCTCCGATTTGTTTGGAAACACTAATCCCACATCGTGATGGGAGAGAGATAATTAACATAACACTTATATAAAGTATTTCTTCAACTTAGAGGTGAATTTATCTTTACGCTTGGGGCAATGACGCAGCTAGTGAGGTATTAACGGGGGCGCAATAATTGCTGGTTGAAAACTATTTCCAAACCCCCTCTTAGGTCTGACCTTGTCTTGAGCTTTCCAGAATTTCTGGAAAGGTCCCCTTTTGTGTAAAACCTTATAACAAATTCAACATTACTACACGATTAGTTGATCAAAATTGCAAAGCCTTCATAGATTTAAAAGTGACTCACCATATACTTCCGCTAGAACGAAGAAAATTCTAAATCTCAATATTTAAAGATGACCGAGGATCTTTTGGGGTTAACAAATAGAAAAACAATTTTTCAAGCAATTAACATGCACTTCGATTTATTATTCTGATGTCTTTGTGATGGAAATTTTGCAATTAACTCAAATGGAAAGATATGTTCATATAACTGAACTCTGTTAGTTTTCTTGTTTCCACTATTTGTCGTCGCGGCCATATAATTCTTGGAATTTAGCATTCTAAATTCCTTACATGTTGCGTACAAAAAAATTTGTATTGAAACTCCGGTCAGACGGTTGTGCTGATTTCTACTTAGGTACTGGACAAAAGTGTGCTTGTTCTTTTTTCTATGCACTCTTTAGATTATAAAGATTGTCCAATTATTAGCACCAAAACACTCATATGCACATATTTCATTCTAATATAAATTTTCCGTTAAAGGGATTAAAGTCTTCCGCCAAAAATAACACAAAAAAATTAAAACAATAAACTAGAACAACTTTAAACAAACACCTATAAAGCACTTCAAAATTAACTTTTAAAATATGAAATGGAACTTTTAAATCTGCTTTGTAGAGGGCCGCGCGTACGCAGGCCCCCGAAGCTACAAATTATGATGTAGACTCTCCCTCTTGGGGAGATCTTAGGCTAAGCACCCCTCCGGAGTGCAATGGAGGTCACTAGCCTAGGCCACGGTTCTTCCTGATCAGCCATAGACCCCATCCAGGTAAGTATGTTGCTATGTTCTTATCTATAATACCTCACTATCCACGATTTACTTTGATATTTCGATGTGGGACGTTTCGCAGCAGCTATTGCTCAAAGCTAACAGTGCAAACTCCTATTTTTTCAAAACAACCACAAGCATTCCAAATTAATTTCATATGAGTGTTTAGAGATTATAAAAAAATAGGGATGAATGGTAGAACAAATTCATTACAAAGGTAGATATTTAATAATTACAAAACCATTAACTATACGTGTAAAGTTAACTAGTGTAAAGTTAACTAGACGTGTAAAATTAATTTGCAGTTTGCTAGATTAGAGGTAACAAATAGTATGCACTCTGGCTATAAGTAGGAGAAGATATTTTATGATATTTACTCTTAAACACTAAACACTTTGAAAAAACTCTCTGCATTTTAAAGAAATGGGCCCTTCGTCTCCAGATTATTCATCCTTTGAAGGTTGGTTCTCAGACCATTCCAGAAATTGTACTCCTTACAAAAGAACAACCACATCGGAGTACTCCACAAAAAATGGTTCAGTTTGAGGACGAGTATGACCCAGGCGACTCGTGGTCAATTGACTGTTACAACTTAGACCCAAACAAACTGTCCAAACGCAAGCGTAAAAGGGACAGTTGGGAGAACAAGGATTTCCATGAACCAGTGGACACAGATGATGAAGAAGATGATGATGCAGATAATGAAAAAAAAACAGATGAAGAAGAAGAGGAGGACGAGGAGGAAGAAGAAGATTCAGATGAGGAGGACGAAGACGAGGATGATGATTGATGTTTTAGTAGATCTAGTATGATGTTTTTTTCTTGCATATGTTGTATGTTTGATGAAGTAATTCAATTAACCCTCTGAAAAAGTTTGTGTTTTGGGAAAGATTGAAGGTTAGAGAAGACAAAATAAAATTACCAACTTCAAAGGAATCAATTGGTCAATCTTATGGGTTTGAGGGACCCATAATTCAACATGAAACGGCTTAACAAATCAATAAAAAAGGAATCCTGTAATTGAAATCTCAAGCCAAACTATAGTCTACACGAAAAGTAGTGGCGGGTGTTGTATAAAGATGTCTTGGCAGGCAATCTGGTAAATTGTCGGTGCACGTAATGAATAGTTTACTTTTTTAGGTGTTCATATCTTATTTTGTTGCATAAGAAAGTGTGCCGCTGCTAAACACGGAAATAAATGGAACTCAGTAATCATCGCTCTTGTTAAAACCCAATCGGTTAACCCTACCACATTTAAACCTAACAGCTGAACTTTCCTTGCAAATATTTCAAATAGACAAAACTGTATATGTATTTTTTTGAAAACCGGTATTTATCATCATATTAAGTATGCAAAGAGAGTTGTGTTTTGAGACTATATATGTAGGAATTTATCATCAAATCAGCGTTTTTGAACGGAGAATTGCAGGAAACAGTGTTCGTCACGCAGCCTGAAGGTTTTGTGAATGAGGGTTAAGAACGCATGGTGTACAAGCTTCTGAAGGCTTTTTATGGTTTACGACAGGCTCCAAGGGCCTGGTATTCGAGGTTGAACAGATGTTTGGAGGATCTAGGCTTCACCAAGTGTCCCTACGAACATGCTGTTTACTTCAAACGCGAAGGATGTGAAATTCTGATCATCGGGGTATATGTCGATGACTTGTTGATTACAGGAACAAATGTTGACAACATCATCAAGTTCAAAAGGCAGATGGGGGTAGAGTTTGAAATGAGCGACATGGGCAAGCTCTCCTACTACTTGGGCATTGAAGTGAGTCAGACGGATGGCTGCATCAAGTTGAAGCAAAGTGCTTACGCAAAGAAATTATTGGAAAAGGTTGGCCTTAGTGAGTGCAACTCTGTTCGATATCCGATGGAGCCCAAAATTCAGATTGTGAAAGATGAAAAGGGGAAGGCTGTTAACTCTACACAGTTCAAGAGTCTTGTTGGAGGTTTGAGGTATTTAGTCCATACACGTCCTGATATTGCACACTCAGTTGGTGTAGTTAGCAGGTACGTGGAGAGACCTACAGTACTGCACATGGGAGCTGTAAAGCAAATATTTAGTTACATCAAAGGTACACTGCACTATGGGTTAATGTATACCAAAGGAGCTGGAGACTATATGTTAGCAGGGTACTCTGATAGTGACTTGGCAGGTAACATTGATGACAGAAGAAGTACTGGAGGGATGGCTTTCTATCTAAATGAAAGTCTAATTGTCTGGGTATCACAAAAGCAGAGTTGCGTGGCGTTATCCTCATGTGAAGCGAAGTTCATGGCTGCTACTGCAGCGGCATGTCAAGGTGTGTGGCTGGGCAATTTACTGGGTCAGTTAACAAACTCAAAACCTCGCCCAGTAGTTCTTTACATAGACAATAAATCTGCAATTGATTTGGCGAAGAATCCGGTCTTTCATGGGCGTAGTAAACATATCGATATACGTTATCATTTTATTCGTGAGTGTGTTAAAAGAGGGGAGGTAATCATTAAACACATAAACACACAGGAGCAACGAGCTGACATCCTAACGAAGTCAATGCCAACAGTGAAGTTTGAACAAATGCGTGATCTACTTGGAATGAAGGAGGTGCATACAAGTATTTAGATTAGGGGGAGTATGTTGGAAATAATCTAAATAATTTGTTTGAAATAAATTAAGTAGTTTTGTTATTATTTGGATAGGTAGCAGTTATTGGATAAAAAATGTAGAACGTGGGGTAGTGCAGTTGCTTGTTTTTAGGCAGTTTATTTCTTTAAGTATCAGTTTGTATTTCCTTTCTGTTAAGAAAATTTATAGTAATGTTTTTGTTTTCCATATTCACTTCATTACTTTTGCTTCATATTTGTGTATGTATCCTGGTGTTTAAGACTACAATATTCTTACCAATCTATCGGGGTGCTCAAATAAAATTTAACCTTATGTACCTATCTTAATCCCAGATAACAAAATGTCCATCCTCTTGAGACCTCATACAGAAGTTTCAGGTGATCAAGATTTATCAATTCACTCTGTGGCCACCGAATTATTTCAGCTTAGCCAGTTAGACTCTCACATTTTCTCTCTACATTATTTGATGACTCCAATTACCATGCTCGAGAGGAAAGCGAAGAAAATGAAAAAAGACTTTCCCAAGTGAAACTTTGGATTTCCAAACTTGAAGAGAGTAATAAAACCTTGAAATAATAAGTCGATGAGAAATACCAACGAGTCTAATGTGCTGAAGAATGGGCTCGTGTTGCTTCTAAAGAGCTCACGAGCGAGAAAAACTTCTCAAAAAAAACTTAGCCAATACCAAAAGTTTATACGGGAGTAGGATAAAGAAAACAACATGCGCGTCGAACTTTTTTTAAGCAAAAGAGGCACTAGAAATTTCTATGAAGGTAACCGAGAAGATGAAGGATAATGATGTTCAAGAACTAGCAGCTTTCGAAATTTCTAAAATTCTTTCAGCTTAGCCAGTTAGAGTCTCACACTTGCTCTCTACATTATCTGGTGGCTCCAATTACCATGCTCGAAAGGAAGGCGAAGAAAATGAAGAAACATATTTCCCAAGTGAAGCTTCGGATTTCCCAACTCGAAAAGAGTAACAAAACCTTGAAACAACAAGTCGATAAGAAACACCAATGAATTCAACGTGTTGAATAATGTGTTTGTGTTTTTTCGAAAGAGCTCATGAGCGAGAAAAAGCTTCTAAAAAAACTTAGTCAATTCCAAAAGTTTATACTGAAGTAGGATAAATAATACAACATGCGCGTCGACCTTTTTTTCAGAGACACTAGAAATCTCTATGAAGGTAACCGGGGAGATGAATGGATAAGGGTGTTCAAGAACTGGTTGCTTTTAAAATTAAATCTAAGGAAGACAAAGCAAAGGATATTGCTGATCTCCATAAGAAGCTGGAGAAGGATAACGCAACTGCGCTAAACTCTTATGCAGAAGGCTGTCTTAAGTCCTTGTCTACTCAGGAAGTTGGGGCCAAGGTTGTGCTGATTATTTACATTCATGGGAGGTTACCGGACTTGAAACTTGTGTTATACTGGCAGTTGGCTTTTAAGAGGGATCTTCCATCATGTGTTTCTTATGAATATAATACAAGTAATTATGGGTCATCAGTTATGAATATAATACAAGTAATTATGGGTCATCAGTTGTGGAATGAAACAAAAGAACCGAAGAAAGCGACACCATAGTGTGCTCAGAAGATACCCGTATTGATAATTATTCTGCACTTCAGAATAGCAGGCTATAAATATCTCTTTTGTTTTTTAAAAGTTCATGTCTACTCGTGTTATTTTGTATTCAGAGTATGCTTGTGTATTTTTGTTTTATCTTTTAATTTTAAACTTCGGTTTTATCTTTAATTGAAAGTGATCAATTACCAATGCAAATATAAATCATGTTTATTAATCGACGTTAGAAGACCTTTTCGGTCAAAAACATAAAAGTATACATGTTGACCAACCACAATTGGAAGACTTCTCAATTCTAAAATAAAAATAAGTAAATGTTAACTAAGCGAAGTTGGAAGACCCCTAAGGTCTAAAATGAAAATAGTTAAATGTTGACTAAGCAAAGTTGGAAGACCCTTCGAGTCCAAGATTGAAATAAGTAAATATTGATCAACCAAAATTGGAAGATCCTTAGGTCAAAAAAATAAAATAGGTAAATGTTGACCAACTGAAGTTGGACGTTCCCTCCGGTCCAAAATAAAAGATAGATGTAAGCTTCAAATCCTGCAAGAAATATAAGAAGGCAATCACTTATATTGATGACTTAGCTATGCAAGCACCTCGTTAAAACCTTCATGGGCCACCAGGGGTAGGAAAGAGTGTGCTACCGATCAATACATGAATAATAACGAAAAACTATACAACATACTAATATTTACTTTAGATACAACTTTAAATGTTCGATATTCCATGGGTGTCAAAGTGGTCTCTCATCTTGATCTCTGGACTTATACGTTCAAGGCTTCACCCTTTCAATTATGGTGTACGGTTCTTCCCAGTTTGGTGCTAAATTTCCAAGCCTTTTTTCCTTTGTATGTAAAAACACCTTCCTCATAACCTTATCTCTCACTCTAGAACCTTATCTTCCACTCTAAACTCTCATGTTCTAACCGTTGATGCATGTCTACTTCTCATTAGAGTCTGATAATGTAAGAAACTTAGTCGTGCTCACCTCCTCTTTTCCTCGATAAAATCGAGCTCAGCTCGCATGTCCTCATCATTATCATTTTCTAAATAATTCTCAATGCGATAAAAGAGGAGCATAGCCTCGGACGGGGTCAAAACATCCATCTCGTAGACCAATGTATAAGGTGACTCTTGAGTTGTGGTACGAAGATTGGTTCGATATGCCCATAATACCTATTGTAAGTAGTTTGGCCAATTCCCAACTTTTCCTTTGTTTGCTCATAATTTTTTATTTCTAATATTTTCGGAACATGGTCCTGAACATATCAAATTTCTTGATGCAACCTTGTAATAAACGGTTGTGCCATTTCGAAGCACTATCTTTAAACGTTTGAGAAAATACTTCGCACGGTAGCTTGTCATCATCATGAAAGTTTATCATAAAGTTCTTGAACTGCTCGATATGGTTGTTTGGTTCTTGAGTCTCAGCAAACTTCTCCAACCTAAGGATATCGAAACTTTTTGGCATATTCTTGATAAGATCTCAATGGACAAAAGAGACGATCTCCAGTTATGCTCGATTTTATACAAACTGCCTTGAGGGCCTTCATTTACAACTGTGTATAAAATCTCCTCAGAACATTTTGCAAATTGATTTCATATACGATAGCCAAATAACTCTGAATTCTAAATGGGAACTAGCGTGGGGTTTTAATTTCTCCCTCCTAGTAACGGTTACCGCCTTATCTCTATCCTCGGACACAAGTGTCCTCTTGCCCCAATTACTTCTCTTCTTCTTTGGATCCTTGGCTCGGTGAGATGCTCGACGTTTTTCTGTACATTTTCAAAATCTACTTCTTAGAGTTCTTATCGGTTTGATAATCTCTCAGAGAAGGAAAATTCATCTAAATCATCAACAGAATAGTCGTTGGACTATGTAGAACTGTAATGATATCTAGATTTTGTTTCTTTCTTCGAATAGTAACGACCTAGTACTTGTCTACATCACACTTATCAGCCATTGTTGCGTCTTCTCAGAACTTAACTTGGCAATATATTCCAGCAATTATTTTCTTAATATTATGAGGGCAGACGTCTCGAGCTGCTCCTCGACGGATTGATCATTGTAGTGTTGCTCTTCGATTTTTTGTTGTTCGAAGCGGTGATCCTCAGACATGGTTTTAATCACCAAACCCTCTACCCCCAAAACGGGTTCCTCTTTCACATCTTTGTTTATCTATACCAAAAATGTCGCAACTTAAATAATGGTTTTGGAGAAACAATTTCGGGTATATCCCTTCTTCCAATATGGTCCCTGATAAGGAAATATATTCTTTAGGGACCTAAATGTAATTAATAAGGACTTAATTGATAAGTTCTATTAATATAGAGTTTAATTAAGCTTTATAAGAAACATAAGGACTGAATTGTAAATATCCCTTTATGTAACCGCTCTTGTAACTAACTTACTAGGCCTATTTAAAGAGGCTGGGGAGGTTGATTACGCCTATGAAATATTTAGAGGAGAAAGACAATATTCACTTCTAAAAAATCTCTCTGTTGATTCTAAGAAGATATTCTCTATTTTCTCTAGTTACTTTCTGTTCATACCAAATTGGCGCTAGAAAGAGGGGACGAAGATACCTTGATCGATAGATCAAAAATCGAGTTTCGAGTTTTTTCGTTTTCTGAAGCATTTCGTTTGAGTTTTTTCGTTTTCTGAAGCATTTCGTTCGAGTTTTTTCGTTTTCTGGAGTATTTTGTTTAGATTTTCGCTGGTCGGAGATGAATTCAGAAGAAGGTGACCATCCGTCTGTTCGAAAGGCTATGGAAACATTGAAATCTGATCTGCAAGAAAAAGAAGCAGGTGAACCAGTTCCGATTCAATCGAATCAATTCGATTTTGAAGGAAAAATGAAGGAGTTAATAAGAAAGGTGGCAGAGCTTGATGAATTTGCTCAAATGAAGCAAGATAATGATAACGCTAAACTCAGGTCTGAAATATCCAGAGGTGCTTAGGATGATCAGTCGGATCAGTCGAATGACGACGATGATGTTCAAGATACTCGACGTAAAATACGTTTTGAACGTAGGAAGGAGCACAGTGGAATGAAAAAGAAGGGAAGGTTGCAGAAACGATGATATGTGTATTCTAGTGAAGAAGATGATGAGGATTCGGAATCGGATGAAACACCGAGATATAAGCATTTTCGAGGTCATTCAAGAGAGGGAGAATATGAATTAAGGCCAGCTAAAGTGTATAAGGAAGGAAGGCAAAAGAAGGAGAGGCGAGTGAATTCTCCTCGGAAAGTGTATTCTCCTCGGAATTATGTCGGGGAGCCAAGTTTGTATGCTACTGTGGGAATGAGGAATGAGGACCAGTATGTTCAAGGTGTGGATTGGAGGGATTCACCGTTGATTAGTGAGATCAGATCGGTACCGCTTCCGAGGCGGTTTGACATTTCTAAAATTGATAAGTTCGATGGAACTCAAGATCCCGATGATCATATATAGAAATTCAAGAACTATATGACCAACTTCGAGGACGATGATAGGCTGGTTTGCAGGGCCTTCTCTCAGACATTCAAAGGAACTGCATTAAAATGATATAACAAGATTCCTAAGGAGTCTATTGCAAATTTTAGAGACTTTTACACAGCTTTTCGAAGACAGTTTGTGGGAAGCAAGGAAATGAGAGCTAATGGAGATACAATAATACAATGTAAGCAAGCTGTGGGAGAAAAGCTGAAGGATTATACCAAGAGATTTGTGTCAACAAAAGCGGGATTAGATGACTGTGAGGAATTAGTGGCTATGGCGGCGTTTCGACAAGGATTGTTGCCTGGAGATTTAGCCGATGAAACAACAAGGCGTAGAGCATTAACGTTTGGAGCTCTCATGGCCCAGGTTGAAGACCAGATCAAGGTCGAAGAGTCCACTCGAGTTCGAGGAGGAAATGTTGGTGTTCAGAAAAGGAATACTCAGGGGGGAAATAACCAAGCGAACGCTTCGAATAACAGCTCGTCAAGGGCGAGGGGCAATCAAAATGTTACTTACCGAGGAGGTTCGAGTTCGTATCAAGGGGGTGCTAATTATCACAACTTTAGTAATCAATACCGGTTCAAACCAAGATCGAATGTATGGGTGAAACCAGAATATTATGCAGATTTGACTGAAAGTGTGGCATCGATATATGAAAAAAGCAAGGGAACAGTAAATTTCAGAAAGCTAGCAGCGATTAATAGGCCAAGGGAGGAGCGCAATAACAGGTTCTGCAGGTATCATGATGATATTGGGCATGATACAAATGATTGTATTGCTTTGAAGAAGGAGATGCAGATTTCGATAGAAAATGGAAAGTTGCTGGAGTATGTCAAAAAGAATGCTAAAGCTGTAACTCAAAAAATTGGTAATCCTAATTCTAAGCAGGAAACTGCACTGATGATTTTAGATGCTGCAGGTGATGAGTTTGATGTGGCTTCGGAATATGTCGACCCAGACCCTAGTCGATTGTTGTTGATGTCAGTAGATGAGCCGATGCGTGAGGGACGTGTTCGAGATTTGTGTGCCTTCTTTGAGTCACTGACAATATTTGGGGGAGATTCAATTACTAACAACACTAATAATTCGAGGAAGAGACATATAGTGAATTTAATGCATCAAATTGAGGGAGGAGCATCGGCACACCTAAGCAACAAGAAGGATGTCCCATTTATAATTTTCGATTGGGATGATTTGAGAGGAATTACTGGGCCACATGAAGATGCAGTGGTCATAGGAGCAGAAGTATGTGGGGTGGAGATTCGACGAGTATTGATTGATACCGGGAGCTCTGCTAATGTGTTGTTCAAATCAACATATGATAGATTAACCGCTCCGCCTTGAACCCAGAGAAATGTACGTTTGGAGTCCGATCTGGTAAGTTTCTGGGGTATGTGATTAGTGAAAGAGGAATTGAAGTGGATCCAGAACAATTGAAGGCTCTGATACCAATGTCTTCGCCTCAGAATATCAAAAAAGTGCAGATGTTAACGGGCAGGTTAGCAGCTTTGAACAGATTCATTTCTCGATTTTCAGATAAGTGCTTGCCTTTTATCCAGGTGTTGCGTCGACCTAATAATTTTGAGTGGACTTCGGATTGTGAAGAAGCTTTTGTTAAGATCAAAAATCTTTTGTCCACTCCTTAAATATTATCAAAGCCTCAGGAAGGTGAGCAACTGTTTTTATATATAGATGTATCGGATTATGCAGTGAGTGCAGTTCTGATCAGTGAAGATTCAAGAATTTCGAGGCCCGTCTACTATGTCAGTAAAAGTTTGGTTGATGCCGAAAAACGTTATTTGAAGCTCGAAAAATTGGCATTGTGCATAGTAGTGGCAGCGAGAAAAATGCGTCCTTATTTCCAGGCACATACGATTGTGGTTCGAACTTCCTATCCATTGAAAAATGTATTGCAAAAGCCAGATATCTCAGGAAGGATGACTAAGTGGTCTGTAGAATTAGGAGATTTCAATGTGTTATTCTCTCCTCGAACAGCTATCAAAGCTCAAGCCTTAGCAGACTTCTTGGTTGAGTTTCATTCGAGTAGACCCGAAGAGAAAGAAGGTGAAAAAGTGAACACGAATCCGACGTGGACAGTACGAACTGATGGAGGATCTAGTAATAAAGGGTCGAGTGCAGGAGTTGAATTGGTGGCACCAACAGGGGAGTTTATGTTTCAAGCTATAAAATTTGGATTTCATGCTTCGAATAATGAAACTGAATATGAAGCTGTGTTAGCAGGGTTGCGGTTAGCAAAGATTTGTGGAGCAATATTCGTGCGCTTAGAAACAGATTCGCAGTTGGTAGTTAACCATGTTAAAGGGGTGTCAGAAGCTAAAAAGGATCGTTTGGTTTTGTACTTGCAAGAGCTACGAGGTATGATGGCCCAGTTTGAAAATGTCGAGGTGGAGCATATTCGAAGAGGTAGCAACACAATGGCTGATTCTTTAGCAACAATGGCTTACTCTGAAGAATATCCATGGATCGTGACACAACCACTGCCTTCGATTATATCAAGCTCTGAGCAATGTGAATTTGTTGAGGAGGTAGCAAATGATTCGATGCGCGTTCGAGGTGATTGGAGGATTGACTTGTTAAACTTTCTTTCGAAGGGAATACTACCTCTTGATAAACACTCCCTCAAGAAAATAAGGAATAAAGCTCTTGGTTATGTAGTGTTGGATGGGATATTGTATAAGAAGTCTGTGTCGAGGCCCTTATTAAGATGTTTGGGCAAGTATGAATCTCAAAACATTCTATCTGAATTACACGATGGAGACGGGTCAGCTCATTGTGGTTTCAAAGCTTTAACGCGTAGGGTATTGTTGGCAGGGTATTATTGGCCAACTATATTGCACGATGCCAAGTTATTGGTTCGAAGCTGTGATACTTGTCAAAGGTATGCACATTTAATACATAAACCAGCAGTACCCCTGATGACAATCTCTGAGGCGGTTCCTTTCAATAGATGGGGTATTGATTTAGTAGGACCATTGCCTATGGCTTCAGGTGGAAGACAGATGATTATTGTCGCGGTTGGTTATTTTTCGAAGTGGGCAGAAGCAGAACCTTTAGCTGGAACAAAAGCTAAGGATGTGATCAAGTTTATTCTAAGTAACATCTGCTGCCGTTTTGGAGTTCCTCGAAAAATAACAACGGACAACGGTCCTCAATTTAATAACAAGGAAATGGATTCTTTTTGCTCTTCGAAAGGAATACAACAATGCTTTTCTACTCCTTTTCACCCCCAAGCAAATGGGCAGGTGGAAGTTACAAATAGATCTATTTTGGAGGGTTTAAAGAAAAATTTGGCGGGAGCAGCAGGGAAATGGCCAAATTATCTTCAAGAAGTGTTGTGGGCATATCGAACAACCCCTAGAGAGGCCACAAAAGAGACTCATTTTTCTTTGGTGTATGGAATGGATGCTGTGTGCCCTGTTGAATCTACGTTGCCTTCCTACAGGTTATTGCGATATTCCGAAGTGGATAATGATGAAGCTAGAAGGATTGAGCTTGATTTGTTAGAAGAAAAAAGGGTCAAAGCACATTTGAATGTGGTTCATTATCAAACCTTAATGAGAAGCAGGTACGATGCTAAAATCAAGAAGAGAGAGTTTAAGGTTGGCGATAAAGTGTTGCGAAAAGTATTTCTTGATACTAAGGACAAGCACCTCGGAAAATTGGCTCCGAATTGGGAGGGTCCTTATGAAGTCAAAATGAAGGTCAAGCCAGGTTCCTACAGGTTGTCTGATCGTGAGGGGAGGATGCTCAAACACCCTTGGAATATAGATCATTTGAAATTGTACTGTGAGTAAAATTGAACTTCGAATTTTTGCAAAACAGACATACTCTTTCCTTATCTGTTGGCCCAAAAAGGTTTTAATGAGGTGTCTGGCTAATATTGAATTTTATAATAAAATTTCTTTTGGCCATTGGTTGTTTAGTATGATGGGTGATTTATTATTTTGGTAACTTGGCAAGGACTGATCATCTTTGAAAGTTGACCAAGAATAATTTTCCAAAGCAATAGCTTTGAAGAAACAACCAAATTTTCGAGGTGTCACGTCTTATGAGTGCATCTAATTTTCGAGGTGCCACGTCTTATGAGTGCGTCTAATTTTCGAGGTGTCACTTCTTATGAGTGCATCTAATTTTCGAGGTGCCACGTCTTATGAGTGCATCTAATTTTTGAGGTGCCACGTCTTATGAGTGCATCTAATTTTTTGAAGTGCTAAGTTTAATAAGTACATCAAAAATTTGAAATATTAAGAAAATGCTTGTTTCGTCGGATAAAACTTGAAGCTCACAAAAAAGAGAAAATTACTTAATTAAAACACACAAAAAACAAGCGCAACATACATAATGAATTGTTTAGTCATCCTCTTCTTCCGATGATTCTCCAGAAGCATCATCTTCTTCTGAGGAGCTTGATGGCACCTCGAATGCTTCCTTTGGACGTTCTTCTTCTGGGATTTTCTTCCAAAATTCTCTTAAATTCAACCGTGGATAGGCAGCATGGATTTCTCGAAGAAGATTAATAGCTGTATCAGTTTGAGCTTTCTTGATACCATTAAGCATCACAAAACCAACAGCAGCTTCGGCTTTCTTGACGGCAGCTTTCTTTTCTTCCTCGAATCCTGTTCGAAGCGTAGTCAATTGAGTTTGACAATCTTCCAGTTCTTTTTGAGTTTTCTTAACAAGATCTTCAGCCTCGGTAGATTGTTTCTTTTCTTCAGAAATGGCAGTAGAATGTTGAGATTTTAGAATTTCAAGGGCCAGACGATGAGAAGTCTCCAAAGCTTCGATTTTTTCTTTATGCTCTTTAAGAAGCTTTCCTTTTTCAGCCTCGAAATTTTGAAGTGCTTTATTTTTCGAAGCCTTTTCAGATTCTGCTTCTTTTTTGCTCTTGATTAATTCTTGTGCAAGGAGCTCCAATTGTGTATGAGAATTGTTCACTTCTTCACACAATTTTTTGGCTGCAGCACTCAAATTAGTAAAAGGTCGTAGGATTGAAGTTACCTCATCGGATCTGTCAGGATTGGGCAAGTTTGATGGGTGATAATGAGCAGGAACGATTGCATTAGATGTTGAAGTTGTGGCAGCCCCAGTAGAAGTTGATGGAATGGTGTTGACGGGTCGAGAATCTTCACCAGTGACTGTAAAATCCCCGCTTGAATTGAAATCTTCGAGGTTAAGATATTCAATTTCTTGGCTATCTCCTAGTGCCAATCCCCCTTGACGATTTTCTTCAATGAAGATTTTCTCATGCACTTCGGAAGCCAAGACCTCTTCGAGCATGTCAGCTTCGTTCTTTTTCTTTGGAGTGGTGGACTTGCTCTTTTTCTTCTTTGGAGTATTTTTTTCTTTCTTTTTCCTCTTCAGTGCAGGTTCGTCCTCTTCGGATATTGGAGGAAGTTGAGATGCAGGAGCTTTTCGTTTCCCTGCAGGCTTCGAATGTTTGGAAGGGTTAGCCTTGCTTGTATTGGGTTTTTTTAGGGTTAGCTTTCCCTTCTTCTTTAATGGCAGGTGACTGTCAGATCGATTCCTGGTGGGAAGGTAGGTTTTCCCATCTGGTGCGAGAATTCTTTGTACCGCTATGATGGGATCTGGGGGGACCATCGGATCTTCAGGGAAGTCAGCTCCCAAGGTTATGCGCCACACATGGCTGTTGACGAAGTTGATTGGTTGAAAGGCTGAGTGAAAGCCATTTCCCCAGGCTTTCTCTGCCCACTCAGCCATTCTCTGGAAGATAACCTTTGCAGTTTTTCGACGACCTTTGAATCTCCTCGGAATTTCTGAAAAGAGAATAAACAGTTAGATATGTAGACTTGTTTAATTTGGCTAGGCTTAATAAGTTAAAAAATGTTGACAGTACAATAATGATTTACTTACTGCTATCTCTCCAGGTGAGAGTAAGTTTTGAGGGGTTGTCATCGGAAATCTCTTTACCATTTTCCCAAGCCCCTGATAAAAAGACGAACCTTTGCTTCCAAAATTTATCAGCTTCGAGGAGGTCATCGATAATCTTCAGATCATCCTCCAATGTTAAGTAGTAGAATGGTAGAACTGGCCCATTTGAGATTTTGGTCAGTGAGATGAAGTCTTCAATTTCGAGGGGGATGCTTCCTAGCCTCGACACCATGATAGCCGAGAATAAAGTGAAGAGTTGGTTTGGAGTGACTTGTGTTGGGCACAACCCAAGAATTTCGAAGTACCTTACGATCATTGGATCTAGGGGAAATCGAAGCCCCAGTTGAAAAGCTCAGGATAAACTACTAGTTCGTTCTTCTGACAACTCAGAGGTGTTTCTCCTTCTACTGGTAGTCGAAGAACAATGTTGTCTGTTAATCCCCATAGTTTCTTGAGT
>JAUPFV010000118.1:0-165690 GCA_036936605.1 Limnanthes douglasii subsp. nivea
ATAATTTAGTTTTAAGAAACTAAATTATTTAGATCGTGATCTTCAGTTAATTTTTTATCTTTGGTCTTTCTTTCTTTTATTATTTTTCTAATTATCTTCAAGCCCTTGGTTTTTATCTTCTTCTTTAATGATAGCTTCTATGTACAATCTTAACTCATTTTTCTCTTTTTCTCAAATTTCACTAATAAATAAAAATTAACCAAATAAGAAGAAATTTATTCATAATTAATTAAAACTAACAGTTAAATTAGTATAGAATTAATATAAAATCAACGATAAATATCATTAGATCAAATTACCCCACACTTATTAATTTTCTAGTCCGAGCAAAACTAAAATATCAAAATTTAAAATATGATCAAATGATATATTATCCTATGGTATAAATTAAGACCAAACTTCTTAATTTTAAAACAAGCTAATAAATCAAGAGAAAAAAATTCTATCCACATGTTATAGATAGAAATTTGAAGAAATCTATAGAATCTTCAGCATGCCTCGAAAAAAATTAAACTTTCATTATATACTATTTACTCGAATAATTTTTAAAAATATTTCATTAATAAACTAAAATAATATCAATTTTCTCTTTTTTAACAGTTGTCAATTGTCTTTTTTCACTTTTTTTTATAAATATAATATTTTTTTCTATGTGACAGTCAATGAATCCCAAATCAGTTGGCTTAAGTGAGTAGGTGATAAGGCACCCCTAGAACATATAAACTTCTAAAAGAAATGATATAAATATTATATATATATATATATTTACATGTGACTTTTGCAATGTCTAGTTAAATTTTCTAATCATTCTATTTAACGAGTTTTAGATCAATGTCATCCCTCCGAGTTGGTTTGAGGATTAGGTGATGAAGCACCCCTAAGGACTTACTAACTCCGACTAATTAAACTACAAAACTAGACAAAACTCATTTGAGAATTAACATAAATCTCTTTCCTTTGTATGTGAATCTCGACCAGATTAGGAAGAGACCGTGTCACTTAGTAAAGAATTATGCAACCTCTTTATTTAAGAAATAATATACAAATTATTATTTTAATAAAAAAATTACAAGGACAACTATTGTGTTTAGAAAATATTTATTATATTAGTAAATTAATTTCCATGTAAGAAAGAAACATACAATGAGAGTAAATTTGCAATATGATTCATCTTAATAATGTCTAAACATATAAAAATCTAAATACCTAATCAAATAAAAATCTAAACATGCAATTATTAATTTTTTTGAACTAAAAAGTCACTACACAAGTTTGAATTAATCTATGAGGTCTTAAAATATACATTGAACAATATTAAATGATAAAAAAAATAATAATATTTTTATTCAATAATTTTCCACTACCCCACACTTAAATCTAATATTGTCCCCAATATTAAGAACATAAAGAAATATATTAAGGAACAATGGTACTAGATAAATGTATTTGGGGTTGAAATTTTGGGATTGGAGCTTGAAGTGTAGAAGCTAGTTGGTTCTGCCAAATGATAAGAAAAATAAAAGAAAAGAAAAAAGCAAGTGATAGAAACAGCAAAAAAAAACCTAAACGAAGATTGTCAACATGCCCAAAAAAATAAAAAAGATAATAACTAAATAAAAAAATCGAAAATAAAAATACTATAATAAAATAAAATAAAACTTAAATAAAAATTACATTGGGTTTCCTCCCAATCAACATTTCGTTTTAAGTCAGTAGCTCAACTTGTCGTCTACTATTTTTTTCAATGTGCCTGATAACTATCTTTGAAATTAGTCACGCGTTCACGTTGTCATGATAATATTTGCACCTCTAGAACAAGTGACTTCTTTTGCGGTTTTCATTTTGTTGGTTGAATAAAATTTTGTTTAAACAATTTGTTGAGATGTGGATCGTTGAAGAGAAAAATAATTTCAAAATTAGTTTTTTCCGTGATAGAATCAAGATATTAAATATTTTGGCTGGAGCTAGATATTATGATATTCATATTTTTTCTAGATATTATGATATTCATATTTTTTCATCTTCAACTTTATTCTCTACTTGAGGTTCCTCTACTTGGTTAGAAAAATAATTTGAAAATTAGTTTTTTCTAGATATTATGATATTCATATTTTTTTTCATTTTCAACTTCCAAAAGGCCTCATACTAGTTGAGATATGTTCTTACTTATATACTACTGATCCTTCTCATGTCTTATTAATGTGGGAGTTGGGACTTTGGTCGCCACCCTAACAGTTCTTGATGATTTTTCTTAAATTCATTAAGAAAATTTTCATTAGATTTATCAAACAAGGTATCATGGTTTTGGCCATCTTGAACTTCTAAATGTTGGATTGATGTATACTGAATTTGTGTAAAATCTTGAATCTTTCATAAAGAATTTTCAGATTGCTCAAACACTCTTTCAATAATCTTGATGAATTTATCCATTGTATCTTCCTAGGTTTTCAAACGAACCTCTTGATTTTGAATCGAAATCTCTAGATTTTTGCATTTGATTCATTCTTTCTCAAAATTTTGATAAATTTATTCACAAAATCCTCTAGGTTTGACTATTTCTCTAATATATTTATATCCTCGTGCTCCCAAAAATAATTGGTAGTGTCCCATGAAAAGTTCTGGTTTTGCCAACGTCTAGCTAGATAATCATTACTCTAGTAGGGTATAGATCCTTGATGAATGTTATACCTGTAATCATTCGCTGGGGCGAACTGGTTTATTGTATTGTATGTCTCACACTCATTGACGGTTGTTGCATTCATCCTCATATGGGCTACTTTTTGTTCAAGTGGAGTTAACTTTATATGGGCCAATTCTTGTTCAAGCGCATCTAACTTACCTTGTAGCACCGTTCTGTTATCCATTGCATACATAGTGGCATGTTTTCTTTATTTTATTTAATAAATAATAATAATAAAAATAATTATATAAAATATCAATTGGTATAAAAATATAAAAAATATTAAACCAATATATATAAAAATAAAATAAAATAAAGTCAACTAGTAACTAAATCAATAGATATAAATAAAATAAAATAAAAATAACCAAAATAAAAATAAAACTAAAATTAATTAGTACAAAAATATATCAAACTAATAGATCTAAAACAATAAATATTTTATTCCCCAGAAACGGCGCCAAAAACTTGATACGAAAAATCGCAAGTGTACGATTTTTGTTGTAGTTTTATTAGTATTTTAAGACTCGAATATCAAACCCAAGAGAACCAGTACTAACTCCAGATGATATGCTTTAGATTCATGTGTCTTCTAATACTTACGTTAAATAGACAGCCAAAATATTGCCGAACTTTCCATGAAATGTGTCTTCTAGGGTTTTAAAACATACATATATATTTAATTAAGAATTTTAAATAATTAATTAAATCAAATTTTATATTATAAATTAAATTTAATCTAAACATATCTTTTTCAAAGTCAGGTTCTCTTTCAGAGTGTTGTGAGCATCTCTTGATGTGACACAACTAACCCTTTTGTATGCCTGGTTATATCTCTAGTCTCCTACTTCCTACAATGGGTCATACAACCTAAAGAACCTAGTTCAGACTTCACTGGGTCATGGTCGTAGCGCACTGCTCATTCAAACCAGTAGTATTATTATATTTCGGAAATAGATTTTACCTCTCGGTCTCAACCTAGATCTGAACCCGTAAGTAATTGAAGGTATACCAATCAATAATAATATTAAAAAAGTTATATAAAGAAGAAATTAAAATTAAAGATAAATCCTTAACAAATATATAGAAAAATATTTTAAAACCTAGCACAAAAAGGTTTAGCTCATAGTTAGCACAACCTTAATAATAATAATAAAATAAAAAGAAGAAAGAAAAGTGGGAGATAGTGTTGTTGGTCATTAGGATCTCCTTCTTTAGGGTTTATTTATGGGAATAGTTATGTGTTTTTTTATTCACCATAATCTTGTAAAAATAAACCACATCGAGAATATAATTATAATATTAAATAAAATAAAATAATTAATTTTTTCTTTTAAATTATATAATATAATATTATAATTTACTATAGAACACCAAATTTTTTATTCTACTAAAAATAGAATCATAATCTTTATAAAATAAAATAAAAGAATTATATTATTCTTTTAAATTAAATAATAAATATATTATAATTTATTCTTAAGAAACTAAATTATTTAGATCGTGATCTTCAATTAATTTTTTTATCGTTGGTGTTCTTTCTTTTATTCTTTCTCTAATTATTTTTAAGTACTTGGCTGTTATATTCTTCTTTAATTATAGCTTCTATGTACAATCTTAACTCTTTTTTTCTCTTTTTGCTCCAATTTCACTAATAAATCAAAAATAAGCAAATAAAAGTATTTTTATTCATAATTAATTAAAACTAACCGTTAAAGTATTATAAATAATATAAATCAAGGATATATATAATTGGATCGGATTTAGCTTTTAGATGTGAGAACATTATAAAATACAAATTGTAAATGTGAGACATAAAGTTTAGAATATAGAAGCAAAATCTACATTTTAAATGCTAGATAAGAGACTGTTATAGAATAAAAATGGTAGGTATGAGATATAAAGTCTGTATGATAGATGTCATACCGAGATTTTATATGTTAGATGTGAGACCAATTTTACAAAAGAAATGGTATATAGGATACATAAAGGCTAGATGATATATGCGAGACATAGATTTTAAATGTTAGATGAGAGACCAATATAAAATAGAAATGGTAGATACAAGACATAAATGCTAGATGATAGATGTGATACCTATATTTTAGATGCTAAATGCGAGACTATTGTAAAATAAAAATGGTATGTGCAAGACATAAATGCTAGATGATAGTTACGAGGCCAATATTTTAGATGCTAGATGCAAGACCAGTGTAAAATTGAAATGGTAGATGCGAGATATAAAGAGTAGATGATAGATATCAGATTTAGATTTTAGATGCTAGATACAAGACTAGTGTAAAATGGAAATGGTATGCGAGGCATAAATTGTATATTATAGATGCGAGACCTAAATTTTAGATGCTAGATGTGAGTCTGAAGTAAAATGGAAATGGTAATTGCTACACATAAATGTTAGATGATAGATGCGAGACCTAGATTTTAGATGTTAGATGCGAGACCGGTGTAAAATAAAAATGGTAGATGCTAGACGTAAAGTTTGGATGCTAGATATGCGACGTAGATTTTATATTTTAGATGTTAGATGCGATATCAATGTAAAATAAAAAATAGTAGATGCGAGACATAAAGATCATATAAAAGATTCGATACCTAGATTTCAGATGCTAGATGGGATATTGGTGTAAAATATAAATGGTAGATGCGAGACGGAAAGACTAGATGATAGATTTAATATCTATATTTTATATGCTAGATGCGCGACAAGTTTAAATTAAAATAGTATATGTGAGACATAAAAGCCACATGATATGTGTGAGACCAAATGCTATGTGAGACAATAGTTAACTCAATTCGCGAAAAAAAATTCAAAAAATTCAAAAAATATCATTCATGGATCTAGTTTTGTTCGTCTTAAAAAATAAAATCAACAGTATTTTTATATTTTTTCTTCAAACTATCGTTTAACATTTGATAATTTTGTATAGAATTTTGGTTTTACAAAAAATACGATAAAAAAGACTTAGATTATTTAAACGATTCAAATTTTTGAATAGGTTATGACATAACTGATCTATTAAAATTTACATCGTTTAAGTACTAATAACTGCTTAAGATCAAAATAACAATAATTAAGTTTTGAGGAAAAACCAATAACCTATAAAAACATTCAAAGTGAATATAAAAACTAAAAATATGTTAACTAAAAAGACACATATTTGAAATAATATTTATACATATAAACACATAAATAATAAGACAGTCATGCCTAGTAGTAATTAAAAATTTATTCATACTATAAACTTTATCATATATTTATAAATATCCTACTTAACTCTTGACACGGTTTGGATTTTTTGTGAAAAAATGATATATTTATTCGGCAAGTGTAAATTTTATTAGTTTGATGTATTAAAACCTATTATTTATTGGAAGTGATAAAAAATTAAGACCTAAAATAATACAGAATATTAAGGTTCAAAGTTAGAGGCGCCAAATTTAAATTTTTGTCACCCGCCTTAAGTTATCTTTTTTTTATATTGTGAATTATTTATGGATTGAGATTATTTTTTCTGATTAAGTCGATATCTTGCTAGTTTGAGATATGATTCTAGATTCCAATATTTTTTTTCAGTTTGATAATTTGATTATTTAGACAAAATATTTTGTTGAAGGCTTTTTGTTTTATGAAAGTAAACTTTAAATTAATGGAAATAGTTCATACAAGAGACCTGGGGCATACCCCGAGGAGACATTTAACTGAAAAAGAGTTAGATTAAGAAATACAACATAGATCATATGAAACATAAGATCACTGTTTTCTAACGTAGCATAAACGAGGCTCGGACTTCGGACTTGATCAGATCTACTGAAGGATTGCTAGAAGTCTTAGTGAGAGAAAAACCTGCATAGAAAAGAGGAATAAGTAGATGAAGCATAATAATTTTACTATGGCCAGCTGATCTTGGTACCCTGGAATCTGAATCGTAGATCATCTACAATACGATGGAATGTTAAAGATTCCAGGGCTGGAGCGGAACCAAAAATTCTTGCACTCCGCTCCTTCCACACGTGGTAGGTGACCGCGCCAAAACAAATACGCCAGATAAAATGGTCACGAGAGATGGACCATTTTGACGCCTCGATAACCCAAGATTGCCAGCACGAAGAAGAGAACGGAAATCCTAGCTTAGAACTAGCATAGGACCAAATATTCTGAGTGTATCTACACTCATAGAGAATATGAGAGATAGATTCAGAATCAGAATTGCAAAGGACACAGTCAGTGGGGGTGTTTAGTCCCCAACCGAGAATTTTGTCCCTGGTTACAAGCTTGCCTAAAATAGCAAGCCAAAGAATAAAGGAGTGGCGAGGAATGTTATATTTGTGCCATACTAACCCGGCCCAACCCACTTCGGAGTTGGGAGATCGAATTGCATTATACGTGTCCTTAATTGTGAATGCAGAATTTCCTGCTATTGCCGTCCAGAACGGGACATCGATGGAGGCGATGTTAGGGGGGGGGGGGGAAGAGTTTCGATGATTTTGTTTATTTCAAGTAGATGAGATCTACTTCGGGATCTCGCTGGTCTGATATCGGCTGGCCAGTTCCAGGATCCATTATGAATGATATCTGATACCTTAAGATTTCCTCCCAGCCGAGAGTCACTTATTATGTTTTCTCCATAGTGAGAAGCCAGAGACTTTGAAAGAAGCCAAGGGTCATACCAGAAAGAAGTATTTTTACCATTGCCAATAGCCACCCTGTACAAATTGCTTGCCAAAGGGCGCATACGAAGAATTTTCCTCCAAATCCACGATGGATTGGATCCAGATTGGATGCTCCAAAAAAATTTGTCTTTCATTTTTTCCACTTTTATCCACTCACACCAGATGGAGTGATTAGTATTACTCACAATAGACCAAAGATGCTTGAGGATGGCCGCCTGATTCCAAATCTTTAGATTCAAAATCCCAAGGCCATCCTCTTTTATGGGAGACGTTATAGAGTCCCATGAAACTTTTGCCCTATGAATCTTCGTGATCGTTCCCGACCAGAGGAAACGACTAAGGTATTGACTTAGCTCTTTGATTATTCTAGAGGGGAGAATAAAAATAGAGGACCAGTAGACCTGACCAGCAAATAAGACAGACTTAATTAACTGAAGTCTTCCTGCATAAGAGAGGTGTTTGGAGGTCCAGGACTCAATATGATTGGTGATCTTGTGAAGAAGCGGACGACAGTCCGAGTGGGTAAGTCTACTCGTAATAAGGGGGACTCCCAGATACTTTACTGGGAGAGAACCTTCCGGGAAGCCCAGAATGGGCAATAAACTAGACTTAAGAGACGCCTCAATACTCGAAAGAAAATTATGACTTTTTAAAGGGTTAACTTTAAGACCATAGAGCTTATAGAATTCATCCAGGGCCTCTTTTATAAGGTTTAGAGAGATGGAGTCCCCATGGCTGAAGATCATCAGGTCATCTGCGAAGCAGAGATTGATGATTTTAAGCTTTTGGCACTTCCAGTGAAATCTAAAGTTTTTATTCTGGCTTTTTTCTTTGAGTAACCCAGAAAGAACTTGCATAATGAGTACAAAAAGGAAAGGTGATAAAGGATCACCTTGTCTCAGTCCCTTTTTCCCAGAAAAATTCCCATAAGAGTCTCCATTAATATTAATTGAGTAAGAGGTGGAGGAGATACATTTTATTATCCAAGTAATCATTTTTTCAGGAAATCACATTGCCACCAGGATGTCAAGAACTAGGTTCCAATGGACATTATCAAAAGCTTTGATTATATCTATTTTGAGAGCAATCCTTTTGCCTGCAGCATTGGAATGATACCCTCACAATAGTTCTTGGGACAATAGAATGTTATCTGAGATATTCCTTCCCGCCACAAAGGCCGGATGAGAAGGGTCGATTAGATAAGGGAAGGAGTCCTTAATTCTATCAGCTAGAATTTTGGAGATAATTTTATAGACAACATTGCATAGGGCAAATTGCTCTAAAGTCTCCAGGAACAGAGGGAGATACGGTTTTGGGAATAAGAGCAATGGAAGTTGAGTTCCAAGACTTATCCAAGGATCCCGAATTAAAGAATTCTAGGACACCATTACAAATATCAGGTCCAACTATATTCCAAGAAGATTTGAAGAAGGAAGAATTATATCCATCAGGCCCAGACGACTTGTTACTGTCAATGCTGAATAATGCAGATTTAATTTCCTCGCAAGAGATTTCGCGCGTCATTAAATCCCTATCATTACTGTTGACAGTGGAAGTAATCAGAGAAGAGACTCTCTCCAGACCCGGGTAAGAGATAGAGTGATGAGTGCCCAACGAGTTTTCGAAGTACTTAACAATGACTTTAGAGATACCAGATGGCGAAGAGATGGTAGCTCCGGAGTCATTATTAATAGAAACGATTTTATTACGGGAGAGACGGGAGTTGATACTATTATGGAAGAATTTAGTATTCTTGTCCCCGAGCTTAATCCAATTTTCTCGAGATTTTTGTTTTAGAAATGACTCCTCGGCACGACTATAAAATATATAGTCTTTGGATGCCTCAATTTCTTCGCAAATGAGTCTCGGGTTGAGGGGATCTTGCCCAAGTCTTGATTGGGTCTCAAACAGCTTGGATTGAGGTGTACTAACTCTATTACTGATATCACTAAATTCTCTACGGTTGAGTTTAGCGAGATCGAGTTGGAGTCTATTTAGCTGATCAGTTACAAGCCGCATTCCAGATGATGAAATAGGGCATTTCCATCTTTTCAGGACAATTTCCTTAAAAGAAAGCTGTGATTGCCACATGTTGAAAAACCGGAAGGGCTTTTTACTTCTAGGTCTAGGCATACCGAGATTGAGAGTTACTGTGGTATGGTCTGACATTCTAAGGAAGCCATATCGGGCATTAGACATTGGGAAAAGGTCGTCCCAGTTGGGACTGACCCTAACCCGATCAATTTTAGAGAGGATTGGTCGAGCAGGCTGCTTGTTAATCCAAGTTAAGTTAAACCCGGTGGACCGGAGATCACTAAGCTCACTTAGGTAACAACAGTTGTTAAACTCGTCAATAGCTGAAGTCCAGTTATCAGAAGCACCAATTCTCTCGTCAGGGTGACGAATTGCATTAAAGTCTCCTAGGGCGACCTAAGGTATATGTTTCTCTTGATTGGAAATGGCTATTAAGTCGTTCCAAAGGGGAGAGCGATCAATTGCTTCGTTAAAAGCATAGATTGTTGTTAACCTAAATGTCGTATTATAATTATGGCATTTGACTCGGCAATGGATGTACTGGGGTGACTCGGAGAGCTTCGAGATTGTGATCACACTTGGGTTCCATGTGACCCAAATTCGACCGAGGGGATGGTAGTAGTAGTTATTTATGACATGCCAGAAGGGGACCATTTTACTTATGATAGCGTCAACCTTAGCTATATTAACTTTAGTCTCGACTAGAATAATCAAGGAAATACTATTTATAATAATAAAACCAGTTACGTCTTTTTGCCTAACAAGGTCATTGAGACCCCCGAACATTCCAGGAAGCAATATTCATTAAAAAAGTGACTTACGGTGCATCAGACGATAGTCCTGTCGGAGGACATTTCCATTTTACCCTTCCCCTTCAGGTCTACAGTGCGAAGCCTTTTCGGAGGAGATTCTGCCTCTTCTCCACTTTCCACTTCTGTCCCTTCATTTATGGATGAAAGGTGATGACTAGGGTCTGCTTCAGGAATGTACTCTGAAGGATCTTCCTCAGAGGATGAAGATGGAGCTGGGAAAGGGGATAGCTTCATGGGGCCTTTTTTGCAGATACAAGTAGGGTGACCAAAAACCTTACAGTTGGCGCACTGGAGAGGTAGGCCTTGGTATTCAAAAGATACCGAGATAGATTTGCCCTTTATCTTAAAGGAGAGCTCAGAGCGGATAGGAGATCCTACAGAGATCATAATACAGATGCGAGCGAATCAGAGCTTTTCTTTTTTCTCCGTTTGGTGATCCACATATAAAGGAGTCCCTAAGACTGAGCCAATGTTACTAAATCCCTCCGCCGTCCAGAGTTCCAGGGGCAAATTGAAAACCTTAACCCAGATAGGGATTTCCGTATGGGGATCGTTAATAAGAGGGGAGAGAGGTTCCCAAACTTTCAGAATCATCAAATTGCCTCCAAAATTCCCTGGGGCTCCCTCTAAGATCTTTTTAACCATACTTTCGGAACCAAATTGGAAAAGAAAATAGCCTTCGGGAAGGGGCTTAAATTGAATAAGGCCAAACCTTTTCCACATAGCCTCAACGTTAGCTTTGAGGAAGCTCAGATTGCTTGGTTGAGAAAGAAAATATCCTGAAAAACATGCTTTCCAGGATTCCGGAGGGCCCATTGCTGATTCTTTCATGATGAAGTCATTGCCTACAAGCTCCATATGATTGACACCAATCACCAAAGGAGACCGGTTATCGCTATGTCCCGAAAAAATACTCGCATAAGAAGATGGTGCTGACGAATGTATACGAGAATTTGAATTTGCAAATCCCAATGAGCTTGGTTTTAAAGGAGGGGCTTGAGATAATTTTGAAGGGATTTGGGCAAGTTTATTTAAGATTCGCCTTCCTTTAGGGCCTTTGCCCGCGTTGCCAAAATTCCGGATTAATGAATATGGTACATAAGGAGACGGACCACCCATTATTCCTTGACCCGCATTTCTTTTCGGTCTATCAATGGAGAGAATTTGGGTCAACCCGATCGATTTATAAGATCTGCTTTGATTAGGTGATCCCGACTGGCTTAAATTGAGAACCCGGTTAGGAGGCCCAACAGAGCAAGGACCCAATTGAGAACCCGAATGATTTATAAGACTTGCTGGATCCTTCTCACTTGGGCCCTCGGAAACAGAAAACAAGAAGTGAGGGTCTGGCTTTGACAAAGAACCAGTGAAACCCGATTCCACCAAATCAGCCCTTATCTCTTTAGCCACTCCCAAATCCTCCTGAGCAGAACCAAGCCTCGCCATATCCTTTCCCGATTTCACCATAGCAAACCTTGACCTTCTGTTCTTCAACCCCTCACCAGCCTCCTCTTCAATCGCTGATACCTGCTTCTTCACTCTCTCCCTATACAATTTCCTCAGACCTTTGTTATCCCCAGATCCCAAATCTGACAGACCCTTGCTGGTTTCCAAGGCGAACTCCGACGAACCCGTCGCCCTTCCAGTCGACTCACCCAAGAAACCTTGACCGACCGACGCCGCTTGGAGCTTTGTTTCCTGGGACGAGAGATGAAGCCCTCTCGAAGACGAATCAGAAGCATATCCAGTTCTGGGGCTGGTAGCCAAGGCATGGTGAGCATTCTCGATTCGAACTCTAGAGCCTCCTGAGCCAATCGGTGGGTTTTGATTCGAGGGAGTTGTGGCAAGCAATCCAGATCGATGGAGCACCAGAGGCGATCCTACTACAGGGGATCGAGGATTCGAGATTGGGGAGGAGCATCGCTCATAGATGGAAGCAACAAGATTATCGTAAGCTCCCATAGAGATTTGAGGCTCTGCTAAGCCTTCTAAAGACTTGAAATCCGGGCGTGGCAGGGCTCCGAACACCGAAGTAGTGGAGAAGTTAATCTCAGCTAGGTTTCTAGGGTTCACCGGGGTAAGTTGCTGATTTTTAAGGGTGGACGGTGAGACAGGGAGGTAGATGGAATGCCTCGATTCCATATGGCTTCTAGCCATGGCTAAAGCATCCCTAACGAATGCTTCGTGGTGAGGGGAGATGGGGACAGGGAGGGGCATCGGAGAGTTGATCGGGAAGCTGATTGGAGAAACAGAACAGAGACCGGGTTCAGGAGAGCTGACCGGAATAGAGGCCAACTTAGAAGAGAAATCCTGCGATCGAACTGGTGAGAATGAGTCTACGAATTCGGAGGTTGATTTTGAGCGAGGGGAAGTCATTTGAGGCAGAGCGAGGTAAGAGGTTATTTGAATCTGCTTTAAACTTAGAGACGAAAAAGTATTTCTTGAGTGGGGAGTGATATTTAGTAGAGATTTATAGAAAGAGTTTGGTGAGCTGGGTTTTGGACTTAAACATGTATAAGACAGAATTATGGTACTAGCTACTGGTCTAAATAGGTTGGTAGTCTGAGATGATGTAGAAGTTACAGAAGTTAGGGTGAGGAGGATAGCAGGCCTAGGGGTTGAGAAAATGTGGAAAGAAGGGAGAAGTTTGAAGATAGTACAAGAGAGCCAGTAAAGCTCAATATAGCTATCTGTCTTAGGCAAATGCAGGAGGCTTAGGAAAGAATATGTTGGGGCTTCCCAAAATAGAGAGGAGAGAGACCAACGAGGCAGAGGCTTCGAAGGGGGAGCCAACCAGGATTGTAAATCTGGTTTGAATAATGAAACCTTCTTAATTCGAAGGTAATTCCAAATTACAGATAATCCAGAGGACAATAAGGAGGACAGCTTCAAAAAACTGGGTTTTGAATGGGGATTGACTATCCTTGGATTAGACATTGGAAGAGACATTTTGGGGTTCATATTTGCTCTGAAGTTCTGGCTGAGTGATGAAAGCATAATGGAAGAATGATGTTTTGAAGGAATGGGGGGACTGTGATACATGATAGGAGATGCTTGATTGGACTCTGATGTAACCATTTGATTCATCAGGATTTTCGTCTTCAAGCTTGACTCTTTTGCTGCTGACTCCAAGACGGTCAACCAATGGAATAAGAGGAAGAGTAGGCAGAAAGGGGATAGAAGATGGTTTTGGTTCAAACCAGGGTTTGTACATGAGCTGAAGAGGGACAACGAGGCTTTGGAATTTGGAGATGAGATGAGCTTTACTGCCATATACAAAGCATTGCCACAGAATTCTAAACCTTGAGTTCCCTGGCCATAAAGCCAGGGAAGCTTTGACGTCACCAGGAGGAGTTTTATTACCGTTGAATGTTAGAGAGAGGGGAGAGCTTCTTGAAGGCTTTTTGGAAGGTATTGGTTGCTTGAGTCAATAATGAGAAGCAGATAGAGATGTGCTAGTAAGTTGTTTCACATTATTAGATCTTTGATTGTTCTTTAGCGCGATTTGAGGTCTACTTATTATAATTTTTATGTTTTTATGTTTCTTCTTACGAATCATGGTGTTCAGGGGATCTTGATTAGAGTTGGACTGCTCCATTATCAAGGATTGGATATTTGGACTGAAGATCTCTAAGCCATTATTGTCAGGTATTAATACATGCATATAAGATTGTTAGTTTCATACAGTTTATTAAATTATATGTTCCTTAAATATATTAGTAGTATAAAGGATATTAACAGAGCTGGTAAATAGTCTGGTAATGTTAGAAGAGTTCTAGAATGAATAATTTTTAAGTTTTCAAGTAGAACAGTAGCTCGGAGTTGATTATAGATTTAAGATGCATTTAGATATTGCTTTAATTTACATTTGTGTGTCCATTTCGCGAGCCCGTATGTTGCTATAATTTTCTCCATGTATATATGAGAGATAGACATGCTTGAAGATAATAATTATCTACAACAATCTAGTATAGATGTTAGAAACCATTGAGCTTTTTGATTTAGTAACATAGCTAATAATAGATTATAAACCACTCTATATCAAGGTTAGTAATTTTCATTTTATAGTTGAGAATTTTGGAAGGATATTATTTTTAGAATCAAATTTTAGCACTGCCATTGTTTTATCAATTTAAATTGGTGGGCTTTGTTATTCATGAGTGAACAACCTATTAAAGTGTTTGTATGCCCATCTTTTGGGCTATCCCAATTTCAGGCTAAAAAATCATGGTTAGTCATCGGGGTTGGTCGCTTGTTTCAAAATTACCACTTATTTAATTTTTGTATCAAAACAGTCATTTTGTTTCACCAGTTGTCACTAGTGTTGGTCTTTTTTTTTACATTTCTAGTCACCGCTAGTGACCATAAGTGTAAAGAAAACGATAAAAATAACATTTTTAATATAAATATAACTTGAGTGGTAGTTTTGAAACAAGTGACAAACTTCAGTTACTGAAGGTTCTTAGCTCCCAATTTCAATAATAAAATTTCTTTAAATTTAAAAACAAAAACAAAAAAAAGTTTTGAAATGAGTAACGTTGGCAAATTGCCATAAAAAGAACAATCAAAATATACCCAAACAATATTTAAAAAAACCGAAAAAACAAAGTCCTTAAAATCAGAAAATAATATTATCACACAGAAAAACAATTAGTGAAAAAGAGATCTTTCAAAATAACCAATTTGTTTTGTACGGATTTGGCTTTAAAATTGGTCTTAGGTAAGGGGGTAGTCTTATTTTATTTAAATAGATTATGTGGGTAATGCTAGTCACTTGGGCTGTTGACTATCGTCATAATCGGGAAGCGAAATCGAACATGTAAAAATCGGATAGAGAATGGAAATGAATATTAACAGTTGGATTTGCGATTCAATGCTAAAACCTAAAATCGATAAAAAAAAATCTATATGATAAAAGATCCGTTAGAATTAAATCGATAAATTAAAAAAACAATTTAGAACCAAATATTGGAATTTTTCTATTAAGTTGGACCGTCACATGTTTTATCGATGTATCGAACTATCATTAATATTAGTCCAATAAAAGTAATCATAAAGAAAAGAACGGACAAGTAGATAAAATATGTATCATGGAGGTAATTGTATAGATACCAGGTTTAATTCCGAATAATGTGAAGGATTGGATTCGGAAATAAACAACTTAAGCAAAACGTAAAGTTTTGAGGTTATTTTGTAAAACAAAATAATACCGGGTTATGGTCCCTAAGGGTGGCAATTTAATAAGGACTGGTCTTCATTAAGTAACCGTCTGGAAGTTACAAACGGTTAAAAGAGAAGAACCGTTTTTTCACTTCAGTTCTATATAAGAATGACTTCCTCATTCTTAAAAGACTCATTCTTAAAAGATACGAAATCACGAGATCAAATAAAGAGAGAAAAAAAAATCCTTTAAGAAAAACAAATTGATTCTTCTTTCGAATCAATTACAAAAGTGTGTTTTGGTTGTCATCTTTTGGAAGAATCAATAACCTAGCAAAGGATCACGGATCATCCGCTTCAAGTCAGGAATCTAAAGATCAAAGAATGTCTACATCCTGTAAGTATTTATTCCGCATTATTACAGGATGATTTAATTTCATGGTTCAATAAGTTAAGTAAGAAATCCGTAGAGTATTTCTCACAAGTGGTATCAGAGCCACCATGAAATTAAATTCTTAGTTTTTCAGATTATAAAATTAGATCATATATATTAAATGTGATGTCGGTTATCGGAAATTACACAAACAATCAAACAATTACGGTGGTATAATTATATATACCGTTAAGAAGTGCCGTATGCGATTACTATAATTAATATAATTAAATTAAAATATGAAGTTATTAATAAAATTATATATTATATAATTTTATTAGTAACGGTAAGTGTAACATTCGCCTAAAGAATAAGCATGAGTTATAACAACTGAAATATAAGTACACTAACCACCACTAAATGCACTAACAGCTACCGTTAGTTACGCATTAATCACTATTTCCGTTAGTTACGGAAGAACGCGCTGTGCATATCTACACACGTGAATTGGATACATATTATATCATTGAAGTTTATTATATATATAAATATATATTATAGTATATATATGAATAAGTATTATATATATAAATAATTATTATATTATAATATATATATATTAAGAATTATATCCTAATATAATTATATATGTATTATAATATAATAAATTTAAGGTGTAAATTATACATAGACTACGAAATAGTTTGGACATTAAGTAAGGTAGTCGTATAGTATTTTTCGAAATAATTAGCATGTTTTAAGTTGTCCAAACTTCGGTAAATAATTAATGATTCAATATATCGCCAAAGTGATCCCTATTGCTGAATTAATTATTTTAGAGTTTAGACAAGTCTTTGATTGACAAGTATGTAAATTTTAATCGGCCCAAAGGAAGTTTAAGGTTTGACATAGTTAATCTTAGACACGAGATAGTTATTTGTGAATTGATCATTAAGAAAATTGAACTAGGAAAATCGACCCAAAGGAAGATTTTCTTACTTAAGTCAATTAGTAGGATCAACAATAATTATGCTCAAACTCATACATATACAAATTAATATGCTTGCCCAAAGGTATCTTATTGATGTTGTAAGAGTATGTTTTATTATGCTATGTTTATTTGTTAAATACTATGAAGATTATATGTTAAGTGATGTTTTTGGCTATTTATTGTTTGTTGTTTGTTATGTTAGCAAATTCGTATTTCTATAACCCGGAAGGAAAAAAGGCACCCATACTTAATGGGAGCAACTTTGAGCTGTGGAAAGAAGATATGTTGCTGCACTTGATGTGCCATGATTACAACTTAGCATTAAGAGTCGATGAACCTAAACCTATGACTGATGACAGTTCTCCTACGGAGAAGAAAGAGTCAGAGGCGTGGGAAAAGTCGAGCATGATAAGTCTAGGGATCATGAAGCAAGCAATTTCATTAGCATTCCGTGGTGCAGTTCCACCTGAGATCACTAATGCGAAAATATTTCTCGAAGAGGTAGAGAAATGTTTTGCCAAGAACGATAAAGTAGAGATTAAGACGCTGCTTATTAAGCTAGCCTCTATGAAATATCGTGGCAAAGGGACTGTTCGTGAGCACATCTTGGTAATATCAAACATCACTTCCAAACTGAAAGCACTTAAGATTGACCTTCCCGAAGATGTTGTGGTAACCTTTGCTTTTCACTCTTTCCCTCCTCAGTATAAGAACTTTGAAACTTCTTATAACTGTCAGCGTGAGAAATGGACTCTCAACGAGCTCATCTCTCACGCAGCGCAAGAGGAGGAAAAGATGAAGCAAGAACATCCAGAAGTGCAAATGGTGAAAGCTCAAGTGGATAAGGAAATTAAGAGAAAGTATGAAGGTTCAGATGCACATGCATCCGGTTCGGGACAAAAGAAGCATAAGGGTACGTCTGGTAAAAGGCGTTGCTTCCATTGTAAGAAACCGGGGCACTTTAAGAAATAATGTGAAAATGGAGGGCTATGATGAAAGCCAAAGGTATTTTCACTTCTATGGTCTGTTCTCAGATCAATTTAGTTTCAGTGCCCAGAAATACTTGGTGGGTTGATACAGCAGCAATGACTCATGTTTGTATTTCTTTGTAGGGTATGATAAGAAACCGAAGCCTGAGTGATGGTGAAACATCCATCTATACAGCTGATGGCAGTTCGTGTTTAGTTCATTCTATTTGTGATTTTCGTTTGTTGCTTACCAGTGGACATTTTTTGTATTTAAAAGACGTATTTCATGTACCTTCTTTTCGAAGGAACTTAATTTCCTTTCCGTTGTTGGACAAATTAAGTTATTATTGTCTATTTGGAAATGAAAGTTTATGTCTTTATTTACATGGTAATGTTGTTGGTTCTGGAAAGTTAATAGCAAATGATAACTTGTATTTATTGGATACTATAAAGGATCACAAAGAGATAATGAATGTAGATATACCTGGAAAACTAAATTGTAAAATGGAAAAATTAGCAAAACTTTGGCACAAGCGATTAGGTCACATTTCTAGAAATAGAATTGAAAAGCTTGTTTCAGAAGGTTTATTAAGTGAACTGGATTTTTCGGACTTCAACGTTTGCGTTGAATGTATAAAAGGAAAACAGACCAAAGTGAAACAATTAGATGCATACAGAGCGAAAGGGGTCTTGGATTTGATACATACAGACATTTGCGGTCTGTTCCCTACAGCATCATGGAACGGCCAACGATATTTTGTATCTTTCATTGACGACTTTTCATGATATGGGTATCTATATCTCATTCACGAAAAATCAGAGGCCATTGACAAGTTTAAAGTTTTTAAGACCGAAGTTGAAAAACAACTTGGTAAAGACATTAAGTGCGTCAGATCGGACCGTAGTGGTGAATACTACGGGAGATATGATGGTTCAGGTGAACAGCGTCATGGACCGTTTGCAAAGTTCCTAGAAGAGTGTGGCATAGTCCCTCAGTATACAATGTCGGGTTCGTCCAACATGAATGGAGTATCTGAGAGACGAAACCGTACATTGAAGGATATGGTAAGAAGTATGATTAGTCATTCAACATTACCTATATCACTCTGGGGAGAAGCAATAAAATGTGCGACCTACCTACTTAATAGAGTTCCGACGAAAGCAACTACTAAGACACCGTATGAACTTTGGACTGGGCGTAAACCTAGTTTAAAACATTTACATGTTTGGGGATGTCCAGCTGAGCGAAGCCTTATAGGCCGAATGAAAAGAAATTGGACTCCAAAACGGTTAGTAGTTATTTCATCGGATATCCCGAGCACAGTAGGGGTTTTAAGTTTTATGATCCTTCCACAAAGAATATATTTGAGACGGGTACAACGAAATTCTTTGAGGATATAGAGTTTGGGGGGAAGAATTTAGTAACGAACATTCATTTTGAGGAAGAATCAATAGAGATTCATGAAGGTTCTAACAATGATACTATAGTGTCAGATGATGATATGGTAATTAGAAGGCCGATCATCACTTCAGATTCGTTAGAACATATAGATACTCAAGATGATGTTAATCTTCCTCCTATGGATGTTGTTCCAATTGAGCAAAATGAAGTTGTTCAAGAAGAACAAACTCTACCTCCTCAAGAAGTTCAAGTGCAAAATGAAGAAATTATGCCTTTGCGTAGATCTACTAGAGAAAGAAAGAGCGCTATATCTTCAGACTATATAGTGTATCTTCAAGAACATGAAGAATTTTATGGTTCAACAGAAAACGATCCTTTAAGTGTTCGTGAAGCCATGAAAAGTTTTGATTCTCAATTATGGATTAAAGCAATGAACGAAGAGTTTAAATCAATGCAAGATAACGCGGTATGGGAGCTTGTTCCATTATCTGAAGGAAAGAAGCCGATTGGTTGTAAATGGATTTTTAAAACCAAACGGGATTCTAAGGGTAATGTGGAGAGGCATAAAGCGCGACTTGTAGCTAAAGGTTTTACTCAACGTGAAGGGATTTACTTTAAAGAAACCTTCTCTCCAGTTTCTTCGAAGGATTCTTTTGGGACAATCATGGCATTAGTTGCATACTTCGACCTTGAGCTCCATCAAATGGATGTAAAGACCGCTTTTCTTAATGAAGACATTGAGGAAACGATCTATATGTTACAACCTGAAAACTTTGTCTCTGGTGATCCAAAGTCGACGGTATGCAAACTTAAGAAATCTATTTATGGTCTCAAGCAAGCGTCTCGACAGTGGTATCACAAATTCCTTGAAGTTATTGTCTCATTTGGTTTCGAGATAAATTCAGTGGAGGATTGTGTGTATCAAAAGTTCAGTGGGAGTAAATTCATATTTCTAGTGCTGTATGTTGATGACATATTATTGGCCACGAACGATAAGGAATTGTTACATACGACCAAGAAATTTCTTTCGGACAAATTCGATATGAAAGATCTTGGTGATGCATCATTTGTGTTAGGAATTCAAATTCATAAGAATCGATCCCATGAAATTTTGAGTTTATCACAAAAGGTGTATATTGAGAGTATGTTACAACGTTACGGGATGGCTAACAGCAAAGGAAAGGAAACCCCTATATCAAAAGGTGAAAAGTTTAGCCTTAAGCAATGCCCAAAGACAAAACTTGAGATTGAGGAAATGCAAAAGGTTCCATATGCTTCGGTTGTTGGAAGTGTGATGTATGCTCAAGTTTGTACACGGCCAGATATTGCTTTTGTGGTGGGTGTGTTAGGGAGATACGTAAGTAATCCGGGGATGGAACACTGGAAAGCAGTCAAAAGAGTTCTCCGGTATTTGCAACAAACAAAACATCACAGGTTAACATATAAGAAGTCGGATAAACTCGAGGTCATAGTGTATTCCGACTCGGATTTCGCTGGATGTGAGGATTCTCGTCGTTCAACCTCAGGCATTATATTCCTTTTAGCGGGAGGTGCAATATCATGGAAAAGTGTTAAACAAACACTCTTTGTTAAATATAAAAATATATTAACACTCGGATTTTACTAATGAAGGTTCTTCGCCCCCAATTTCAATAATAAAACTTCTTTAGATTTAGAAACAAAACAAAAAAAAATTTAAAATGAGTAACGTTGGCAGATTGCCATAAAAAGAACAATCAAAATATACCCAAACAATATTTAAAGAAACCGAATAACCAAAGTCCGTAAAATCAGAAAATAATATTATCACACAGAAAAACAATTATTGAAAAAGAGATCTTTCAAAATAACCAATTTGTTTTGTACGGCCATTAACAAAATTATTCATTACGGATTTGGCTTTAAAATTGGTCTTAGGCAAGGGGTAGTCTTATTTTATTTAAATAGACTATGTGGGTAATGCTAGTCACTTGGGGCTGTTGACTATCGTCATAATCGGGAAGCGAAATCGAACATGTAAAAATCGGATGGAGAATGGAAATGAATATTAACAGTTGGATTTGTGATTCAATGCTAAAACCTAAAATCGATAAAAAAAATCTAAAAATCCGTTAGAATTAAATCGATAAATTAAAAAAATCAATTTAGAACCAAACTCGTAAACTAATAAAACCGGAACAACAGATAAATTCAATAAACCTATAAAATTTTCTACACTAAAAAAAAGTTAAAGCCTATTTTTTCTCGTAGATTATATTGTCAAAATCAATAATGACTAATTTAACAATTATAATTAAAAATCAATATGAAAATCAAATTATAATTGGATTTAAATTTTTTTAAGCTTACCAAAACCGACTGACCGCATATCAAACTTAAACCAAACCGAACAGAAACGTGATCAAATTTAAAACGTAATTAGAACCGGAATGGAACCGAACGAGACTAGAATGAACCAAAACTTAACCATCTTAACCAAACTAAAATTGAAAGCTTAGCGGTTCATCAAAACATAAACCGGACGCGACCGACAACCTCCCAATACAACGAGAATAGAACAGTTTATTAGAGAGAGGTAAAGTAAAACTTAACTTTCAATACAGACAACACCCAGAAACAACATAATATGATATTACACATCTTAAAAACATATCGATATAACAATAGACATGACCAAAGGTAGATGGGCCTTTTATTTAACAAATATCTGCTGTTGGCACATAAATTAACCGGTCTTTGGGATTCTTACGACGATGTTACAAGCATCAACCCAAATACGAACCCTCCAAAAGAAAAATTCGTGGGTAGGTGGAATCGGAGTTCCTTCAAGTATAATTATCGGCTCCGTGACTTCAGGATTCTCTCTCACAATTGTCTCTTTCGCAACATCTCCATTCACTCCTACCAGCTCTGGCCATGAACTCTTTTTTTCTGCTTCTTCTGATCCATCCAAAATACGCTGTTCTCTGGTGTCTACAAAATAGACGAATAAAATGTATTATTAATCTGAAATCTATTTCAAAATACAGTTATCAAACGACTATTAATTCTATTTAATTGCAGTTATATGTTTTAGGTGGAAAATTTAAGATCAAAACAATCTGGGTAATATGTAATACTAATTGGAGCCTTGTATAAGATGAGATAACATGGTATGTATTGATCACGTACCTTGACCAGCATCCATCTTTTGTTTCTTACTTGATTAGATTTCTCCTTCAGTATATGCTATTCAACCGCTTCGAAGTATAGTATTTATAAGGAAACCTTTGGTCGACTATTGTTGACTTTTATAGCGTCGGTTAACTTTGGATAAGTTTTGCTTTATTTTATAAGCTTACATATCTTTTTATATAAAAAGGGAGCTTTCCCTGACTAGTTAGGGCTGCTACAATATAGATATCTCATATGTTAAACGATAGGGCCAGGCTAGAAATAATACACATTTTTATAGATTTAAAACCGCTAGATCTTATACCTAATTGATAGATCTCGCACCTAAATTTTGACCATTTTACCCTTTTCAGAAAACCTAGCTATAAAAGCGTTTGATAGATCTCTCACCACTTTTTTCCTCTCTTTCTCCTTCTCTCTCTAGAAACCTCTCAAGACCCATTTCTGAAATTCGATTTTTGAAGAATCTAAACCGAAGAAAACGTAAAGGTAAACGATACGAACATCATGGTGTTATTTGTTTTTGATTTCATTCGGTATAAACTGTCGAATCTAGGTTTTTTAGTTTTTGTGGTTTCGATTTCAAAAGTTGGATTTTTGTATGATTTTAGGCGTTGTTTTGTTAGATTAGTGTTATATTGTTGTTAGTACTGGTAGGATCTACGTTTTGGTGCTTCGTTTTGTTAGAAATGAGGCTGTTTTGGGGTTGTAGCCATAAGGGTTTCGACATTGCTGTTGGGCCTCGTCGCATGCCGTTCGTGCGATGAAGAGGGGTCTTCGTCGCATGAACGGCATGCGACGAGGCCCAACAGCAGTCTCATTTTGGGCCTGCGACCAGGCCCAAATGAGGTCTCATTTTGGGCCTGCGACCAGGCCCAAATGAGGTCTCATTTTGAGCCTGCGACCAGGCCCAAATGAGGTCTCATATTGAGCCTGCGACCAGGCCCAAATGAGGTCTCATTTTGGGCCTGCGACCAGGCCGAAATTGTTTTTTTTTTTTTAATTTTTATATTCATTTTGGTTTTCGCATGCTAATACATATTTTTTTGCGTCGTATTTACAGGATGCCTCGATTCAAGATTAAAGCAAAAAATCCGTTTAAAAAAATTAGGGCCGATGCCGAGGCCGAGGAGGCAGCAGCAGCGGCTAGAGCGCAGGCCGAGGCCGAGGAGGCTGCTCCGAGCGGGGAACATGTTCCCGGTACACGTAGTAGACGACGTCTCCGTCGTGGCGGCGAATATATTCCTACTCCTGCTGATGGTACCACAGGGGCAGCTTCTACGTCGCATCCCCCTGACGAGGAGTACGATGACGATGTAGATGCACCGCAGTATATGGAGGCTGATGCATCTCATGTACCGGACTATACGGAGGACAATGCACCTCACGCGCCAGAGGCAGCATTCCACTCATCCGAGGGTGAGGATGTTGATTTTTATTCCGTGCTGTCGCATGTTCCGGGACTTTTCCCGGATTACACCCTGCACGAGGCTTATAGCGTCTATCACGGGGATGTAAGTGTTACACCTTTATACTGTTTTATAATTTTCTTATGTGTTCTGTACACATGTTTTTAATTATTATTGTTTTACGAATTTACATATTTTATACATATTGCAGGATAGGGTCACTCTCCGATGCTTCGCTATGTATGATAGTCTCCGGAGATGGGACATTACAAAGCAGAGCAGGGTACGGGCCAGGGTGATGGAGACTATATTCGGTCCACTCGTCGATGCACTCACCCGCTGGCATACGAACCTCCATTTGGTGGAGGCATTCTTAGAGCGGTGGCATGAGGAGACTTCTTCTTTCCATTTCTCGTTCGGGGAGATGACAGTCACATTGGACGATGTCCACGTCATCACTGGACTACCGGTTGTAGGTAGGTCCTTCACAGCTATACCCTTTGACGATGATGTTGAGAGGCTTGCTACTTATGCTGCCATGCTAGGTGTGCGGCAATCGGAGCTGAGTAAAAACCTTAGGAATGCTGGTAGTGTGAAGCTAGGGTGGCGGCATACTACTTTTAGTAGTTCTCAGTATAGTGATAGGAGGATCACTGATGACCAGGTAGATCATGCCACCCGTGCCTACATACTATATTTGTTAGGTACCACTATTTGCGCGAACAAAACTGGGAACAGCATTCCATTAGATTACCTCCAGTTCGTGAACCAGTACCAGAGTTTGCATATGTACAACTGGGGCCAGTTGGTTTTAGCGCAGCTGTACCACGCCCTTAGTCAGGGATCTCTCCATGGTACGGGAGGCATTTGCGGGTTTCTAGCGTTGCTCGAGTCGTGGATTTTTGCACACTTTGTTCAGCTTCGAGCTCCACTTTTTCCGGGTTACGACGTATCCATGCCCCATATGTGCCGACATGCGCCGCGGAAGATTGGTGTCTCCCATGAGGTGCGCATGCAGATGAGACACGTACTGGCGACTTGCACCGAGGCAGATGTAAGTCATTTTCTTTCAATTTAATTATTTTAATTATGAGTACTTTTACTAATATAAATGGGCTAAATTATTCTATTTACAGGTCCTGTTCCTCCCGTTCATACATTTACGGGACCCTTTTCCGTTCCAGCAGATCACTTATGTTGAGTTGAACCTTGCTTCGTTCGACGTGGTTGCGGCGTACTACCCAGACCGTGTCATTCGACAGATGGGGTATGTACAGCTGATTCCTAAGGATATACGCCATCCTAAGTCGAAAAAAGTAGGGAAGAAGTGGGTCACAGACTTAAAGTGGGACGATCACTTGTGGCAGAATTGGGAAAGCCACGTGTTCACTCCTTTTAGCACAGAGTACCGTGGTAGTGGACCGAGTGCTGACCCGATGTACTACATTTGGGCGAGGAAAAGGCTATGGTACATCGTCAGTCGTCCTGCGCCGGAGAGAGGTCCTCGGGTGGAGCCGGAGGGTGGTGCTGTTTATTCAGGATACGAGCAGATTGCTGCGTTTGCTCCTACGCTACCTACTTTGGATCACCCTGATCTTCTAGAGTCCGCCCTCATGATGTGTAGGATCGCCGAGAGGTACGACGGCATTGATTATTATTCTCAGAAAAACTTTGTTAGCTTTTTGGACATCAACACTATATTTTGGTAATCGGTAAATTGTATGGCTGCTTTTAATTTTTGTAATCGGTTAATTCTATGAATGCTTTTAATTTTTGTAATGGGTTAATTGTATGACTGCTTTTAATTTTTGTATTTTAATTTATTGTATGACTGCTTTTAATTTATTTTAATCGGTTTGATTACTTTGAATGATATACACACTCAAAATTATAATGAAACAGAAATACACACTCATACTTCAAATGAAACTCACACTCAAACAGAAATACACACTCATACTTAAAATGAAACTCACACTCAAACAGAAATACACACTCATACTTAAAATGAAACTCACACTCAAACAGAAATACAAACTCATACTTAAATTGAAACTCACACTCAAACAGAAATACAAACTCATACTTAAATTGAAACTCACACTCAAACAGAAATACACACGCAAAATTATCTATCAGGCCAGTTCCATTTCATCAACCTCCTTTCTTCTTTCGCATCTTTGTAGTCACGGATTTGCTGTATCTGGATGTCATAAATGTCAGAGCGGACCTCATCCAGCTGGCCCTCTGTTATATAATCCGTCGCTTGACAGTTGAACCGGTTACCCGCAATACGACGTTCCAATTCGTTGAGGTCAGAAACTAGATGTCGACGGGTTTTGACCAAGACCGACCACCTAGCTCGCACTTCATCAACACACCTTGAAATGTAAGGCGGCTGAACACCATCCCTTCCGCACAGGAAGTACATCTGGCATACTAATGCCTCGCAGTACCTTTTACCACCCTCTGGAATGTGCATATTACCAACTTCAACTGATGCCATCATCAGATACTGATCTTCCAACTCAGTCCATGAACCCATTTTTCAACTAGATTTATCAACTAATTATGAAGTTTCAATGTGCATGAAGCGTCTATTTATAGACGGACCCGAAAACTCCCTCTCATTTTCAAAATTCAAAAAATCTCTCTCGTTCTCGAACATTCTAATAATCCCGCTCATTTTAAAATATCAAAACTCCCTCTCATTTCCAAAATTCAAAAACTCCCTCTCATTCTTGGAAATTCAAAAAATCCCGCTCACATTCTAAACTCCCTCTCATTTTCAAAATTCAAAAACTCCCTCTCATTTTAGGAATTCTAAACTCCCTCTCATTCTCTAAAATAAAGTCCCACCTAAATTGTCTTCACTATATAAAGGGACTACAAGTCCGATTACATTCATATCATATTCTCAAACTTAGAAAGTTCAACAAATGGAGTTTACTCCCCATGAAGACTACCATTTGCTCTTGGCGGCAAGACTTACCCGCCGAGAGATGGGGGAAGATACTAGTGATGCTTTTTTTGATCGGGTGCTTTGTAAGATGTACTACGGTTATGGCCGTTTACAAACAGAAGGGCTCCTCGTGCGCAACCGTGACCAAATCAAGCGGAGGTATATTTTTTGCCAACCGCTCCAGCGTTTGTTGTTTCAGCCGTATAAAATTAAGCAAGAAGCGGCCGCCGTCTTCAACATGACAGTGGTAGACTACATCAGTAGGGATATGGTTGCGTATCTTCAGGATAGGATTGCGGAAAGGGAGGAAGGGGTTCATTCTGACGACAACTTGGGATACGACTTCGATGATTGAGCATTTGGTTGTTGCCATTTCCGTGTTTAATTATTTTCATATGTTTCGTTAAGTTAAAAGTCATAACTTAATGATTTCCTCTTCTTGCAACCACTTCAAGTGTACTTGTTGTTTTCTTCTATTTCTTCATAATGTACTAGTTGTTTTCCTGAACTTCTTCAAAATGTACTTGTTGTTGTCTCCCATATACTGGTATTATATTCCAAACAAATGTCCAAAATGATAAAGCAGGCCTATTTTCTGTCTCAAAAACTGAGCCCAAAATCTTTCCTCTCGTCGCAGGCCCAAAATGAGACGAGGCCCAAAGGGCGTCTCATTTTGGGCCTGCGACACAAGCCTTCTGTCCAAGTTAATGGGCCAATTTTTTGGTCTCACGTCGCAGGCCCAATTTGCGACGAGGCCCACAAGGCGTCGCATTTTGGGCCTGCGACACTAGCCTTCTGTCCAAAATAATGGGCCATTTTTTTGGGCTACCGTCGCAGGCCCAATTTGCGACCATGCCCAAAAATGATATGTGTTACTTTATTATATCAAACTCATTTGTGTAACTTCCAAAAACACCGTGAACTATATTATATCAAAATTACATCAAAATTACATCAAAAGTACATCATCGTACTTCAAAATTACATGAAAAGTACATCAAAAGTACATCAAAATTACATATGTTACAGCTACATATGTTACAGTAGATGTTAGGAAAACTAATAAACTAAAACTACAAATGTTGCACGAAAACATTTCAAACATTTGAAACGTCCTCGTCTCTAGTCAAATCTGTGACATGGGGTTTTTCGTTCAAGTTGATTTTCCTTGCGGGCATTATCTGTGTAAATTTGTTCAACCGCCGGTAGTATGGATGCGCCCATTGATTCGCTTCTTCGGTTGCGTAAGCGGCCCAACACGGGTATAATGGAGGCAACGGTCCATCGGGTGGAGTAGTAATCTACAAGGAAATTGCGTAAACGAATGCATTAGTAGTGATAGCGTAAGAAATTTTGATTGGAAACGAAATAGACTTACATTAACAAAGTGACATCCATGCACGAAAGCTATCCCAACTTCTATGATCGTCGAATTGTTGATGGGTGGCTTTCCACGTATTGGTAGATACGTTAACGAGGCTGCGAGCGATACATGGTATACCATGCATTGATACCTTGTCGCGATGACCAGTCCAATGTCCGGAAATGTCATCCAATAGTGGCTACTAGGATTCGGCTTGAAGTAATCTAATCTTTGTATCAAATCGTCAAACACCTTCTCCGAACCATATACATCCAACCAACATGCACGGTTGTCCCGCAACTCCTTCAACAACTCGCGTCTAACATCAGCCCATCTATCTTCGTCGTTGTATATTGAATGCGCTACGGAACGATATCCGCATTGTCCGTCCGGAAGAACGTCAACTAACTTTGAAATGTAAGTGTGTAGAAAGGTCGGGATGCAATCCGGATACAATGTTAACTTCCCATCCTTAACAATTTTTTTAGGCCTTCCAACCTTCTTTTTTGCTAATGGAGGTTTGGGTGGAACGATGGGAGCCACTTTGGATGCGGCCGTGCTCCCTAACGTGTTTACGGGTGTACTACCTACCGAGTTAGCCGGAGTACTAGCACTAGCGGTTTGTTCAATGGGATATTCCCACGAACTAGGGTTCCGTTTAGTCGATTTATCAACGCCTCCCTTTGGTCTACCCTTAGCTCTAACTGCTTCTTTAGGATCTTGAATATGACTTGTCTCGGGCATCAAAATTTGCATTACTTTATTGATAATGTGGTCTTGTTGGTCGGGGCGGAAACTACGAATGGAGTTGTCAATTAAGGAAATCTTTTTTTGCAATTCCTCTTCGCGAGAGGTAGGATCCCTGTGCACAATATCTAATCTTTTCCAAAAAATATCCACATCTTCTAAAGGGATGCACCTACCTTCTCTAGCTATAAAGGCAATTTCACATGCACAAGGTAAACCATGAGTTTTCCTAAGGAAACAACCTCCACATGCCACCCGATCTACTCCTATATTCCGAGCACGTACAATAGCAACCGTCAGTATCTTTAGCCCCGCATGTGACACATGACCTTTAAGATTTTTGGTCAAAACACCATCGAAGCCGGGAATTGATCTAAACTTACTTCGCTCGAATGATTCGACGATACCCGCATGCTGCTTCGTTAACAAGTTATGAACTTTTTCCCAAAAAGTCTCAAAGTTGCATTGATTTGTCCCAAGATATTTTTTTAGGGACGAGTGTGCACCCTCCGCCCTACATAGTACAAGTAATAAATTATCAACATACTTGAACTTTAATAAAATAACTCAACGAAAAGTAGGATAGAAGGACTAACCTGTTTGTAGTTGTTTGGCCATAATGCTTAATCGTGTTCGTTTTGTACGCAAGGAACTTGTCAGCATATTTTGTTATCCACGAGTCCATGACGTACGCAAAGCACTCCGGTTTAGATGCGAACATCTCCTTAAGTGTATCGAGGTTCTTTTGGTAACTCTCAAACGTGTTCGCCTCCGCAGCGTAACTGTAAAATTCAACAAATTGTTTCGCTACCACATCATCGTGCAATATCTTCCGAACCGCCCCAAGGATGTTCTTACTAATGTGCCACGTGCATAACAAATGGTGTGTTCCGGGAAAAATTCTATCAACCGCACGCATGAGAGCTAACTCCCGATCGGTAACAATGATGGATGGAAATGCGCACACACTATCCATCATCAAACCACGAAGAGTTTCCAGAGCCCATACGTAGTTTCCAATCTTCTCTCCGCTCATAAACACGTACGCAACGGTAAATGTGATGGAAGTGGACGTAAAACCGACAACCTCTAACAACGGCATCTTATACCTAGTCGTCTTGTACGTACAATCCATGAATAACACGTTCGGGAATGTACGTAATAAGTCTATGCTAGTAGGATGTGCGAAGAAAAAGTCAGTGATCACCTTTGTATCATCTTTCAAACGCTCCCACGTCGAGTATCCATTCTCCTTCAACTTCGTCAATAGATATTGCATTTGGGTTTGTCCCCCGTGTTCAGCGTCCCGATGTTTTTGGCGGACATTGTAGATTGCACGCATGTTCGAAATGTTTTCGGGATATTGGTGCTTCAAACCACTATATATCTCCCTAGGGCGCGAACCTAGGTGAGACAAACTACGAACTAGTTCCTCTTCGTCAAGTTTTAGCCTACAAGCGCGGGAATGACCGTCTAGGCGAACGTAGGGTTCATGATTGTGAGTACCGTTTATCACCTCCAAACGCCATTTCATGGCTAGTACATCGATCGGATGACCTTTTAGCGCAAACGGACAATTACATTTCTTCGTCGATGTCTTCCTTTTTTTCAAAGTGTCCGGCTTTGCCTTTGATACGTATACACCGTATCGCTCGCAAACGTACTCTAACTTAGGAGTCCTTCCCCATTTCCCACTATCGTAGAGTTTTCTTATTGTGACAAACTTGATCTTCTTTGATTCAATCTCCACGAAAGCATCTAATTCGTCCTTAGTGAATAATCTATCCGTGGTGAATATTTTACTGTAATCGGCATCCATAAATGGAGGCTGGGCAGGTTCCTCCTGCAAAATATACAATCAAAAAGTATGAGTTTATATATACAAGTTGCAGTAGCAGGCCCAAAATGAGACATGTTTCAATACCCGTCGCAGGCCCAAAATGAGACGGATACAAAAGAGCGTCTCATTTTGGGCCTGCGACAGAGGCTCTCTGGCCAAAAAAATGGGCCATAAATTTTGCCTAGCGTCGCAGGCCCAAAATGAGACGGTCTGCTAGCACCGTCGCATTTTGGGCCTGCGACGGTCGCGCGCTGTTCGTGCGATGACACTGCTGTTCATCGCACGAACAGCGTGCGACACCCCTGAAATTAAAAAACGTTAATTTCGGTCCTTACCTCCATCCGGTAAGCTTCCTCCTCCTTCAGTAAGTCTTCCAGAGAAATGCCCATCTCTTCGTTGTCCATAGATACTCCGATTTAAGATTTTTCGAATTGGGTTTTATGGGTTTAGTCGAAAAAAAGCTAATTTTTTCGAATTAATGGGTTTAGATTAGTAGATGTTACTACAAAGCTTGTAGATCTAGTGTAATATCGGATTGATTAAGTGTTTCGGCCGATTTGGAGACAAAATGGCATAAATGTCAAAATCTAGAGAGAGGAAGGGCAATTTAGGAATTTCAACTTTCAGTTTCAAAAAATAAGGGAGTAGGGTGAGAGATCTATCAAAATGTGTAACATTTCTAGCCTGGCCCTAAACGATATGCTTAGCTAAAAGAAAATTAAATGAGTAATTGATTCTAGTTTCAATTGATATTATTTTTTGTTGTATCGGTTGAATAAACATTTTCTTCTTTAAGCTTCGGAATGGAGAAAACATATATATAGTCTGATAAATAGCAGCGACGTTTATGTTAAATTAGTTTTTTGGTTGTTTATTCATGTATTGAAATATTAGTTAAATAAAATGATCAGTTTGAAGACGTGCATCTATCGTTGGAATTTGTTAGGAATAGTTTTTAAATAGCTCGCCAGACACCCGAGAAAGAATAAGGGATAAAAACGTTTGTTGGAATTTATAGGTCCGGTTAATTCTTGTTGGACCAAATATTTGATCAAATGTGTAGAGGTCGGAGGTAAATGTTTGTCGATGTTTTTGTTCAGGGTTATCTGGTGAATTGTATGTGGTTGAATTTCAATTTTGCTGGGTTTAAGTTTTTAATTTAACTTGATTTTTTTATTTGATATGATTCTTATTGAATTAGGTTTCAAATCCATTCGGATTTCCTAAATATTAAGTTTTCTATTTTATGATCAAGATTTTATTATAGTTATTGATTGATAATATTTAATTTGGAGTGTTTGTTTAGGAATACGGTTTTTCCTAAATTTATAAATGGTAGAGGAAACATAAATCTAGGGTTTTGTGACGAAACTTGTAACTTGGGTGGTAAGAGACTTGTGAGACAAGTATGTATGTTTCAACCAAAAGAAAGTTTTGGAGATTTATATGGGTGGTAAGAGATTTGTGTGACAAGTATGTATTCTTTAACCAAAAGAAAGTTTTGGAGATTTATAGAGAAATGAACTTAGAGACAAACACTCAATAAAGAGTTTCATCAAGCGCGTTATTTTTGTAAACCGTTAAAGTTTTGTAAAAGAGTGTTTGAACTTTTTTTGTTTGGAGTGTGTTTATGTAACCTCTTTGATTAATAAACTAAAATGTCTATTGCAAGTGGATATACGATTTTTTTCACAATCTAAACCATCTTAAATACTATTGTATGTGTTTCGATTTTCTTTTATACTTTATTTCATTTTGTTTCCATCGAACATGAAGTTCTTTATCTTTATATGATCGATTCCCTAACAGAATCAATCCAAAATTGAAAAAGAAAGTAAGTAGAGATGTAAATAGTTGTTCAAGATAGAGAGGTTAAAAAAATTATGTTGTTGCGGTAAAAACCAAGATTTTTTGTTGCGATATGACCATAAAGATCAAGAAACATGTAAATTTCAAATTGTTGCCTCTACAAAAATCAGGCTCGTTACAGAGATATGGGTTGCCAAGCTACTATAACAATTCAATAAATATCATAATGGCTAAAGTCAGGCTTACTAGGGGATAAGGTAATTTTATCTTGAAAACATCGCAAAGGTTAAACACCAATTATTAAACGTTGCTTCGTGACAATGAACCCTGTTTGTTGTTACGATGAGTACGTACATGTGATTTCTTGGCTAGTTGTGTTTGTCTCCAACTTGGAAAAACTCACAACTTTTCTGATTTTTCATTTTTGTAAGGTTTTTGTTAAATATTATAAATAGAAATACACATATGTAATCGACCCTAAATCTCTAAAGTTATCTCTTTTTATTTACCAAATTATTTTAATTTGATTTTTGATATATAGTTTATTGTATCACAAGTCCAGAGTGTCACAAGTCCAGAAATGTTTTACATCCCGAAAAACAAATCATCAAAAGTCTAAGAATAAAAAGACCTAAATAATGCTTTATTGGAAGCTTATTCGATACATTTATCCAAAAATAAAAACGGTTAACATTTATGTCAGCATAAAGAATAATGTCCACCATTAAGTTTGTGAACCAAGACCTCATATGTTTAAACCTTTTTTATGAAACAAAGTTCACTCGTTGCTCAGAAAAATTTACGTTCTTATTAGCTGCATTGAAAGTTCAACATACCGTTGAACCCAAATTTGATAAGCTTCTAGTGCCTACTGATAGTAATAATAGAGATCAATGAGAAACTACGCAAGTGAGGAGAATATAAACTCGTATGTCGAGAGCATATTCTAAACACCCTTACGAAGTCACTACTCGGCATGTAAATGTGCAAAACTTCAACGCTAAAGATATAGAACACTCGAGAATAAAACGTCTAAAATCGAAGAATAAGTGATGACTTTTTTTTATTATATCATAATATTTATTCATAAATTTGTTACAAAAAATAATTTTCTCCAAATACACGAGTTATAAATCATTGTTAATAAGCTCGTGTCCATAAAAATAGTACTTCCAAAAAACATTAGGTAGGCACAATTGTCACAAAATTTTCTCTCTCTTTGAAGACTTATCATAAGAGGATACTTCATAAGTTCAAACAATATACTTTTGGAGAACATCCAAATATAATTGAGTATTTTCAAAAATTTGAAGTAGTGGATATACATAATAAAAATCCAAGTTGATATATGAATGTAAATGCACTAGAACCTAAATACAAGAAACCTGAATTCGAGAAAAGATAAGTTCGAACCAAGATCAAGACTATGTTTAAGAAGATAAATGGATTTTTTTTATGTAAAAGCATTTAATTTTCCTCGGGGGTTGATCCTTAAGAAGAATGATGGAATTATATAGTATGATAAGAAAATAATAATTTACAATCGTGACATAGGTCAGTTCCATTGTGGACAACACTTCTGGGTGGTTGTATAATACATTCATATCGATTCATGTCTTACATATAAATTACTTTTAAAAATAGAAAGATATGACACCGTTGATTTAGTATTTATGAGTGATAAATAAATAACTTTTTAAAATATATTATATAATCTGTAAATATAAAATAATATTTTTCATTGATATATTGGCTAAATATAGAATTAACGACCTGGTTTAATCAAAAATATGTACTTTTTTGTAAATATATACTCATGCATTACTCATAATGTATAAAATGTATTTATTTTTCTCTCATAATGATTATTATTGTATTATGGTAGACTTGCATACATAGATTATAGCACGGTTAATAAAATTATAAAAATTGGACTTACAAATTTTCATATAGGTTATATGAAATACATGAACTGTATGTAAAATTATGATGATTAAAACGCATATAAATTAGTCGAAAGATATATGAAATTATTATATTTGATACACATTGAAATATATAGGATTTATACAGTGTCTTGACATATGTGATAACAGATAATTTATAACTATCATATGATAAGGAAATAGAAATTCAAGGAATAAAAGTGTAAACAATAAAACATTATGTAACAGGTGGTAAAGTTAGAGGATGAATTTAACATATGTATCTTGGTTAAGGATTAAAATTGCAATTTATCCTTTTTTGTAACTGATTTCAGTTGTAAGCTAAGTCTTTGCACCTCTATATAAAGGCCAAACTTGAACTAATAATGGAATTGGATTTGTGAGATTAGATTACTTGCGTACTTTTATTTTCTCTCTCTAAAATCTATTTCTCTCTCTAAAACACTTCTACTCTTGTTTACAAAGGCAATCCTAAATAATCAAACTCACCAAATTGGTGACTTCACTAGGGATCAAACCCATAATCTCTGGTTTCACAGACCAGAGATTTTAGGTTGATAGCAAGAGTTTGATGATGCTTCGGATTACTTGAATATGGATCTAGATAGGTTGATTTTGATGGGTGTCGAAGAGCCAATAAAGAAAGGACAGTTCAAAGTCTGTGTGAGTATTTCGAGTCATTGGCTATTTGTTGAGGTGATTCAATGTTTGGTAGTTTGAAGAATTGACATCTTGTCAATTTGACAACTCGGGTTAAATGGAGAATGTCCACTCATTTATATGGCAAGAAGGACATTCATTTTATTATGTTTGATGGGGACGATTTGAGAGGTACTACGGCGCCGCATGAGGACGCGGTGGTAATTATAGCCGAAGTTGTTGGTGTTGAAATTATATGTGTGCTTATAAATACCAAGAGTTCTGCGAATGTCCTTTTCAAAGCAACATATGACCGGATGCACAATCCGTCTTGAATTTTCTCAGCCAGAACGCACAATCATTGGATTCATCGGTGTGACAGCACGGGTGATAGGAAAATTCGAGGGGAGGTGAGTTTAGGGAAGGGAACTTTGAAGAAGAAAGATCAAGTTCTATTTATGGAAGTGGAGTGTCCCACAAGTTACAACGCTATTTTTGGAAGGTCTTGGCTATCCATAATGTATGGGGTTGTGTCGACAGTTCATTAGTGTTTTAAATACATGGTCGGAAATTGTGTGGGACTCGTTTGGAGCAACCAGAAAGTTGTAAGAGAATGATATGCCACTGCACTTCGGATTCGAGGATCAACAGTGGAGATATGATGAATGAATAGCAATCAGAGGGGTTCACCTCAGATTTTAATGAAAGGGTTGACGGAGAGAAACCCCGGGGTCCTTAACAGTAAGTGGAGAAATTGAGGAGTATATTTTTTCTGAGGGAAAAGCACTTCGAATAGGAACCTTAATGACCCTAGTTCTACGTCAACGACTGTTAGAATTTGGACGTTTTCACTTGGAAAACGGAAGATGTGATAGGTGTGTCGATCGAAGTAATCTGTCATAGTTTAGCTGTTGATTCAAAGGTGAAGCCGATAATTCAAAAAAGAAGGTCATTTTCATGAGAAAAAGCAGAAGCAATTGTTTCCGAAGTAGACTGTTTATCCAAGGTTGAACATATAAGGGAGTCACAATATCCTTATGGACGGCGAATCCAGTCGTGGTTTAGAATAACAACCGAAAGTGGAGAATGTGTGTGGAGTTTACAAACTTAAATCGAGCATGTCCTAAAAACCCATTTCATGTTCCTTGGATAGACCAGCTGATTGATTCTACTTCAGAAAATAAAATATTAACTTTCATGGATGTTTTTGCATGATATAATCATATCCAGATGGGTCCAAAGGACCAGGAATGTACGACCTTCATAACTGACAATGATTTGCATTGTTACAAGGTTATGCCTTTTGGATTGAAAAACGTCGTAACTACTTACCAAAGGTGAATGAATAAAACATTTTCCACTCAGACAGGAAGAAACATTGAGGTCTATATCGATTATATGGTGGTAAAAAGCTTGGTGGATGATGCACATCTGGAGGATTTAGAGGAGACATTCATGAATCTAAGGGCAATCACGCTAAAGCTTAACCCTGAAAAATGTACTTTTGTTGTTCGATCAGGGAAGTTCTTGGGTTATATTATGAGTAAAAGAAGAATAGAAGCTGACCTAAACTTTTGAAAGCTATAATAGCAATGAATTCAGCTTGAACGGTTAAAAAAGTGCAAGTTTTGGCAGGAAGGTTATCAGCACTTAATAGATTTATTTCTAGATATCTGGAAAATGTTTTCCTTTATTTCAAGTGTTGCGAGGGCCAAAAAAGGGTTGAGTGGACTTCAGACTTTGAAACAACGTTCAAAGGCCTAAAAACTTATTATACTCACCAGAAATTTTATCAAAGCCTCGAAGTGGAGAAAATCTCTTTTTGTACATTGCGGTATCGGATTTTACAGTAAGTGCAGTATTGATAAGCGAAGATTCAGACATTCCGAAGCCGATGTACTATGTCAGCAAAAGTTTGGTGGCAGTAGAAAAGAGATATTTGAAGGTTGAGAAATTAGCATTAGCGTTGGTGGTGGCTGCTAGAAAGATGCGCCTTTATTTCGAAGCTCATACCATTGAAGTTCGAACTTCATTTCCCTTGCAAATGTTTTGCAACGTCCTGATATTTCGGGGAGAATGACCAAGTGGTCAATAGAGTTGGGAGATTATGATATCTTATTCACACCTTGAACTGCAATTAAAGCTCAAGCTTTGGCAGATTTTCTTGTTGAATTTCATTCAAGTTGATCGGATGTTAAAGAAAGTAAGAAGGTTTTACCAACGAATTCGATGTGGATTATTCGAATAGATGGTGGATCAAGTATTTTGGGTTCCAGTGCTGGAGTTCAGTTAATTTCTCCATCTCGAGAAAAGATGCTTCAGTCTATCAAATTTTGTTTTCACGCCTCAAATAACGAAGCTGAATACGAAGCTGCTTTGGCTGGTTTCAGACTTGCAAAAAAAATTGTGGAGCAACTTTAGTACGGTTAAAGGCAAATTCTCAATTAATAGCAAATCAAGTATCCGGAAACTCCAAAGCAAAAAATGATCAGTTAATTTTGTATCTTTGACAGCTTCAAAACTTGATGCTATTATTTGATCATGATGTTGTGGAACATTTTAGTCGAGGAAGTAACACAATAGCTGGTTTATTAGCAAATATTGCTTACAATGAAGAGTTTCATTGGATTTTGTTACAAAAGAATCCTTTGATGTTAACCTAGTCAGACCAGTGTGATTATATGGAAGAACTGTTTGTCACTACAGATGTAGTCTGAAGCGATTTGCGAACTGATATTTTATATTTTTTTTGATTCCAAGAGCATTCCCTGACGATGCGAAATTGGCCAAAAAATTGCGAGGCAAAGCTTATGAATACATATTTTTGGATGGAATTTTGTATAAAAAGAATTAAATAGGCCATTATTACGATGTTTGAATAAGAAAGAATCACAGGAATGTTTATCAGAGTTGCATGATGGACAAGGATCAGCTCATTGTGGGTTTAAAGCTCTATTTCGTCAAGTTTTGCTTGCAGATTTTTATTGGCCTTCGATCATGAACGACGCCAAAAATTTGGTTCGAAGCTGTGATACTTGTTAAAGGTTTGCTAACTCTATTCAAAAGTCGGCAGTTCCACTTATGTTTATTACCGAGTCCATACCATTTTATAGATGGGGAATGGATTAAGTGGGGCATTTGCCAATGACATCTGGAGGGCGGCAAATGATGATTATAGCGGTAGACTATTTTACAAAGTAGGCTGAAGCAGAACCGTTATCTGGAACGAAAGAAAAAGATGTAATTAAATTCATTGTAAACAGTATTTGTTTTCGTTTTGGAGTGCCTCAGAGAATTACTACGGATAATGACCCTTAATTTAATAATAAAGAAATGACTTCATTTCTGCACTTCGAAAGGAATTCAACAATGTTTCTCAACACTTTTTCATCCCCAAGAAAATGGACAAGTCGAGGTGACGAACAGATCTATTTTAGATGGTTTGAAGAAGAATTTGACAGGGGCAGCAGGGAAATGGCCAAATTATTTGCAAGAAGTGCTTTGAACTTATCGAACAAATCTTAGGGAATTTACTAAGGAAACTCCTTTTGCTTTAGCATATGGAATAGATATTGTCAGCCCTGTGGAATCTACGATGTCATCTTTTAGAATAACCCAATATCATGAAAAATCCAATGATGAAGCTAAAAGAGAAAATTTAGATATGATTGATGAAAAAAGAGTTCGAGATCATTTTTGCATACTAAGGAGAAGAGCCTCGGAAAAATGGCACCGAATTGGTAAGGAACTTATGTGGTTACTGAAAGGATAAAGCCAAGGTCTTATCACATTTTTTATAGTCATGGGAGGATGCTTCAACACCCATGGAATATACAGCATCTGAAATTATACTCGGAATAACTATGTTGTATTTTGTATTTGTTTCTTTTAGTTGAATATCGAACTCTTTCCTACCCTATTGGCCCGAGAAGGTTTTAACGAGGTGCTATGTACAACATATTCAACATTATCAATAAAATGCATTTTTGGCCAATGGTTGTTTACAAGTGTTTATTTAAACCATCTTGATAACTAATCAAAGAATGATCATCTTTGAGGTTTATCAAGAGTAGAATGTTCTGAAGTGTTTATTACACTTTTCGAAGAAACAACCATGTCCGAAGTGCTACGTCTAATAAAAACACTGTGATATTCGAAGTGTTATGTTCAATAAACTCATTGTTATCTTCGAAGTGCTATGTTCAAAAATGCACTGTGATATTCGAAGTGCTACGTTCAATAAACGCACTGTGATTTTTTATGTTCTATGTTCAATAAACTCATTGTTATATTCAAAGTGCTATGTTCAATAAAAGCACTGTGATATTCGAAGTGCTACGTTCAATAAACGCACTGTGATTTTCGATGTGCTACGTTCAATATACGCACTATGATTTTTTATGTGCGACGTTCATTTAATGCACTATAATATTCAAGGGGTTATATTTTGCAAAACTATTTTAAAGTATTGTATTATGTTTTAACTTCGAATAGTTAACATAAATAAAGAACATAACTTGATGGAAAATATGAAATAAAGCAAAAACCTTTGTCATTTAGAATAATTCGATGAGTACAAGGGATATGGTACTAATATGAAAAATATAAAAAAGATAACATTTTTTCAAAGGGTAGTAAAATCATTTAGAGGAATCCTCTTCGGTTGGTTTCTCTTCAGATAATGAACTTGGGATAGGATCGAAGGCTTCATTCGGCCGCTGTTCGATAGGAATGTCATTCAAGAAGCTAGAAAGGTTTATCTTAGGATATGTTGCGTGAATTTCGCGAAGAAGTGTGATGGCCTTCTCCCCTTTACAATTCTTTATAACTTCCAATATTTCCTTGGAACGTTCATCTTCTGCGGCAGTAATGGAAAGTTTTTTTTCCTTTTCAAAAGCAATCTTAAGTGTGGCTATTTCATCGGTCAAGTTTTTATTTTCTGCTTCGCTTTTGGTAAGAGAAGTCTGAAGATTACTGAACTTCTCCTTCTCAGCAGTTAAGTCTTCAAGGTGTTTAGCCTTGAGTCGATCTATCTCTTCTTGATGTGAAGTATTCAAATTCTCTTCTCGATTTGGTGTTGTTATCGTAAATGCCTTTTGACAAATAGGAGTCCTCTGATAAGCTCAAACCTTGACATTTCGAACCCATGAAATTGATCTACTATATGATTTTGAAAATTTTTTCTCAAATGTTTTCAGCTTTAGCAATTCCTTTGTAGTGAACCATATCTTTGTCCACTCGTTTAAGTTGACTTTGAGAAGCCTTGATTTCTTGGGTAAGCATTTCCGCTGCAGTTTTGAGATCGGAAAATGATTGAAGTGCAGCAAGGACATCTAGGTTTTGGTGGAATAGGAGGAAAAACCGGTGGGCTAGACCGAGGGACGAGATCTAAAGACGTAGTAGGAGCAATAGGAACAATGATTTCAGGAGATGCTACTTCGAAGGTAGACGGTGTGGATCTTCTACCAAAGTTGTGTAGAAGAGTTTGAACCTCTTGAATGACATGATCCTCTTCTCCAGTAAGCTATTTCGATTCGTTGAAATTGATGAAACTGTCGGGATCGAAGTGATCATAATTTTGATTATCTTCTACAGTAATTACAACATCTTCACCAGTTGTTTCCTTTTTGTTTTGAAGACCTTGTTGATTCGCAACAACTATGACCTCATCGCCATCGCACACTATATCTTCGATGGTTGCAACTGTATTTTTTTTTCATTTTATTCTTCGGATTGGTGGGACTTTTATTTTTCAAAGGTGTACCAGTTTTTTTCTTTTTTGAAAAAGGATCTTCTTATGTTTCTTGTTCAATGGTCGAAAGTGTGTTTTCCTTTTTAAACGTTTAGGCTTCGGATTTGTTGAAGGGCTAGTACCAGATGTACTAACTTCCTTTTTGTCCTTTTTTTCTTTCTTCTTTTGAGGAAGTTTATTTTCTGATCTGTTACATATGGGTAAGAATACCTTGCAATCGGGATTGACCAATCGTTTAACAGCTAGTTGAGGGTTGGGTTGTTCCATCAAATTTGCAGGAGGAGAGGCTTCAAGTGTGATCAGAAATAAGTGATTGTTGAGGAAATTGATTGGTTTGAAGACTGTGTGAAAATAATTGTTCCATTGTACTTCATCCCAGGCGGCAAGTTTAATGAATATTTCCTTAGCTCTTGCTCGAAGAGTAGCGTGACGCCTTGGCATTTCTGAAGAACATATGGGTTGATAATGAGTAAGAGTAACAACAGTTAAAAAATTTAATTTAAGAAGAATAATATTATAATACTTACGACCACTTTTCCAGAAAAGATTCAGTCTCGATGGATTGGCTTCAGATGTTTGTTTGCTATTTTCCCATGCTCCCGAGATGAAGATGAATTTTTGTTTCCAAAACTTGTCCGCTTCTAGAAGATCATCGATGATTTTTAGGTCATCATCTAATGTAAGATATTAAAATGGAAGTTTTGGTCCTTTGGATAATTTTGTCAAACATATGAAATCTTTTATGCTGATCAGAATCTTGGACAAGCTGGACGCCATGATTATAGAGAGAAGGGTGAACTATTAGTTTGGTGTGACTTCAGTTGATAGCAGATCCAGGAGTTTGAAGTAATCAATTATCATCGGATCTAATGGCAACCAAATCCCCCAATTGATGATTTCTGGATAGAGTACGAGTTCATTTTTTCTGCAATCTAAGGGTGTTTCCCCTTTTTTAGGAAGATGAAGGGTAATGTTGTCTCTCATTCCGAGTTGTTTTTTCAAAGTCGATGATTGGTCCTCTTTGTGATATATGTATTTTACGTTTTTCAAAGCAATGATATAGTCTGCATCAAGACACCATAAATTCTCACCAATTGATGCTCTTACTTCCGCGGATATAGTAACCAGAGCCTTCGTTTTTCTTGGTCTGCGTATCTTTTTCTAAGGGGCATCCTCTGATTTTTTTGAGGTTTCCTCATCGGTTTCAACCTCATTGTTTGATTGTGTAACATCGGAATCAACCTCTGCTTCTGACGCTTCGACTCTAAATTGTGGAAGGTTCTTCGAGGGATTTTGTTGAGATAATGTGGTTGTATCAACAATTTCTTCAAGGGAGGAGATTTGATAGATGGTTTTGGTGTAGCATCGACATCATCTCCCCCATAGCTATAAAAGTTATTTTTTTAGGATCTCTTGGAAGATAAGTAGACGAAGGGGTCGCTTTAGAATGTTTTGAAGAACATTAAGTTACTTCACAACTAGTTCAAGGTGAAGATTTGGTAAGAGAAGTTGAAGTTCGCGGAGTTATCGGTGTTTGAGTTTTCGAAGATTGACTTTCTTTTGTAATAGGTGAAGTTGAAAAAGCAAGAAATTGGGATGGATCGAAGTTACCGTAATAAATGGTCTTTGTGGATATTCCGAGGGGATCGTTGCTTATCAACCCATCATCTCTATATTCGTCTGCTCTTCTGGGAATTCTGGCCTTTGATCTTCTGGATCTTAGGTGTTTTCTAATAAACTGATTCAAGATTGATCGGATAATATTAGTTTTTCGGTGGAAGTAACCAGAAAGTTTGAAGAAATCGTTGAAGGAAGAACAAGTTAAGAGATTTTCTCTACTTCTTTCTCAAGGATTTTTTGTTTGTGAAAGAAAAAGTGAGTTGCTCAGGAATTTATAGGAAAAAGAAAGGTGTGTGCAGAAGTGGAAAAGGTTTGTTTTGATTGGGCGGAGTTTGAAACGGTTGCGTGGTTATGGGGTCGACATCTGTTATGCTAGGAGCTTAGGTGTAAGCCTAGCCTCTATGGAGTTATGACGCATTTTGAAACGGATTTGACATTTAACTTTGCTCGACCAGCTTCAAATTTGACTCGAGGTATGACTTACTTTATTAGTTTCACTTATTATTTAATTTGGGTATGATTGTCTAGGGACATATTTTGAGCATCAGAATGATTGGGTTGTGTCGAATTATGGAAGAGAAAATTATCATTGCTTTTGACAAGATTGAAGTTAATTAGTTCTCATTCATATACTAACATGAGAACTAAGGGGCTACTGATAAGGAAATAGAAATTCGGGGACTAAAAGTGTAAACAATAAAACATTATGTAACAGGTGGTAAAGTTAGAGGAGGAATTTAGAATATGTATCTTAGTTAAGGACTAAGATTGCAATTTACCCTTTTTGTGTAACTGATTTCAGTTGTAAGCTAAGTCTTTGCGCCTCTATATAAAGGCTGAACCTAAACTATAAATGGGTTGGATTTATGAGATTAGATCACTTTTGTACTTTCATTCTCTCTCTCTAAAATCTATTTCTCTCTATAAAACATTTCCACTCTTGTTTACAAAGATAATCCTAAATAATCAAACTCACTATCATAGATGACTATCGAGATTTACTTACTTTTAATCCCTTCAACATGAAGATGAGGCCTTTAACATGTTTAGGATATTCAAATCAAAATTTGAAAATAAGTTAGCCACTAAAATTAATTTTTTACCGAGTGATAATGGTCAGGAATATTTATCAAGACAATTTTCTAGCTCTCGAGAAAAGTATGGGATAATTCATCAATTTTATATGTCTTATATGTCTCAACAAATTTTATTTTATGGAGTGAAATCATTTTAACAATATATTTAATTTGATAAGTATTTATGTGGTTTCACAATGTAAAATAGAGAAAAGTATAAAGATGTAGAGAGAAGTAGATTCTAAAGAGAGAAAATCAAGTTACAAAAGCTTTATTAGATCAGCTTTGGCCTTTATACAGAGGCGCAAATACTTAGGTTTAACTGAAACGGTTACTAAAATGGGTCTAATTGTATATTACTCATTTATCAACACGTAAAGCTTTAATTCTCTCATATATACAATATGTCATAAAAAATTATTTCTTTACATTTTAGTCTTCAACATTCGACTTACATATCAGTAGCCCCATTAGTTCTTATGGTAGTTAAAGAATAAAAACCAACTAGCTTTGGAAATCGTTGATGGTGAAGAAAATCCACTCTATCCCAAATTCTGAACTGCTTCAAACTTGTTGTCTCCATATTTTTGGAAAAATCTTATCCATGTTCTCTCAACGCTTTGAATATTTATATACGAAGTCATTTTCTTCCAACGGTCATAATGATTCGAAGTACATATTGGATAGGTGATGATATCCTAGGCACTAGGTCTGCCACTAGGCCAATCGCATGGCAGGTGTCAGATTTCTCCTTACTCAAGCGTTTGAAATTCTGACCAATTGCCTCCACCACCTTCTCTACTTACCTCTCTTCCAACTTTCCCTATAAATATTTCTTTCTATTTCGTTTTGCTTCATAGTATTTTTTTATAGAGATAAATAGAGAGCTTGATGACTACCCTCATCTGAATCTTCATCTTTATGCTATTTTTTCCAGAAAAAACCAGTCCACCACCCAATCCTTATATCCGTTCATGAGAAAGCATCCAAAACTAAAAAGATCAAGAACTAGAAAACCTAGAAATTCATCCTCTCCATAAAAGCTGTCTTCAGAGCATACGATTACCTTTGCATAAGTGAAAGGGTGGATGAATATAGAGCAGTTGGGTTGATAAGCAATGCTCCTCGATTTCCAATAGAGACAATTCATTATGAAAATTTTGATCATAACAAAACTTATGTTTTTTTACCTACTCCTCTTCCACAAGAAAGTCATTCATCAAAACTTCAACACTAAAAACACCTCGAATCTCACCTTCTCTGACGGAATCATCACCTCGAATGAATCGCAGGGTAACTGAATATTTTTCAAGGAAATCAGAAGAGACTCATTCTCTAGTCAATTGTGAGCCCCCTCGTTTATCACACAAGAAAACAAAATCTCATACTCCTCCAACCCAAAAAGAATAACTTTCATTGCTATGGGTGACAATGTTGATTTCGTTTCGAATACATCAACCTCTTCTCCTCCCCTAAGGGAGATTATTGAGACAACAACAATGTCTCAACAGAATCCCTCAAGTAACCATCCTCGACTGGTGGATGAGGCATCTAAGGAAGAAATAGATTATGAAGCCACACATTCAAATACAAAGGTTAAAACAGAAGAAGAAACTTCGAAAGAATCAAAGAGGGAAATACTAAAAAATATTTTAAAGGCAAAAGCTCGTACGACAAGAGGAAATAAATCTTCAGTGACGATATCCAAAGAGTTGATTGCATCAGTTGGTGAAAATTTAAAGCCTCTCGAAGCACATTATAACTTAGCTTTAAAAAATGTTGCATACACATATTACCAAGAGATCCAAGAAGATGATCTAAAAAGACAATGGGGAGTATGAGACAACATTATACTTCATCTACCCAAAGAAGGGGAAACCCCTTTCGATTGCAAAAAGGATGAACTGGTGGTCTCCCTAGAGATCATCAATTGGGGTCTTCGATTTCCACTGGACCCATGATAGTTGAATACTTCAAGATTCTAGATCTCTTCCCAACTCAGGCGACACCAAATAAGTGGTTGACTTTACTCTCCGTGATCATGGCTTCTCGACTGGCCCAAATTTCCCTCTACATCGAGGATCTCTTTTCCTTGACCAAATTGTCGAAGGGACCGGTACTTCCATTTTACTATCTAACACTAGATGATAATTTGAAGATCATCGGTAACTTGTTGGAGGAAGAAAAATTTTGTAAAAAAATATTGTCTTCGTCTCAGGAGCTTGAAAGAATGGTAAATAAATTTCTGAAGCCAACCCATCAAAGTTTAACATCGTCTAAAGGAGTAATCGTAAGTTTTTTTATTCTATTACCTTTCTTATCTCTTATCAAATTTTTTGTTTTGTGCAGAAATATTGAGGCGTTCCAAACTTCGTCAAAAAGATGCCAAAGAGACTTTCGTTAAGGTTGCAGCCTGGGCTGAAAAACAATGGGGCAATGTATTTCACTTAACCTTTCAACCTATCAACTTTCTCAGCAGCTATCTCCCGGGAATCAACTTGGGAGCTCCTCTCCCTAAAAATCTAATGAAGCCATCTAAAGCTTTGATATCTAGGGATTTCAAAACATTTGTTAGTGGAAATGAAGTTCGAACCTCAATGGTGTGAGCTTGAAAATAAGGGCGCATTTTTCTCGCAGCCACTACTAAAGCCAAGGCCATTTTTTTGAGCTTCAAGTACCTTTTTTTGCTACTACCAAACTCTTGCTGAAATAATACATTGGCTTCGAAATTCCTGAATCTTCCCTTAGTAATACTGCACTTACTACAAAATCCGATACCGAAAAATACTAAAAGAGTTTTTCTCCACTTCGAGGTTTGCATAGTATTTCTGGTGATGACAACAAATCTTTAACACTTGAAAATGTTGCTTCACACTCCGAGGTCCATTCATATTCTTTTGGTTTTCGTAACACTTGAAAGAAAGGAAAACATTTATCAGAAAATCTAGAATTGAATCTGTTAAGAGCAGCTAACCTTCTTTTTAAGATTTGTACTTCTTTGACAATTCGAGGAGAACTCATTGATATCACAACTTTTAATTGTTCTTGGTTAGTTTTTATTCCCTTATAACTAATAATATAACCCAAAAACTTCCTCGATCCTACTCCGAAAGTACAGTTCTCAGAATTCAACTTTAGTCTGATTGCATTTAAATTCCAAAACGTCTCTTGTAAATCTTCCAAATGTGCATCATCTGTTAAAATTTTAACCACCATGTCATCAATATACACCTCTATGTTTCTTCTGATCTGGGAGGCGAATGCTTTATTCATTAAATCTTTATATATAACTCCAGCATTGTTTAAACCAAATGGTATAACCCTATAACAATGCAAGTCTCAATTCGTGATGAAGATAATACCTTCTTGATCCTTTGGATCCATCTGATTTTGATTATACCCTATAAAACCATCCATAAAGGTCAATATTTTATTTCCCGAAGTTGAATCAATCAATTTGTCTATTCGAGGAACAAATAACGGGTCTTTAGGATAAGCTTCATTCATATCTATGAAATCGACGCACATTCTCCATTTTCGATTCTTCTTCTCAACCACCAGTGGGTTTGCTGTCCATAGGGGATATTGCGATTCCCTTATATGTCCGACCTTTGATAAATGATCCACTTTGGAAACAATTGCTTCAGGTTCTCAAAAACAAATGCCCACCGTCTTTTTTATAACAGGTTTGACCTTCAGATTAATTCATAGGATGTGGCAAATCACTTCGGCTGGAACTCCGATTACATCTTCTGAAAACATCTAAATTTTGAGACAAAAACTCTAATAGTTATTGTCGTAAAATTTGAGTTAGTAAGGTTTTTGTTCGAAGTACTCTTCCATCTAGAACAGAAAATTCCTCTATATCTTCACTTACTATCAATGAACCTAGGGTTTCCCTCGGATCGTAAACCCCCTCCTCGAGGTCTGAGGTCAACCCCTGCCTCGAGGTCTGAGGTCAACCCCCTTGGTTTCTTTTCATCCATTTTATCACAACTACCTAGTGGCGTAACACTCTCTAGCAATATTTTAATCACTTCAGACGACCCTCACTCAATCTCCGATGACATACTTAAAGAATTGGTAGATTGTTGACACAACTCCATACATCCTCGACAACCAAGATCTTCCAAAAATGGCATTGTAGGACAGTCCATTACCATGAAAAATATATGAACGATCCCTTTCTGAAAGATCCCTTTCTAGACTCACCTCCCCGTCGAAATTCCCAATTACTTGCATCGTCACTCTAGTAAAACTAATTATAGTACGTTTTGATTGGGAAATCCAAAGAGGATTACACATTCTATCATAATTTGTATTGAAAAGAACGTTCGCAAGCTTCCTGTGTCTATCAGCACACATCGAATTTTGACGCCAGCAACCTCCACTTCAATAACTATTGCATCCTCATGTGGTCATGCAGTGCCTCTTAAATCATCTTCATTAAAAAGAATGAAAGGAATATCTCTCTTACCATACAGAGGAGTAGACATATTTCCCTCTATATAGGTACCTAGACTCACTACATGCCTTTTGCTAGAACTGTCAGTATTACTAGTCATGTCAGGGACTCAAAATACTCACAAAGGCTTCGAACATGGCCTTGCTTCACTGGCTCCTCTGTTGACATTAAAATCAAGACATCTCGATCTGCATCTAAATATTCTGATGCTGCATCAAAATTATCAACCTTTGAGTCCAAAATCATCAATTTTGTAGCATGTATATTTGAATTTGTTGCTTGTAAAGTCGATGCGAGATGGATCTTTGACGCACTGCTCTGTCCTTTCACATAGGCTAACAACTTCCCATTCTCAATCAACATTTGCATTTCATTTTTCTAACGCAATATAGTTTGCAGTATCACGCCTGATGTCGTTGTAATACTTGCAAGACCTGTTATTTCGCTCCTCATTTGGCCTATTTATCAGGGCAGGCTTCTTGAAATTCACATACCCCTTAGATTTTTCATAGATTGTAGCAACACTCTCAGTTAGATCAACATAATACTAAGGACTTATCCATTGGTTGGGCCTCGGTCTAAGAAATCGGTACCCTGATGCTTGGTTTGAATATCCCCCAGTTCGAGGAGGTAAGTTGTTTTTCCTTGGATGTGCCGGTTGGGCAGAATTTGAAGATTTCCCCTGATTGTTTGGCACATGTCCAGAATTGTTTTGACCAGTTCCAACTACTCCTCGAACTTTGATCGACTCTTCTACTTTGATTTGGTCCTCCATTTGATCCATCAATGCTCCAAAATTCAAGGTTCTTCGCTTTGTTGTTTCGTTTTCCATCTCTTGGTAACAATCTTTGTTAAAAGGCTGGCGATGCTACCAGTTCCTCACAATTAACGAAACCCGCCTTGGTTAAAACAAACTACTTAGTGTAATCTTTCAAGTTTTCTCCTACTGTTTGGTTGCGTTGAATTATCGTATATCCATTCGTTCATATTTCTTTGCTCCCCACAAATTGTTTTCAGAAAGCAGTCTATAAATCTCTAAAATTTGAAATTGACCCCTAATAATTCTGTTGTACCACTTTAAAGTCGTTCCCTTGAACGTTTGAGAAAACGCTCGACACACTAGCATGTCATCGTCCTCAAAATTCATCATGTAATTTTTGAACTGTTCGATGTGGTTGTCAGAGTCTTGCATCCCATCAAATTTTTCAACCTTTTAAATATCAAAGCACTTTGGAAGAGAGATAGATTTTATCTTAGTTGTCAATGAAGAATTTCTCCAATCTAAACCTTGAACACATTGATTGTCATCTCTAGTTCCCATTACATTATATAAATTCTGATCATCTACAACATTATATTGATTCGATGTATCTCCTTCGCACCAATTAGCTTTTCTCAAGCATCGAGGTATACTATATCTCCTAGCTTTGTATTCCTTTCAAGATTTGTAAGGTTGATATTTTTCTTCTTTCAAAGATCCTCGATAGCTTTTGAAATTTGATCATGAATTTTTTATCTCTTCGTCACTGGACGTGACATATCTTCGTTTATCTTTTTTATCCTTTCGTGAAGTGTGAGGCTTCTTAAAAGATTCAAAACGTGTTTTTTTTATGTTCACTTCTAATTTGGCGAGCTGTGCAAGATCAATCAGATTGATCGCCAACGTCATTTTTGTCATCCACTTGTCTTACTTCTGATTTTAGTCTAATACCATTACTTGATTTGAAAAATCCACAAACTATTCCATTTATAATAACTGAGTAAGATATGTTTTCGATTCGTGCTTTAATTAGGTTAATAACTTGGGAGTTAAATCCAAAAGCCTGCATTACTTGGTATATAAATTTGAAACTTAACTTGTCAAATGCCTTTTTCATATCTAGATTAATAATTATATTACTACCCCTGTACTTTTTTATTAATGTCATTAATAAATACTGCTACATACGCTCATTGTTCATTAGATATAAATACTGCTAATTCGTTATTAATTAGTTTTGAGATTATTATATTAAAGACTGAACATGAGCTAATTGGTCTAAAATCTACCCATGTTTTAGGTGAATTAGTCTTATGAATTAAACAAATTAATGAAGCAAATATGCTTTTGGGAATATAGAGTTATTAAAGTATGCAACAATAGCCATGTATCACTCATCTTTAATAATTGACCAACATGCTTGGTAAAATGTGGAGTTGAAACCATCAACTCCAGAGACACTATTGTTGTTTAAACTCTTTATAACTAAATGGATTTCTTCTAGTGTAGGACGTTTTAGCATTAATCTATTATCTTGATCAGATATCAATTTAGGAATTATATCAGGTGTAAAGTTTGGGATTGAATCACTTTCTTGACAGTTTAATAACTCAGTGGTCGGAAATAAGAAATTACGAAATAAATGAAAAATGTATAATATCCTTGTTTTTTATGAGTTTAGGTACAATATGGCAGATAAATACTTATCATCTATAGTACGTTGTACCATGGTTGACATTATGTGTCTATACATATGTGATTTACTTATATTTACTAATGATATGGAATTGACTATTGAAATAAAGGTGTGTCTTACACATTTAAAATGAAGTATATTAAAGTGGTGTGTATTATATTAATTATAAATGTTTCAATATATTATGAGTTTTGTCCTAAGTCAACCACATATAAAAATATACTTCATAATTTTAAACATCTAAAATATAAATATGCACATACGCCATATGATCATAGTTTAAAACTCAAAAATAATAAAGGATGAGGAACGGTTCGTCTTGAATAAGCTAGCATTATAGGATGTCTCATGTATGCATCTTTATGCACTAGGGAAATATTTTATTTATTTAATAATTCTATTAGCTAATTAGTCGAAGTACGGAACCATAGAATGTTATTTAAATAAGAATTAGATACATGAAGAAGATGAAAAATATGTGTTCTCGGTATTATAATTTTCATAAGGTACTTGAGGGATACATAAACAAAAATTGGATTACTAGTCTACTAGATAACTGGAATGAGTATTTACTTTCATGATAGGTGTTGTTCTTGGGGATATAGAAAACGGCTAAACATAAGTTTAGTCGCAACAAAAAAATCACGTTGAATGGTTGAGAGACATGTTGCTCAAAATACCATTCAATTCGAAGGAAAACATGGCAATCTAAATATATTTTGATAATATAACAACTATTAATATATACAATAGGAATTCTACGCACATTAGTTTAAGCCGTGAGTATTTTAGATAATTTATTCAAAATTGAATTATATCGGTCTCATTTGTATTTTATAGTGAGAACCTAAAATAAATATTTACCAAATTATTGTCTCAAAAAATTTCTAAACTCAACATCAATACGGATGTAACTCAAAACTCTTAAATTTATATTTTATAAATAATGGAAACTCAATTCAACTATAAAAAACCTAAACAAAATAAATTCAATGGGAAATAATAAATTATTTATGAAATGATACTACATATAAAATTGAGTTCCATCTATGATATTCGATATATATTGGTCATTATTCAGGAAGGATAAGTTCAAAATACTATTAATATGATTTAGTCTACGCTGACATAGTCTAGTAAAGACAATGAAAACAGTATAAGACTTGTATCAATAAGAATTTAGAGATGATGCGTTCTCTCATAAGATAATAAGTTCCTCTCAATTTACGTATTTTGAAATAGCTAAAGCGCACAACTAAAATAATACTAATCGATTATGTGGTCAAAACGAGTGTGTCTTTGACATCGTCGGTTAACAAACATAGGACATTGATTAAACGTTACGACTATCAAAGTTCCTGGTTTAAATTATTGGCATACCAGTAAGGTAAAAGTTAAATTGAATGATAGTTTATCTTATGCCTAAAAATTCTCTATTAAAGATATGAGAGATGTCATTTAAATAAGTGGGCGATTGGTGATATATTGATTAAGTGAAGTTATAAATTATTTTAGGATGGTTTCATAATATTGTGATTAACATATGATCAAAATAATGAACTACGTATTCATGTAGGTGGTTATCCAAGGAAAATAGGTCAATAGGGACCAGGCTAATGTGGGAAACAATAGGGCTCACTACGGTGATCTAGACGAAGAGATCCAATACCTGAAATTAGATGTCCTCGTCGTAACGACTATAAATATTAAGTCATCTCTGGAATAAGAGATGCTCCTTAAATGATAAATGTGAACACCAAATCCTCTGAAGTTGGATTATCAACGTTAAAATATTCATAAATCTCTAAATATTATTCCTCAAAATGAATGTTTATTACTGAATTATAGCATTTAAAATCCAAATCTATTGGGATTAGAGTTTTGTGAGTACTTTTTATGGTATTTTTGTTTTTAATATATTGTCATCTCCTTTATTTTTAAATTTTTTAGTTATTAAGTTATCAGTAGGTACTACTTATTTTTAATATATGACTACAATTTTTTTACGAGTACAATTTTTATTAATTGTAAATAAGTATTTTCAAAAGTAACATTAAAATTTATAAAGCTCAAATTTAGGTGAAAGGTTTTAATCAATTTGAATGATTGAATTTACAAAAATATTATTTTTTTACTTATGTTGCGTGGTTTTTTCTACGACATAATGTTAGTAGTTGTATATTTCAATCGAAAAGTGCATCAAATGTAAGTGTATCGTTGATAAGGATCAAAATATAAAGAGGCATCTTGGAGAGTGGTGCATCGGTTAGATATGCCAATACGAAATAATAATTTTAATAAATGTTCAAAACATATAAGAATATTTGTCAATTCGAAAAAAACATGAGATTGGTACAAAAATATAAACTCGAATGGTAAAGTTGCACCGATGAGAATATTAAATATAAGAGGCTTCAAACTGAAGGATCTATAAATGATGAAATATTTAGAGAGACTAAAGTATCTAAAAGACTAGACGACTGGTAAAAAAAAACCTCACATCAAATGATTTGTAATCTAGTCTATATGAAATAAAATTATGTTCATAAACAAATATCAAATTATTTATCGCTTACTAGCATTTTAATCCTTAGGTAAAATCTATTGTATCACGTATTGTTTTAAAGATTAAAAAAAACTTTACTTGATTATTAACTAATCATGTTGAGACTAACTAATCCTATTGCAAATTTAAGTAATATAACTAATTTTTATCTTATATTAACTAATCCAAACATAGACAAACATGTTCTCATTAAATTTATCTTGTGAAATGATGTTTCTAATCTTTACTTACTTAGTATTAACATTATCTTTAAATTAAGCTATAATATTATCATCAAAACGGTTAAACATTAGATTATCCACCTAAATCGAGAAAATCAAATGACTTATAAATTCATCATATTTTATACAAAGAAGTGTTTGAGTTCAACTTTTGAGTAATCCTTCATGTTATATCACGTTCTTGAGTACTGATTGATAATATAAAGCGTCTTTGTACAATATTTAAACTTTATGTTCTTGATCTCGAACATGGTATCCACTAACTTGATGAAAATTAATTTCCATATGAGAAACAATTTAAGAAAATATATTTTATAATCAACACAAAGAGTACTCATTTTTTTCTACGCTCGCAAAGCGTAGAGTACTACTAGTGAAAATGATAAATATACGTGTCTCATCCATTGTATATTTGAATCAAGATAGAAAAATAGAAAGAGAGGTTATTCAAACAAGTATTTAAAAATTTTGTTTTTAATATACGACTACATTTTATTTGGATTCATTCAGTGAACCTCAAAAACTATCCGACATATCCTCTCACAAGAAATATTTTTGTTAGGCTTACTGAGATTCCTTATGGCTTGTAGATACAATAGGGTCTTAGTTAAATACCACGGGTTCATTTATGTTTTTTGATTAATACCTTCATGGTATAAGACTCAGTTAAGGGACCGAGACTCTTATCTTCCTTTAGTTTTCTTCAGCTCATATGTATTATAAGCACGGTTTGAGAACCAAAATCTATTCAATGTTTTAATGTGACCCTTTCAAGAAGGGAGGGTTTAGTTGACTAATTTTGTTATCTTCAATTTTTTGTTTTAATATTTTTTAATATTCTTAGTTAGAAAATTGAACCCTCTTTAAATACTCACCTAACTCGTTCTAAGGAGATGACTTGATCAAAACATTGAACCTTTTTAAAGTTATTCGGTTAGGTTCAATTAAAGCACAATGTTTGTCCAAAAACTAACCCATTTCTTTTAATGAAAACTTTTAAGGAAAAACATGGGTTAGAAATCTGAGCCTCTTTGAACGAGTAATTCGATTCGTTTTCAATAAAGGCTTCCATAACATATGTATATCATATTTTTTTAATAAGTTAGATCAAGCTTGGTTTGCGTTACTGGATCATACTTATATCGTATATTTCATTTTAAGTACAGGAACAAAATTATCCTCAATATTTACTTTTACTTTTTTCCACGTTAGAAATCCAAAATCTAAATACATTTTCTTAATTGGTTTAGATTTTTTTGAATACTTTTATAATATTAATTGACTGTTATTAATTAATTTGGGTTTTGAACAAAAAAATGAATTATAATCGTAAAAATATAAAAACAAATTACGAGAACATAACTATAGTTAACAACCACATAGATTAAAGGTTTTATAAATTCTCATACTTCAGAAAGAGAGAAAATATTCATATAAATTCTCATATTTCATAAGGTTAAATTGAATTTTTCATTTTTGAACCAACAATTCATATGAAGTTTGAATGAATCAAATGAATGACTCAATTGGAAACCTTGATTAAGTTATATATCTAGACTTTTAAATATTTCTTCAATGTTGAATGACTTCATCTTCTTCTCCTAAAATTCTATATAAAATGAGCGATTATAATAAAAATACACATAAAAAAGGTAAAAAAAGGTATTGAATGGTCAATCGAACCCGTTTAAAACAAAATTTGAGGATATTGTTCATATTATATATATAATTTTAAGTTTAGATCATATGGTGAAATTTGGGTTTACTACATCTTCGTCATTTGTTATCTTTTTAGCTTTTTACTTGGAAGGTTCTGTGTAACTCATCATGTCATTTACTTATATTTTATTGTCCATTAAAATTCATTTCAAACAATACACAACTTTGTTGCATATTTTAGTCATCTTTCTCAACATAATGGTATCAGAACTTGAGTTATTTAACTATATAGTGTCATATAATGAAAGAATTTTATAGTGTTCTAGGGATGATTAAATTAATTTATATAAATTACGCATTATGGAATGAAGATAAAGGAAAATATGTATTAAAAACATTGTATGAATCCATTAATGGTAAGGACAAGCATGATAAGTTTAATGTTTCTATGTGATAAGTTTTATATCAAAAATATATTGAGATGATTCAACAATATATTAATCATGGTGTCATTCAAAATATGACGGATAAGAACAATGAAATATTGTTATGGAACAAGCTGAATGTTATATTTTTCGACAAACTAGCGTGAACAAACTTCAATTGTGAGAAGAATAATAAAGTTGCAATAAAGATATATATGAAGTATGGTAGAACACCATAATGACTTTCGAGAGCTCCTGATTGAATTGAAGGCTTGTAGAATCATTTCAGACAATGGAGTATATTCTTTACTTATGTTTAGTTATCTTCTTAATAATTGGGAGGAATTATACATTAAATAGAGTAAGTCACCACAAAAACATTCCAATAATATTGGAAATAATATCATATTAAAATCGAGAAAAATGTTATTTTTGAATGACTAGTTATTTGAATCTAATATAAAAAACATATGCTTGAAATTTCTAATCGTGGAAAGATGGTCGCAAGAGAAACATATGATTGATATTTAAGTGTGTTAAGACGCAAAAGAACCAGGACAAAGTAATTTATAATTTGAACATATTAGAAAATGTAATATTTTACATATTGATACCACGAAAGACATTTAAGTTACATAAGAATGACAAACACAGATAATTATTTTATTTTTGGAGAATAATATTAGAGGCAAGATGATATTATGAAATGTGTGACATTTTTTACATATTTTGTTTAATCTAATATACGTTACAAAGCTAGATGATGAAGGCTATGCAGCTATTTTTTTAAATAATCGAAAAACTTACCAAATGATATTTTCCATAGCTCGAGATAACAAACATAAGATCTTATATATAATGCAGCAAAGTTCAACAACAGAGATGAAATAAATGTCATGGCTGACACCAAGCTATGATATAAAAAACTTGGAAATATGAGTGAACAAGACTTCTAATTCTTTCAAGAAAGGATCTAATCCAATATATGAAAATTACTTCTTCGAAACCATTTATCAAGTAAATTATAGGTTACAAACATTGTGTGGCATTCAATTAAACGTTTTCATCAATGAGGGAAAATATCATCGATTTTATATACAATTATATGTTTTTTTATGATTGAGATATCACTTGTTGGTGCATAATACTTCGTCACGTTAATCGAAGATCATTCTATTAAAGTTTTGGGCCTTTCCTCTTAAGACTAAATACAAAATGTTTTGGAAAATTTCCATACTAAGCTAGAATAAGAAACTTGTAAGAATCTAATTATTGTTTTAGCAGATAATTGTGGCTACTATCAAGGACCTTTGAATTAGTATTATTATGAATATTGTATAAGAATTTAAGAGACTATCCCTAATACATCATAACATAATTCTATAGTAGACAAAATAAACCAAACAAATAGTATCATTAGAATTATGTTATAAGACATCATAATATAATTATATAGTACAAAAGATGAACCAAACCATAAATTAACACATCAAGAGTATGTTATATCACATCAAGAGTATGTCATATATATAAAACTACTTAAGTCATTATGTAATGATGTTATGCAAACCGGCGTGTACCTAATCAATATTTGTACCTCATTTCTTTTAAATAGTGATATTTGAGAAAGGGTTTATACTAGAGATAAATTTTCTACAAATATATGAAGGTGTTTGGATGCAACCATTTTTGTATATTCTGAAGGATGAAAGATCAAAGTTTGATAGAAATAATAAGAATTTTTTTAAGAAACTAGAGTCTTATAATCATGCTGTTTTAGTAAAGTTGGACCCAGTTCAACTTCCAGTGATAGACAATGACTTTGGAGGAGACCAAAAGAATAAAAATCAAAATATCTATGGTGTTCAAGATGAACCAGAACAACATCTACAACAAATAATTAAGTTTGGTACTAGAATCCAGAAGTACAATACAAGATATTCAGATATAAAGCTGAAAAATCAGTGAGAGCTTCAATGCTTCGAAAAAGCTATAACGAATCCACAATATCAATAGTGATTTAAAATCATGCAAGCAAATGTTAGTTCTTTTTATGATAATCATACTTTTGGTTTAGCTCTTTCGTCAAAAAATAATCATTTGTTGAAAAAAAAAATGGGTTTATAACTCAAAGTATGAACAACGTAATCTATAAACGAGGTACAAGACGAGACTAATTGTGAAAAAAATTCATTCATAAGAAAATAAATAAATTTTGATGAAATTTTAGTCTGGTGGTAAAAATATAATCTATGTGAATTCTTCTTCTTTTAGCGACTAGATTGATTGGAAATTAAAGAACTAGATGACAATGTTACTTTCTTACAATGTGATCTCGATGAAGATATTTCCATGGATTTACCTAAAGGATTCCAATTTAAGGTTAAAAATAATTCGTATCCAACTAAAGAAGAACCTATGTAACTTGAAGCAAACACTTCTACAATGTTACATGCAATTCGAGGATTTTATGATAAATAGTGGATTTAATATGACTTTAACTGACCACTTCGACTTGTGAAAAGATCGGAATTTATCATCTTTATATTGCAATGATTTAATAGAGATGAAAATTTTCTTTAAAAAAATGGGTTCAATTTATGAATACTCCATCATTTACTATGACAGTCATAATGCGATTCACTTGGCCAAGAATCTCACTAATCATCCGTATAACAAGCTTATTTATGTAAGATATCATTGGATATAAGAATAAGTATAATCCAAGTCATTACAACTAGAATTCAAGACCTCTCATATTCCAACTGATCTTCCTTTGGATATGACGCACCAATAAATAACATGTTTTCTTATGAATATTACACACCAGCAAGAGAAGAATAAAACTTAAGAATATTTTCAAAATCAAAGATAGTCTACCATTTAAAATATGAGTACATGGTTTTTATAGGAGAAAGAAAAATCCTTGAACATAATTAAGGCTGTTTTTCGAAACATAATGCATGCCTTTAACATAATTAAGGCTTTTTTTGGAAACATAATGCATACCTTGAACACATTTAATGTTGTTCTTGAAAATTCATTAATATTGAAAATATAAAGTATTAATGATAAAAGTTTGAAATTAGACCCTTCTCTCCTCAAAGGACGTGACTTTTGTTGTAGATAGTCTAAGGCTTGTCAAGAAATAGGCAATGGTAAAGTGAAATAATTGCCTCATTAAAAATATTTTCAAGAAAACCAATTGGGACAAAACTTGAACAAAGAAAAAAGAGTAAAATCGAGACACTTTCTTATTTTTTTGAAATCAATTAGCTTGAATCAAGACCAAATTGGTTTGACAATGTATGCTTTATTTGATTAAGCAATCCTTCAAGCTCATCCTTTTATTCAAGTTTCTCATATGGTTCTTGCACATTTACCTTTTCTAAGCTCATAGGGTAATCTAGGATTACATCACTTATTTATGTTAGATATCATTGGATATGAGAACAAATAGAATCCAAGCCATTACAGCTTATGGTGAAAATAAATATGATATGATGACAATAAACTCTTAATTACAAAAATTTGAAATATGTTGTTCAGATTCTGATTAAAATTTCATGTTATCCTTTGCACGTAAGATGTCCAACAATAAATTATTTCCTTTATTTTTTTAGAATCTTCTATAATAAAATATTATCTATTATATGTTAGGTATAGGATAAAAGTAAAAAGTTCCTCTCCACTATGACTTAAGGATCAAATACTTGAGTAAGCCCATACTTAAGTATTGTAATTTCCGAATGTCTAAATGGCAATATACTCAACCGAAGACTTAGGTCCAAATACATCTATTGGAACCTAAGGGTGAGCTTTACCGAAGACAAGTTTTAGGTAATTGTTGGAATTAAAGGTGTGTGATCATTACTTGCTGAACCTACATGAAATGGCTTGTAGCCGCAGGATTCTGAAGATACTCTTATGTTTCCAAAAGGAACATATTTATTAATATGTTGAAAATTTTGAAATTGATGAATTAATCTGAAACATTGATCAAGTAAGTGTTGGTTTAAGCATGCTTGGGGATTGAACATTGTAGTACAAGGTACAAGAAAATTATGTGTCAGAATTGGTGGTGCCAATACCTGATGTTATGTACGCTCGTCCGAATGTCAAGCTTGAAGCTCCATTTTCGCTAGGTTATCTAAAAGAACAAGCTATAAATTATTACCATGAGATTGAGGATTCAGCTCACTCAAGATTCGTTATGTATATAAAGGAGGAAAGATATGAAGTCATTTTCGGAGTGGTGCGAAAGAAACATTCTAGAGACATAAAGTATCAACTATATCACATTTGAGAGGAAGAAGCAATATAAGAGATAAATACTGCGAGAAACATTGAAATTCATAATGCATTTTGTAAACCGAATATGATTTTAAAAAAGAATAATTATTGTGTTAGTTATTTTTAAAATAGTCTTCCTATAAACTTCTTCTATATAAATAGATGCATATTTCTTATATCTATTGTATGATTGGTTTACTTTTATATTTTTATATAAAATTTGTGTTGGAAGGCTCATAGAGTCGAAGTTTTACTTTCTTTTATATAATTTCAATGATTGAATAACCTAAGGTCAAAAGCTATAACGTACTATTATTATCATTTACGAATATCAATGATAAGCTGGAGTGAGTGAAGTTCATGAAGAAAAAATTGAGTACTCTATAGGAAAAATGACGTATAAATTCTTGTGGAATAAAACAAGTTCAAAATCTTGCTCGGAGTACATGGGAAAAAGGAAATAAGGTATTCCTGGAAGTTAGTTATCTAGATATAAATCTACATTAGTGGTTAAGAGTGTTGACTCTAAAGATATTTTATCACCGATTGTGAAACAAACCTATATAAAGAAATTGATATCAATTGTTACTAAATTTAATCTTTAGTTTGATTAAAGGATTTTCACTACTTATTTCCATTATGGAAAAATGAAAGAAACTATGTACATGAGTGAGCCTCAACACTTTGAAGATTTGAGGGAAGAAGACATGTGTTTGTTGAAAAGACCCTTGTATGAGCCAAAAAAAGGCCAATGTAGTTGAGTAAAATATTTTATTTTTTATGAGGTCCATCAACTATGTAAAAATTTGATATTGCAATAATATATATTATAATAAGGACATGGACAGACATATCATGTTATTGATATATGTATATGACAAATGATGAGGACTCAAGTAAAGGGAGATGTGAGATGAATGATATATTAGAGACTAAGCTGATTTTTGGTGTAAAAATAAAGAAGAACAGATTAAGAGGGTATATATTTGTATCCAAAAAATAATACGTACAAAATATTCTCAAAACCTTTGGTGTGTCTGAAGCTATAGAGGCTGAGACTCTAATAGGTTCTCATTTCACCACTCAAGAAACCCTTAAAGTAATAAATAAGGATTTCATACAATAGATACCTTATGCCAATACCATTATAAGAATTATGTATGCATTTATATGAATGAGACATGATCGTTCCTACTCCACTAGTATCTTAAGCAGATTTATGTCAAATCCATAGAATCCTCATTAACAAGCCCTCAAATGGTTCATGTGATACTTGAAGGTTTTGGTACAAGTTGGGTTGTGTTATAATAAGAAGTACAAGGCTGATAAAATATTGAAGTGGTATGTTGACTCTGATTATGCAGGATGTCTTAACCCACAAAAATATCTACTTCGGGTTATCTACTTATTATGTCTGGAGCAACGTTAGCTGGATATCATGTCTTCAAAAGGTCGTTGACATGTCATCTACGATAGTCGATTGTATGGATATTACTAAAGTAATAAAAGAATCCATATGACTAAAAGAATTATTGAGGGAGATCATTGGTATAGAGAAAAAATGAGGATGTTTCATGTTAATACCAATGTATTTTATTCAATGAGAAATCTAAAGTTACATAAGAGAAGTAAAAACGTAGATATCAAGTTGCACTTCATCCAAGATATGGTGGAAATAGACCAATAAAATGTGAAAAAGATTGCAAGTGTTAAAAATATTTAGGATCCTCTCACAAAGGATATTGGTTTTAAATTTCATAAATCAAATGACACTTGCATAAGTTTAGGAAACAAGTGGGTTAGATATCTTTAGATATTAGTTTGAATATCGGGGTAATGAATATTGTAGTCACCATAAGCCTTGGTTGACTTAAACTGATTGGTGTTACTCATGCGAGACTTGTGGTGCCAATTTTGTAACTCCTAAAATTCTCAACCAAAAGACTTCAGTGTTGAAACATCTGTTTGAATCTAAGAGTCATATTTTTTTAATATAAGTGTTAGATAATTGTTAGAACTGAATGCCCATGATCATTACCTCTTGAACCTAGATGTAAAGACTTCTAACAAGAGACTTCTGTAAATACCTCTGGGTTTTCTTGAAGAAATTGGTTCACTAATATGTTCAAGAATAAGAAATTGATAAAGTAATCTCAATTATAGATCAAGTAGCTATTTTATGAGAATTCTTAAGGAATAAACAATGTAGATAAGAGAAAATAAAATCAAGGTAGATGGTGTTTGTGGTGACACTACTTGATGGAGTGTAAAGCCGTACAAATGTTAGGACATCAATGTCATTTCTGTTTTGTTGTCTAAGGGTGCAAGCCTAAGTTGTTACCGTGACCTTGGGGGTTCACATTCATCTCTTTAATCATTAGATTCTATATATAGTGGAGAAGTGGTATGGAATCGTTACTTGATCGATGTGAGAGTATATTGCTAGAGAGAGAAAATCTCAATCTTGTCTAGTTTTATAAAGAGAAACAAAGTATGAGATAAACACCAGGATAAACACTCAAATCCATGATAAATTTTCTAAGCTTAATTTATTTGGTAATAGAATAATAGTGGTTCTGTTAGTTATAGAGAATATTTTGGAAACCTAATTCTATATAAAATTTATGTATGTTACTTATTTTTTCGTCTGAGTCATCCATCGTTAGATTTTATCTTTTGTATTATTTTTTGGTCGTGTTTATGCATATTGTTCAAATGTTTTTGGTATCTACAATAGTTTTAGGGCATTTTGACAGTCTTGATAGTTTTAACTGTAGTCGTTGTAAACTTGATAAATCAACCTTATCTTTTTCATAATTTGTTTTAATTGTGTCATTTACATTTATGCTTTATGATGTATGAGAACCCTCTTTTGTATCAACGAAAGGGGGTTTTATACACTATATTTCGTTTATTGATGATTTCAGTCTCTATAGTTAGGTTAATCTTATAAACCACCACTCATTTGTCACCAAACGTTTTATAATTTGGTAGTTAATACACTTCTTACTTTTTTTTACTTAGTTACTTGCTTCTAATGAGGATATCCATCAGATCTCTTGTGCAAATACTCCTCAACAAAATGGTAACGATGAAAAAAAAACATCGTTATCTCGTTGAAATAACTTATTCATTATTATTATCAATTAATGTCCCTAGTGTTTTTTTAGGAAAATAATACTTATTATTGCTCATGTGATCAATATAGTCTCAATATCTTATCGTTTAAGTTTATCTCCTTTTGAAATATTGTATGATCGTTCACCTAATTATTCGTTGTTGCCCGTCTTCGGTTGTACTTTTTTTGTTCTTTGACCATATATTGATCGTAATAATGTGTCTCTTGAACCCACCTTATGTGTTTTCTTGGGTCATGGTATTTTAAAAAAATAAAATCGATGTATTTAATGAGTTAGTAAAAATCATATACTCATGCCATGTTGTGTTTTTTAAAAAATATTGAAGACTATTCTCAAGAGTATGGAATAGATTATGATAATACTTTTCACTTATTGTAAAACTAACGATTGTTTGCACTCTCCTTGTATCTTGATGATATTATAGTTATCGTTGATGATTATGATGGTATTGATTATTTGAAGGCTGAATTAGCATATTTCTTTTCTATAAAAGAATTGGGTATGTTCGTTAAAATTATGAATTGATGTTTATTATTTTCTAAAGGTTATCTTTTATCTCAATCGAACTATGTACTTGATTTATTTGAGCGTGCTCCACTCACTGATAACATAATTGTTGATACTCCTTTGAAGACTAATGTTAGTACTCTCCACCGGATGAAACAATTTTGTCAAATTTGAGTCCATTATAGGCAGTTTAGTTTATCTAACTGTGACTAGTCGCGATAGTGTGTATATTGTTCATGTAGTTAATGAGTTTTCGTTGCCCTTACTACAACTCAGTGGGTTGTCGTTCTTTGTGTTCTTATATATATTTGTGGTATTTTTTGTATAGTATATTATTCCTTATAACTCTTCCTGAAAGTTACATGCTTAATTAAGTGTGGACTAAGCCACTATTTCTACGAACCATAAGAATACCATTAGAATTTGTATTTTCGCTGGTGATATACATATTTTGTGAAAGTCCAAGAAAAAATTGTCATTTTTCAATAGAGATGTCATGGCCTCGACTAATAATGATTTTTTTTTTGTGGTTATATCAAAATTTTCTTATATAACATCTCTTTTTGTAAGCATACCTCTTTCTATTTTGATAATCATAGTGATATTAAGATTGCAAGAAACTTAGTTTTTTTTATTCGCTGTATAAAGATTTATTACCTTGCCTATGGCCACCACGTACAATTCCGCACCATCACGTTACCATTTGTTCCTTCCTCTATGTACATGGATGATATATCTATAAAACAACACACATTCTTTTTTGTACTTCCAAATCTTGTCGGACAAACTTTCAATGTTTATTTTTGTAACACCATCAAATTGAAAAGATGCTAACATATATAGTCGTCTTATATTATATGATATTATCTCACATCGTCATTTCATAGTTTCTTGTTGGATTTTTTATCTATATATAAATACATTTCTGCATATTGTACTAGTAATTAGTTAATAAAAAGTATTCTTTTAACCTGCAATACTAAATATTTACACAATATATCAACAGTAAAAGATTTACTAAATATGAAAAAATTCATTTACTTTACTAAATATGAAACAAACTCATCAAGATTAACAGCAAAATAAATACGTCAAAATGAAGCAAAATCATCAAAACCACAGTTAATGAATTATTTTGACTTCCAACCGTCAAAATAAAAATCTAACCATTAAATATATATTCGTTGTGTTAGCTTTTAATCCGAATAGGACTTTATTAGATTAATTAGTGAAAATTCTCACCTACATTTTTTTACATGTTTTATTTTCTTTATCAGTGTGTTTTATTTTTTTGATATATTTAAAAATAATTATGAATATTACAAATTTGTTGAAGAGGATAATGTGAAATTATTGAATATTTATTGAATGCAAAAAATAAAAGATAAATAAAATCTTTTCAATGTTTAAAAATATTTTATAGTTTTTTTATCTGAAGATGATATTTTTATTGCGTAACTAATTAATGGACTATTGTTTATGCGAGGATGTATTGTTGTCGTTGTTTGTTGAGCTCCTTGTAACACCATAATCATCATATCAGTACGACTTATACTTCTGTAGTATAATGATAATGTCTGCCTTTTGAATGAGAGGCTTAAGTTTTCAAATATAACAAAACATCAAATATGAATGTTTCTGCCTCTCTAATGAGAGCTTAAGTTTTCAAATATAACAAAACATGAAATAGGTTTTTAAATTGATATTTTGGATACGGATCTACCTATATCCGAATCTGAAATCATTATTCAAATCCGAATTCGAATTTATTTTTTTAAAATAATATTGAATCCGTATCCGATAGATATTATCCGGAACATTTGAATTTTCACTAATTTTTTTAACTAATTGCACTATTGTTTGACCTATTTTTATTGGCACCTTAGTAGAAATTCATATTTCCATTTTAGATTTGGGATAATGCTAAGAAAAATATACTTAATTTGAAAAGCCACCATGTCTTTTATAGAAAGTTTGGTAGTAATTCTTTTCCACATTTTAGATGTGGGATAAGAGTCGTAAGACTAAAAGAGATATACTTGTTAAGAAAAGCCAAAATGTATTTTATAAACAGCTTGGTAACAGCTATTTTTCCAACTTTAAATGTGGGATAAGATACATTTGTTAAAGAAGTAACCTTCCATATTTATGGTCAACTTTGTTAGTAATTTGTTTTGTTTTTTTACTACGTGGGATTGCTAAAAAAACATGTTTAAATATAGAAAAATACATATACTTATATATAATATTTCGAATACGGATATGACTATATTCATATTCGCTATTTTCGGATACAAATTCGGATACGAATATTATTTGTTCTCTTTCGAATACGAATATTATCCGTTTTATTCGGATTCGATATCGAATATTCCGATCGGATTTTTCGAATATTTTTTACTAACCCCAACATGAAATATGAATGAGTATGCCGTTTTTAAATTACAACAAAAGATGAAATATAAATGTATCCGTGATATACTTAACCGTTATTAGTAGTTTGACAAACAAGATAGTAATTATTAAAAGGTAAAAACTAAACCATAAGGAATCTTTTAGACACCCCTTAAGAATTAGTGTCACTAAAAATGAGATATATGTAAAAATAAATAAATAACCCATCAAAATTTTAATCTAAAATATTCATTTTATTTTTTTGATAAAAAGTTAATTGTTAACGGCGGTTGTCAAAGCATTAAGATTTTTTAAAATTGTATCGAAATTGGACAAACAGCTTAAAATACGCAACACGGACACCGCTTCGAGTAAAGGTGCTAAGCGACAGATAGATAGCAGGCGGCTATCAAGAAGAGGTTAAGTGTTTATTCTTTATAAGCAAAATAAGATAATCATAAAAGAGAGAGCAGCCTCCAGATGGGTCAAAGACAGTGTCTTTAGACCAGCTGATTATATATTAATAAGTTAGTTAAAATCTAAGTATCTCAATCCACCTAAAAGAAAATTTTGATGTCGCCTATATATACTTGTATTGAAAGAGACTAAATAGTCATAAGTAGAATAATAGAAACTGAGATAGCAGAAAAAGAAAAATCAAGAAAGTGAGATGGATACAGGTGAATATATATTTTGGTTAAATTTTGATGAAATTGCGTGTTTGTAGTGTATTTATGTATTTTAATCCATTTTTAGAGGCAGCGCCAAAGAGTTCATGGCCAGAGCTTCTCGGAACGAAGGGAGACGTTGCCAAAGAGACTATTGACAAAGAGAATCCTAACGTCAGTGCAATAATCATGCTTGAGGGCACACCGGAGAAAGAAGACATAAGTCGCAGAAGAGTTCGTGTTTGGGTGAACACCGAAAACTTAGTCACCAGAATTCCAAATATCGGCTGATTAACGCAGTGTCAGGGTTCATGTAGGTAACAAATTCCTTAAAAGGTATATAGTTTATGCGAATAATTGAATATGGGATCGAGTTGAGAGTATTGTTTATCTAGTCTTGACTATGTTGGGAATATTGTTTAGAGAATTCTGGATAAACTCTGAAGTCTTGTTTTAACAATTTCAGATTGAAATTATTTTGGTGGTTTTCCAAAATTTTCAACCGGATAAAAGCAGAGCGTATTCTTTTGAACAACGAGAATGAATTTTTGTTGTTATCATCTTTAGTTCCAGAACCATACCTATTTATTCAACCAAAATACTCCAGCTGTAAAAACAGTTTTATGTCCAAAAACGGTTAAAATTTCAAATGATAAACTAACTAAAAGTTCAAATTCAAATTCAAATTCAAATTCAAATTATTTTTCCAAATTCAAATTTCCATGAATTTTCATAATAGCATTATCATTCAAAATAAATCTAACCCGAACAAGGATCCGTCCATTGGACCCACTAATCATAATATATTCTAACAAGCATGTACTCCACACTCTCCGACTTGCTCAATAATATATTATGACTACATTGGTCGACTAGTTAATCCAATTACACTAAAATATCCAACAATCTTCCTCCATTTTAGTGCAATTCATGATTAACTAAAACAAAATCACAACAAATAACAAATTTATGCATAAACGAAATATCGTGACGATTGAATTTCATATTAGTATATTACACATTCCAAATATTCGAATATCAAGGTATCACTAAGGATTGAGCCTTTACTATCCATAATGAATACTCGAAGATAATATACACATAAATTTACATTCTCAAATGTTCTTACTTGACACTATCTTTTACTAGCCTTGTGTCCTTATCCTTCTTAAGCATATCAAAGCCAAGTCCTAACTTCTTGAAGCGGCTAAACTTCATGCTTAAATAGGTAGATCTTTTACTCTTGCACATGCATATGCAATTTTTCAAAAGAGCTATTAAGAAGATAAACTTCAACCTCCACAACTTGCATGTCTGAACACATACTTTGGGATAATACTACTAATGTGTTCCAATCTCTAAATGTTAAGCTTTCCACATTGAATTCAGCACCTAATGTCATATTAGATGGGAATTGGGTATCTTAACATGAGAGATTTCAAATGGACTTTAATCACATCCCAATAACCGATTGTGCACAAGATCTTTACTCAACCCTTTGGTTAAAAAATCGGCTAAATTATATTGAGTTCTCACAAACTCTACTGAAATAACATCATGCGTGATGCGATCACGCATCTTACTTTGTCTAACATCTAAGTGTCTAAACCGGCCTTCGTAAACTTGTCTATAGACATTGGCCAAAGCAGCTTCACTATCGCATCTGATAGATTTAGGTGATATCGGTTTGGGCCACAACGAAATTTCATACATTAAATTTCTTAGCCACTAAGCTTCTTCACTAGCTATTTCTAATGCTACAAACTCTGATTCCATTGTTGAATCACTAATACAAGTTTGTTTCTTAGACGCCCAAGAGATAACACGTCCCCCAAGTAGAATTACCCATCCACTTGTGGAAGAGTGGTCTTCCATATTCGAATAATAACTCGCATTCGATTATCCTTCAAGTACCGAAGGAAATCCAGTATAAGTCAAAACCATAATCAATGTTTATGTGAACTATGATTGCTAGTATACCTACTATGCTTTCCAACAACAAAGGCAATATCCAACCTAGTGCTAGTCCTCATATACATATACCAAGAAGCCTTTTAGCTTCCTCCAAATCTTTTATCTCAAAACTAGATGATACGATTTTATTAGTTTTATCAACTTGATTTGGTCAATACCAAAAATCAAAATATCATTCACATATAAACAGATCAAAATTTACCAAATTTGTAAATTATGTTATATCCGAATAACATCAAAGTTTACCAAATTCGTAAATTATGTTATATCTGAATAACAACAAAATTGATCAAATTTATAAATTGTAATATTATACGTACAACTTATACTCAATGCATGCTTAAACCATTATTGTACAATAAACCTTACATGCATAAAATTATTTAACAAGTAACATTTTACATTTAATAAACAAAAACACTTTTCTATTACCAATGCTTTCAACAGCTAGTAAAGAATTATAATTTTGCCACTTTTCTACAAGTGAGCATGTAAAGAGACTTTGCATGCTAAATTCGTTTAGACTGAAACATGCAAAATTCAGTACAGTTACTTCTTTCAAGTTTGTATTAAAAAAATACACTTTCAAATGCTGCAGTTACAGGCCGACATGCCAAAATTACTTTGAAGTACAATATGCAAATTCATTTAGAATTATAAATGTACGAATATTTCCAGTTACTTACTGCATGAATATATTACAAGTTCCATGCATGCTCATATTATAGTTGCATGCAAATAAGCTATTATTATTATTATTATTTTAGATGTGTAGAGTCCAACACTTGCATTGTATATAAAATCCATGCGATTACACACCATTTTTCAATCCTAGAGTAATTTGAATAATTAAATTTCAACCTTTCTTTTTCATGAAAAATCCATGAACAATAGAAACAATTAAACATAGATATCATACAAAGTTTGAATAATTAAATTTCAGCCTTTCAATTATTATTTTCCCTAACACCTCCATGTGCATGCAGTTTCTTATTTTCTTTAACAACTGCATGTGCAATTTTCAGGTTAAAGACTTCTCTAGAATTTATGGATAAAGTTTATAAAAGTTAATATCTAAAAGAAAAATAAGCACTTATTAAATGCAGTTTTTCACTGTATAATAAAACCGCAGGCAATATACATACAGACAAAACCCTCTAGCATCTGCCTCCATTATAGTTTTTAAATTCAATTAAATAACTCTTAATATTACTAAAAATTAGAACTGAAACAATTATTTGTAATTTCTTTTTATTTATTTATTATTATATATCTGCCAAATGCAAATATGTTTGTGGTATTACTGTTAATTTCCCAATAAAATTACAGAATACAACCTCTTCACATAATACTTTTTCTGTTTTTGCATTCTACCACAAAGCAAAACAATTCAAGACAAAATAATAGTTAATCCAATTATACTAAAATATCCAACATACTATGCGGATTGGCTTATATACAATCCAGTTTTGTTATATATTGTCCATGTATATTTTACTTTGAGTAATGGTTTCAGCAAGTTAATTGTACCCTAATATTACAAAATATAATAAGAATAAGAATTCGTCATGCAGTTCACTGGATATTGTAAAATTAAGTTAGGTTGGATATCCAGTCCAAAAATGAGTTAACCCATCAATTTCGTCCATGTTTTTTCTTTTAATTTTTTTGAACAAAAACTTTCAAACCTCTCTTACTAACCCTCTTATCGATAATAGTATTATTGATAAATAATGTTAAATAAAATATAAACTTCAACTCTCTTGAATTTTGAAACAACTTAGATTAAATTACTAGTGTTTTTTCTTTTCAGGAAATAAAAGTTTTAGGCCGGAATGAAACTCAAATATGCAAAAATAAATAAACATAATATAAGATTATATATATATATATATGGGTGAGGCTATATATACCCAAAATCAAAATAAGTATATCCAAAGAATGATTTTAACTCATGTTTGATTTTTCTACCAAAATAATCTCCAAATTTTATTGAAAATGGTTTTAAAATAGGAGAAGAGGAAGAAGTTGTTTCCTCCTCCAAGAAACAGAGTTTTGATTTTCAACCAATCTAATCACCAAAGCTTCTCAACAATCAAACCTTCACCATTATCCTCCTTTAAAGATATCTTCTTCATCATCATAAAACTTTTCTGAAATATTCATTAAAGGAGCGGAGCCACAGTAGTCTTCAACCTCCCAAGTCAAGATCAATAGATCTTATCTTCAAGCTACATTGTACAAGAAACAGAGTATTTATCCTGAAGTAAATCAATGATGATTTTTCTGCAAACAAATCTTATCTTCAAGCTGCAACAAACATAATTATCAAACCAGAGGCTATATTGTATAAGAAAGATCATATTGATCTTCAATTCAATGAGAGAATCCTTGAAAACTTTCATTCTTGCACTACTTATACTCTTATTGGGAAATTCACTAAAGACCTTCCAAAGAAGCAGTTCTAGATAATTGTTTTGAGGAAAGAAGGTTTGAATGAGACTTTTCCTATACGAATTGGGATTCTCGACATCTTTTCCTATACCAATTACTAGTATGTTAGACATTATTGGATGCGAATTCTTAAGTGGCTTCCCTCGTTTAATCCAAAGATTGAGTGCCCTATAGTATCGATCTGGGTCGGATTGAAAAGCTACCGGAAAATATGTACAATGGAGAGATCATTCACTTGTGGCATCAGTCCTAGGAAATCGAATTAAATCTTGGATACCTCCAAAAAATAAAGCATTATAGAATGCTTGTTATGCATGGGTGGAGATCGATATTTTCAGGAAACTGCATCACAATGTGTGGCTTGGTATTGGAGATAATTATTGTGTCTTGGTATTGTAGATAATTATGGTGCTTGGATCAATCTCAGTTACAAGAATGTTCCTTTCTACTGTGACCAATGTTATCATGTTGGTCATGATAATTGTTCTTGTAAAAAGGCTAAACCATCTAAGAAAATGGATCAGAATAGGAAGAACAAGAACAAAACACTTTAAAAGAAGGTCAATTATAGATATCAAACATTTCAACAACTTTGATTGCACAAAATTTAAATCAAGTAACTGAGGAGGTTACCAATGAATTAAAAGAATTGATTCCAGTAACTGAGGAAGTTCATGTAACATATTTAAGTCCTATTCTAAAGGTTCTAAGCATACCTGACACACCGAAGAAGAATACATTTTCCAAAGAAGAGATGTCTGAAGAAGAAATAGTAGAAGCAATAAAGTGTTTAGATGTTGATCATTTCTCATCAGGAATCTGATGATTCTAATAGATACACCCACCAAATAAAATCAAGACGGGCAGCCTCCCAAACACTCCAACGTTCAACAAAAGGGATACAGATTCAAACTTCCAAAAGGTCCTTAACAAAAAACTAAATCTGGCAAGACCAAACAAAAATAATAAACAACTTATAATACAAATTTTCCCTTGCAAAGAGACAAGAAGATTTGCTAGAATAAATCCCAAATGATTAAGGCCCCGTGTTGGAACTTAATAGGTGCTGGAAACAAAAGTAAAATTAGAAGACTCGAGTCAATTATAATCAAAGAAAATATCTCTCTACTATGCATTCGGGAACCAATGATAGAAAGAAACAAAATAGAGTCACTTTATACAAATCTAAGTTACCCAAACTTCTTTACTAATGTGTCTAACAAAATTTGGCTATTTTGGTCTTCTGATTTACAAACAGATATAATCCTAGATAGTGATCCATGTATACATACTAATATCAAACATTATCTTCTAAAAAAATATTTCTCTATAACATATATCTACGCTAAATGCCAAAAATCAAACAAAATGTATCTTTGGGAAACATTAAGAATAATAGCTGATTCAATTAAGGAATGACTTTTAATGGAGGATTTAATACTGTAACATCCCCCTTTGAACAAGCAGGTTGTGTCAATTATTGCTAACAAAGTTCTTCTAACTTTAATGATGTACTCAAAGATTGTTTTCTTGAGGATGCAGGTTTTACTGGAACTCGATTAACTTGGACTAACACGACAAGGTGGAAACGTTTAGATAGAGTACTCATTAACCAAGCATGGGCTGATTATTTTGTTGAAACAAAAGTGGTTCATTTGGCACGGATGTGCTCTGATCACACTCCTTTGTGTGTATCTTTAATTAAAGACAGAGATAATATAATCAAAAGCTTCAAGTTTATTAATGCATAGACTTTATCTGATGAATTTCTGACTATAGTTGAGACTAATTGGAAATATCAAATGAATGGCTATCCTTTGTACATATTTTGGAACAAGTTAAATAGATTGAAAGAAGCCCTAAAAAGTTGGAACAAAACTTACTTTAAAAACATCTTTGACAAAGTGGCCCAAACAGAAGATAATGTGAAGTCTAAAAAATGGAGTTTATGAATTATAATTGCCAAGAAGACAAAATTGCCTTGGCCAAAGCAAATGCAGAACATCTCCTTGCACTCTCCATGTAAGAAGAATATTGGAAACAGAAGTGATATTCAAATTGGCTTCAGGGTGGTGATAGAAATACAAAGTTATACCACAATTTTGTAAAAAGATAACGAAGAAAATCTAGAGTGTCTAGTATAAAGCTCCACAATAAATGGTTTATGATAACGAAACTATCAAATCATCTGGAGAAGATTACTTCAAAGGAATTATATAATCACCTTCTTACAGTGATCAAGATCAACGGGCTATATGAAGAGTGAGATCTTTAATGTTATTCCTAAACTTATTGATAAAACTGGCAATGCTTTTATGTTAGTTGAACCTAGAGAACATGAAATTTGGAGTTTAATACAGAGCTTAAACTCAGTAGAAGCTGTAGGTGTTGATGGTTTTAATAGACTCTTTTTCATAACTTGTTGGTATATCATCAAGCAAGACCTTGGTAATGTTATAAATACTATTCCAATAGGTATTCTAGCTACTTGAATTTTTCTATTTCTTAAAGTAGAAACTCCTTAATTCTGGAATCAATTCAGACCAATAATTCGCTGTACAATGCTAAATTGAATAATATGCAAATTGTTAAATAATAGACTGTCTTTTCTACTGCCTAAACTGATTTCAAAGTTTCAAGGAGCATGTGTTGAAGGAAGACTAATCCATAAGAATATCCTTATTGCAAAGGAACTAGCACATGACATCAACAGAAAAACTAAGGCTGGAAACATAATTATAAAGATGGATATGTCCAAGAAATTTAATAATCTCTCACAATGCTTTATCTTGAAAGTTCTACAATGTTATGGCTTCAACAGGCTTATCTCCTTAGCGGCAAATATTATCAAATCAATTCAAGTTTCTATACTTATAAATGGTGAATCAATTGGATTTTTTTAAAATGAAAAGAGGTAATAGACAAGGGGACCCTCTGCACCCTAGTCTGTTTATACTTGCAGAAGAGATTCTGTTAAGGGGTCCTCATGAAATGTTCTTAAAGGAAAAATTTCTCAGATTTTCAATCAGAAGTAAACAAAAAATTGCTATTCTTTCATTTGCTGATGATCTACTGATTTTCACTAATGGCCTTCCTCTTTAGAGTAAATTGGAAATTTTCTGCAGACTTATCAAGAAGTCTCTGGCCAATATCTAAACAAAGAAAAAAATATCATTATCACTGCTTCAAGCCTGAACGAAGACAGAAGAAACTCTCCGGCAATCGAGACTAACTTCAGCATAAGCAATCTACCTACTACATAACTTGGAGTTACTCTTAGCCCCCACAACAAAGCATCTAACTAGAGCCCTCTGCTAGAAAAGATTGAAGTTAAGATTGAAAGCTGGAATGATAAAACACTTTCTTTTGGAGGAAGACTTACCTTAATCAACACTGTTTTGATTCCAATTCGTCAATAGTGGCTTCAAAGTTGTTGGCTCCCAAATTCAATCATCACCAACATAGAAAGGTTGTTCAACAAATTCATATGGGGATCATCAAATGAAGCTACTAAAATCCATTGGTCTTCTTGGCAAAAAATCTGCAAATCATTTGGAGAAGGTGGACTGAATATAAGTAGGTTGCAAGACATTCAGAAATCTTTCTCTTGCAAACTTTGGATAAACTTTAGAGAAAACATCTCATTGTGGGCTAGACTAAGGCACAACATCTACTATAAAGGAAATCACCCCCTGCAGATTAACCTCTCAAAAAAAGGTTCATTAACGTGGAATAGACTAGCAGATATAAAAGAATTCGCTGAAGAAAGAATCAGGTGGAAGTTGGGGGAAGGTAAAGTCAAATTGTGGTTATATAACTGGTATGGTAATAATGATTTAATAAATCTTTCTCATAACTCAAACAATAACTGGTTTAAATTCAGGTTAGATCTTGTTAGGAAAATAACAAATGGAATGTCAATAAACTACAAAGTTATCTTATTGACTCCAACATTAATCTTGTCCGAAAAACTAACATTATTCCAGTAATGGTAACTTCAGTATAAAAGATACTTTGAAGGGTATCAGACCAGTTCTTTTTAATTCATCCTTATTTAAAAGCATGTGCAATAACATAACCCAAGGAAATGATATTTCCTTTCTTGGAGACTATTAATGAACAAGCTTCCAATTGACTCTATAATCAAACTTAGACATATTCAATTTACATCTAAATGCCAGTTTTGCTTAAATGAAGAGTCAAAAGACCATCTATTTGTATCTTGTAAATTTGTTTGGAGGATATGGATTTATTTTGCAGGTATACTTAGGATTGACATAAGAAGACACATGATTTTAAAGCATCTGCTTAGAACTTGGTTCTAGTCAGCACCAGGAAAGATTCATATCAAAACAATCCTGCCCTCACTTATTTGTTGGGAAATTTGGCAACAACGCAACAAGACGAAGATCAATGGAGATAGTTTCTATTCAAGATCAACCATTAACTACATCACAAACATGTTATCCCATCTAGACCACTCTAATCTTCTTTTGAGGAAGCACTCCAAACTTAATGAGAGTGAAGCAGTATCTCTTGGTTGTGTTAATCAGATCAAATCTAAACATAAAATCGCTTACCTCAAATGGGCGCTTCCAAAGCCAGGGAGATTCAAACTAAATTCAGACGCATGTTGTTTATTATTTGGAGAATGAAGTGGAGGAATACTTATTAGAGATAGCAAGGGAGTTATAATCAGTGAATACGGAAACAATTATGGAAAACTTACTGTGTTAAAAGCTGAAGCAAGGGCAATGCTTGATGGACTTCTCATATGCAAAATCATTGGCAAAAAGGAAGTTGACATTGAATCAAATTGCAGAATTATTATATCTCTTATCTCTTCTGTTAAAATCCCAAATTATATAGCATCAATAATGGATAGAATCACATCACTTATCACTAGCAAAATGTTTGTTCATTTCATCTTTAGGGAACAGAATCTTGCTGCAGATTGGCTAGCTCACTGGACCCTAAAGTGTAAAATGAAGATAGATAATAAGAACTTTAAACCTCTCATTCAACTAGAAGCAATCTCGAAACTAGAAAGCCTATGAATAGGCTATATTATAACTGGTTTGTAATTGCTCTTACCTCTGTTTGTAGAATTGATGAAGATGAATCTAACATCTATTGAAGAAGATGATCCATATTTTGAAATAAACTGGAAAATGAAATGTACTGACTGAAAGATTGAGAAGAATGAAGAAATCGAAGGCCTAGCTATACAGCTTCTTACTGGAGACAGAACTCAACCAAAGAGAACAATGCTCATAAACTATGTTTCAAGGATTCCGTAAGAATTTAAACATAATTTCTCTCTTGAAGAAGTAGAAATTATCTGCTTCTCCTCTGAAAAAAAGCTTGGAGTCAAAATCAGAACCAGAGAGGGAAAATTTGACGCGCTCAAATTTATTTCAATTTTTTATTTTAGTCCTCCAATTGTTATATAGTTCAAATTATGGACTCAAAGTTGTAAAACTCCTTATTTAGCCAAATTAATAAAGTTTCTTTTTAGATTAAAAAACCTCCAAATTTTATTTAATTACGGAGCGGTCATTAATGAAGGAAAACACTAAATGTAATCTAAGTTCACCAAAATCCCAAAAAAAACTAATTGACTAACTTCACCCATAAAAACTACTTCGATTTAGTAGATTAACCCTCATATTGCTAAAATTAGGGTTTTTAAAAAAAATATCAACAATATTTTTAAAACTTCAACACATAAAAAATATACTAGTAACTAAATATATTAAGTTAATGTTTCAAAAAATAAAAAATATCAATAAATTTTCGGAACGAACTATTATAAAACAAAATCGTTTAAAAAAATCACTAGCACCAATTGTGTAGGCCATTATGCATCATACGCCATTACACCCCTACGGGCCTTGTGCACCATTGCCGAGGCTTACACACCGATGGGGTGCCTGGACGCAGTCCATTGGTCTGACCATTTTACAGCTGATTCTGGCAAGAAAAATTGTAAAAACGAGGGCTAGGGAGAAGTGATGGTTCGAGAGAAGTGTTGGAGAAAATAATGTGGATGTGATTTAGTAGAAAAAATTATTAAATACCTCCAAAAAAGTATTTTGGCCCAAAAAATGGTGCACTTATACCAAATGTGGGTAAACTCAAAATGGGCTAAAGTTATATTAGTTTTTGGGTATGTATAGCATAATCCTATGTTTATACTCAAACAGGTAACGAAACTCTATTTTAAACTATGGTTTAGTTAAGTTTTGATATAAAATAATTTTATTTAAGGTTTAACAAAATTTCGAGTTATTCGTCGTCTGCACTGTCACTAAGTACACTTAGTACAACCAGTATAGTCCCGCGTATTTTCTGTGGAGAGTGTTCGTTTTGAAAGTCCATAAACGTAGTAAAACCTAAAAACTCACTAGCATTACATATATGGTGATAATGCCAGTTTAAGAACTGTATATAGGCGGTATAGAGACCTTATAACAGTAGTTTATACTGTCATGGTTGTTTAGGGTTTGTTTTATATGGATTAGTTTTATTCTTATCGAATATAATTTTAAATTATAAGAGGTAAATGATTTTCGAAAATGTTCCTCAAAGGATTATAGTTCTTTTTTATCACAAAAAAAATATTATACGGAAAACATATTGTGCGGGTGGGTTAAGAATACTAGAGACGACCATGAGTTCATTATTACAATAAGCATCGTAATTGTACAGAAAAATAAAAAGAGTCATAGAATCATCTTTGAATTCGAGAGATCTGGATCGTATAAAAGTTTGGTTGATCCAAAAGATCTTAAAAAGAATTCGACCGACACAAAGAAATTCGGGTTCTCTTTCATGATTAAGGGAACTAGGATAGCTCCTAACGCATGTTCTTAAAGACAAAATGTGGTATTCACAATCATAATAGTGCGAAAACAAACAAGGTCATTCGTACCCATAACATTTTGATAAATAAGAGGTGGAATTTGTATATACTTCTATATACACAGGTATTTGTACGCGTGGAATTTTCAGTGGAGTGAAAAGGTCGAAGTTTAAGAATTTTTATTTTATGCGCATTGTATACAACGCACATAAAAAAATATTGGAGGTGAAATATGGTCTGTCACAGTTGCAATACTTGTTAGACGGTCTGAAAAGGTTATATTATTTTATATGATATTGAACAGACAAAATAAAAGTGATATCATTAATGATAATTTCTGTACACATCCTTGTTACTGAAGTTATTTTAGTTCATTGGAGAATTATCTATTGTATTAACTGATATGTCAACGAAACATTAATAAGAACGTTCTTACATATATGAAAAATTACACGAAAGAGAAAACAAATTGCAAAGATTTTATAGTTTCGTTGAATCATATAATTTAATTGGAGACTGAAGAATCGTACATTAACAATCAGAATAATATGCTTTGTGAGTTTAGAGATTATCCTCAAAAAATGAATATACCGAAACTTCTTGTCTACCTCCTTACATCGATAAGCTTGTCGCATGAAAATTTAAAAATTTGATACATTTTGAAAATATGACCACTAACTGTGTGGAGAATGCTCATTCAACATTTAAGTGTTTTATTGCTACAAGCGAGCTTACGTTTTATTATTTTTAGGGTAAGGTGCATTCTTTATTCGAAATGCAATATGAAGTTATTAAAGCATCATTTGAAAAGAATATTTTTAAAAACAAAACATCAATTTAGTCATAAGGTGTTCAACGATATCAAAGATAACGTCTATAACTCTGCATTAAATCTTGTTTTGAAGGAATTAGATAGTTCTAATATAATTGAAGTTACATATACAAATTGCACTTATGTTATACGCACTATGCATGATATTCTGTGTTCGTGCGAAATCCACAATTTTTGAAAAAAAAACATAATAGTTTCTGTAAAAATATTTGGAAAATATTATATATAATAATACGTATAAATCTAACGAAGAAAGATCTATTGAAATAAAACTCAAAAAGTTGTTCACGACGTTATGGAAAACCAGTGACGGATGATGTATCTAACATATTTATAAAAAAAATTGAAATAATTTATCACTCGTCGCTTCATCTACCAGATAATGGAACTTTTCTAAATAAACTTTTCAATACTCCATCGGTCATATTGCGTAAAGGAAACAAAATTAACATTTTCAAAACTCTCTATATTCCTCCACAATCCAGTGGAGTAGTTAGTTGTAGCACATCGTCAATAGTCGTTGAAGCAACAAGCACCAAATATGATCCTAAACTAATATTTATCGATCTCAATGGTTACTTAACACAATTCAATTTCTGCTTTAGACCTTTTATAACTTTGATTAATAATTTTAAGGCTTTACACACATGAATCAATTTTGTTTGTTATGTATACACAACAACAAGATAGATGAAAGATGGGTAGGGAGGCTCTTTACAAAGAGCTTATGGATTTTGTCGATAATTAAAAACATATATATATTTGGTTTCAAAATTATTTTTCAGTGTAATATATTTCCCCTAAATCTTTAATGTATTCGCTTTATGTTATTGAGCTAACGATTTGAAAACATCAAACTCAATTTTAAAAATCTGAATAAAATTCAAACACATTCGAATCAAGTACATTGCACATAACATGAATAGATTTTAGTAATAGATATAAACTTCTAGTTTTACCATCTAATTGATTTCTAATTCTGCTTTGAAGATCTTAAGTAGGCTAAAGGCTTGATAATTAGGTTTAAACAAATAGACATAAATAAATTTAAAATAATAATAAATGAAAGTTATAAAATACATTTTACCCACATGTCAACGTACCATTTAAATCACATATATCGGTGTGTATTAAGAATAACACTTTTGTACACATTTTTATAGGTTTATAAGGTTTTTAATAATTTTATATTTTACACACAATTCATATTTTTCATATAAACTTATATCAAATTTTATAATTTTGGTTTTGACCATTCTATTTATAGTATTATATCTCATATGAGAAAGTCTACAATACCATAGATGGTGATGCTAAAAACTCAAATAAGATCAAAATAAGATCAAAGAGACAAGCAAGACAAGAACTTTATAAACAATCTCAAGAATATTTGTATTTATTTTGTAAGATGCATTACCCTCAATATTTACTCTAATTTACACATGGTAACCTTGATTATGGGGTGTCCTAGGTAGGTGTCTCTCCGTTGGTGCATCCTTTTCGAACTTTCTTGGTGTCTTGTCATAATCGGGTATGTTTTTTTTTGCTGACGTCGTACAGTGTCTTACACGATTTATGTATTTGTCAGACATGCCATCCGTAATTTTAACAGCATAGGAAGAAGGGAGACTTGTTCACGGTGTAAGAGAAATGTTTGCCATAGAGTCTAGCTCCTCATCATATCAGGATGCGACCATGTTTTATTGATGGATTGGCTCACGACCAAGTTCTTGGTCCCTTTGTAGAGCACGACTAGGTTTTAGTTATGACTTGGTCGTGGGGAATTCGTCTCTAGTTGTGTCACTGCGCGTGAACAAGAAATTCTCGATGATTTACCTCATGACCAAATACCTGTTTGCACTATGGCGCATGATTAACTGGTTTTGATATAGCACACAACCATATTATACTAAAACTTTGGCCACATTGGGTCAAGTCTTTGGCCGAGTCGGCGCATGCGACTAACTAGCTTTCGATGAATTCGCTAGTGCCTAAATCTCATGTTATGGTACAAGACGAAGTTATAACAATGACATGGCCACTAAAGCCATGTCTCTGGTACCACCAATGTACGTGACAAAGTCCATGGTCGTTCGGTCGGTGCGTGACCATACCTCATTGGTAACTTCCCAATGACCAAGTCCATTGTCACACGGTTGGCGCAGGACCACGCTTTAAGTCATGACTTGGACATGGATCCAATTCTTTGGTTTCATTATGGTGCACGACTAGTCGCTTTTAATGTTTGGTTCATAAACGCGAAGCTTTCCGGTGATATCTTGGTGCGCGATCACAGATATTTGTACCGTATCACTAACTTTCTCTACTTTTTTTCCTAATCTTGAGCTAATATAGAATTACCGTTCATGACCTTGCCTTCCTCACTAAGCTTATATTTAGGTGCAGTTCCCAAAATGAATTTTCATCTTTCGCACTTGATTATTTTGATTATATATTTTTGGATTTTTTTTATCACCAATTTTCTCACCTTATTTCCCACCTATCCAAAAAATGTTTGACTAAAAAATCATATTTTATCTATAGCTTTTCCTTCTTCCTTTAGGTGTTAAGTTTTCCGGCTCTTAGTTTTGAGATTTATTTCTTGTTGTTAGAATATTCAGTGCACAAGAAACGAAGAGAGTGACTATGAAGGTGATGGAGGGAAGTGTGTTACTGAGATTAGCATGTTTTGATATTATAATGTGTTATAATATTCAGTGTATTAAGTTTCCTTGTATAGGCCTCTAAGTTCTATATATATTGAGAGCCTTACTTGGGTTTGCATTATAATAAAAAAAAAAGATTCTCTAATAAACACAAAATCCTAGCCGCTTCCTGGCGGCTATTTCTCTGAGATGCTACGTAGAACATGTGCATGTTAACATGGTATCAGAGCACGTGTGATTCTGGGAATTCTGAACATCCTCAACAAAGATGGCTAGCAATGAAGTCGTGGTCCGTCAAATCCATGATGAATTAACAATGCAGATTGCTGCCATTATGAGAAATGGTCTCAGAACACAACAACAAACAACTAACCCTGAGAATTTATCCCTAGGGATTAAACTCGGTGGTGACAACTATGCCCAATGGGAAAACCTGATGAAGAAAGCAATTGGGGGAAGGGGAAGAGGTTCTCACATTACAGGGGAGCCGACACCTCCATCCAAGACTGACAAAACATATACAAGGTGGGAACAAGATGATCAATGTGTTTTCACATGGATTATCCAGAATCTTGAATCCAGGTTGGTGAATAATGTCTCATAATATCCCACTGCAAAAGCCCTCTGGGATGGGTTAGCCACCACATACAGTTCTGGTACAGATTCGTTACAGGTGTTTGACCTTCATAAGAGGGCTAATTCATTAAGGCAAGGGTCTGATACACTAGAAGACTTGTGGAACAAACTGCAGAACATCTGGATGTCTATAGATAGACGAGATCCGAACTCTATGAAAGACCCAGAATAAATTCAGATCTACAATAAGAAGACTCAAGAACAAAGACTATATTAATTGATAATGGCGATTAATGACAACCTGGAACCAGTCAAGAGAGATATCCTGAAAAAGGATCATCTTCCTTCCGTGGAAACAGCATATGCTACAATACGAAGGGATGTGGCCAGGCTTAATATACTAAAATCAAGTTCTTCTGATAGTGACTCGATTGAAATTGGAATGGGTTTGGCTGCTAAAGATTCTGCACAGAGGTTTAAATTCCGATCCAAAGAGAGAGAAGATAAATCCAAGTTGTATTGCACTCATTGTAGGATGAAAAAACACACTAAAGAGACATGTTTCCAGCTGGTTGGCTATCCATAATGGTGAGAGGACGGTCATAAGGAGAAAAATAACCAGCGTTTCAGATCTAATGTCAAACGGGCTTCGTCTACAAGTGACGGTGAAGATCCGACTAAAAATGAGCAAGGAAGTGGTACTATTTTTGGAGGAATGGTGAACTCCTATGAAAAACTTGGAGGTAAAGGGTTTGAGAAATCAATGAATTGGATCTTTGATTGCGGGGCTACGGACACCATGTCTTATGATCCTAAAGACTTTGGTGACATGTCATCTCCAAAGAAATCCCATATTGAGACTGATAGTGGAGAAATTTGTGAAGTCAAAGGGGGAGGTTCAATTATTTTTTCGGAAAAAATGGAAATTAAAAACTGCATCTACATTCCTTCACTATCCTTAAAGTTATTATCTGTTAGTCAAGTGACAAAACAACTCAACTGTGTGGTTCTTATGTATCCATTTTTTTTCATTTTACAGGAAATTCGTACGAAGGAGATCATTGGGCGTGGTACTGAACAAGGAGGTCTCTATTATGTTGATGAGGTAGTTCATAAGGGACATGCCATGCTTGCTCACGGAACAACCGAAAGGAAACTTTGGTTATGGCACCGACGACTTGGTCATCCTTCTTTTTAGCTATCTTAAGAGTTTGTTTCTTAGTCTTATTCTGAATAATTCCATTCATGAGAAATGTGAAACCTGCATTCTTGCAAAAAATAGTAGGGTCTCATTTAATCAAAGTAATACAAGAGTTGATTATGCTTTTTCACTAATCCATTCTGATGTTTGGGGTCCAGCACCAAATTCCCCTAACAATCAAATCAGATACTTTGTTTTATTTGTGGATGATTTCTCAAGAATGACTTGGATATACTTCATGAAATATAAATCGGAAGTACCAGAAATATTTGTTTGTTTTAACAAAATGATTTTGACTCAATTTGAAAAATAAAATACAGATTCTCCGTTCTAATAATGGAACAGAGTTTGTCAACCAAACAATGCATAATTTTTTCAAAACAAATGGTCTTATCCATCAAACCACTTGTCCAAACACACCTCAACAAAACGGTACTTCATAACGAAAAAATCGTACTTTACTTGAAAAAATCGTACTTTACTTGAAAAAACTCGTGCTATTATGATTGAATCTAGAGTTCCTCATTCTCTTTGGCCACAAGCTCTTGGTACAGCTACGTATCTTGCAAATCGTCTACCAACCCGATGTCTAGGAAATAAAACTCCATTACAAGTGCTTGCCACCCAAGTTACAATTCCATCTGTTATGACCTTACCACCTCGAGTCTTTGGTTGTTCGGTGTTTGTTCATATCCCTAAAACTAGTCAAAACAAACTTAATCCTTGTGCTGAAAAGTGTGTATTCGTTGGATACGGTGTTCATCAAATGGGATATCGGTGTTACAATCTGGTTACTAGTCGAATCCATGTCACCATGGACTGTGACTTCTTAGAATCCGATTATTTTTTTGACCACCAATCTCGTGCTCAGGGGGAGAAAGTAAGTGAATCACTCGACTAGTTGCTATATGAAAGTTACTTTGAGGATGTGCCGACAGATTCGGTAGATGGCGCCACCGAACACGCCTCTTCCAACATAAAGGAGACTGACGAGGCAGTTCTTACCACCAATGATTCTTCCGAAGACAATGTCCAACAAGAAACAAATACCATGGATATTACCAGCGTTTCAGCCGAAGAAAATATCCATCAAGAGGTAAACAATTTACAATATCATAACTCACAAAATACTACTGATCATGACATTTCAGGAAGTTCATTTGTTGAAACTCAAACTCTGGTTCTTCCCCCAAGAAAAAATAGAGGGGTTCCTCTTGACCGGTATTCACCGGAACACGTTCCTCGTGCTTCTACGGATAGGAAAGGAATGACGAAGATTGCAAAGGTGTTTTCAGCTACTATTCTCTTTGAACAAATCCCTAAAACAGCTGAAGAAGCTAAAAAGATGACTGAATGGCATGCGGTAATGAATACCGAAATGGAAGCTCCTAAAAGGAATGGTACATGGGAGAATTGTGTGTTACCACAAGGGAAGAAAGCAGTCGGGTGTAGATGGGTGTTTAATATAAAATATAAATCTGATGGCACCATTGAGCGACACAAGGCAAGATTGGTTGCCAAAGGATATACACAAACATATGGTATAGACTACTCTGAAACGTTATCTCCGGTTGCAAAGATTGACACTATCAGAGTTTTACTTTCAATAGTCGCGAATAAAGACTCGCCTCTTAATCAATTTGATGTAAAGAATGCTTTCTTACATGGAGACTTGGAAGAAGAGGTATATATGGAACCCCCACCAGGGTTCTCTGATGGTTTTCAAGAAAATGAGGTATGTAAACTGAAAAAGGCATTATATGGGCTCAAACAGTCTCCTCGTGCTTGGTTTGGGAGATTTACAATGGCAATAAAGCAGTATAGCTACTGAGAGTAATGGGGATCATACCTTGCTTTACAAAAAAGAGGAGAATATGTCACTTGTCTTATAATAAATGTCGACGATATGATTATAACGGGGAATGATGAAGAAGAAATTAGCTCTCTTAGGAAAAACCTCTTCAAGGAGTTCGTAATGAAAGACCTTGGAGGATTGAAGTATTTCCTAGGAATTGAGGTTCTTAGGTCAAGAGAAGGGATTTATATCTCCCAACAGAAATATATATTGGATTTATTAGCTGAAGTTGGCATGGTGGATTGCAAGCCAAATGACACTCATATGGTTGTGAATCACAAACTAAAGATAATTGAAGGGGCCAGACCAGCGAGTAAAGAAAGGTACCAAAAGTTGGTGGGAGAATTGATTTACCTGGCTCACAGTCGACCCGACATTGCATACGCGGTGGGAGTAGTTAGCCAGTTCATGCATCATCCTCAGGAACACCATATGGAGGCAGTAATGAGGATTATTCGATATCTCAAAGGCACACTAGGAAGAGGCATAATTTTTAAGAAAAGTGGACACCTTGATGTTGAAGTATTCACAGATGCTGATTGGGGAGGGAATCCTAACGACAAGCGATCAACTGCTGGCTACTTTACTCTTCTTGGAGATAACTTGGTGACTTGGAGGAGTAAGAAACAGAAAGTAGTTTCACTGTCAAGTGCTGAATCAGAATTTAAAGGCATCGTTAAAGGGATTACCGAGATACTTTGGTTAAAGAAGATAATGAAAGAAATTGGTTTCCCCCTGAAGGGTCCAACTCAGTTAATGTGCGATAATAAAGCTGTGATTAAGATTTCAGAGAACCCGGTACAGCACAATAGAACAAAGCACGTTGATTATAGGGTGACTTCCCCTTGTGAGAATTCGGATCATCCGGTGGACTTTTATATTTTTGTATATTGTTGATAAGGTTGGAGTGATAATGCGTATCCCATCTTTTTATTCACCATTGGGATGAGAGTCAAGAAACATCACACGAACGAAATTCCTGCATAGATTTAAATTTGATGTCTTGTTCCAACCAGACTCTTCTAGGTGTCCACCTCTAAGAGACCGTCTTCTACCACCAACCTTTGGATTTTGGCCTCCAACATTCGTTGGACCCGTTAAATTTGGTTACTTAGTATGTGCTAAAACCGCACCATGCCATCTTGATTTAATGGGCGGCGCATACTCAATCGTCTTTCTAGTCTTATAAGACCTTAGAGGTATTTCCTTTTCCATCTAACTGCTTACCTTATTTTGTTGTCTTAAGCATACAAGTCGGTCTCCATTCTACCACACGGAGAAAAATTCTGCTATGGCGAGGAGTTTGCCTCAATCCATCAAGAAATTGAAGTCTCATTTTTTCTTCATGAGCAATACTTGGTCATCTACCTTACACCCCTCTCATCTCCTAGTACCCTCTTTCATTTTCTCTCAGTCAGCTTGGTATGCTTTGATAGAGACTCGAGCCTTGTGTTTGTTTCTCTTTTACTTCTATTTTAATCTAGTTTTCTTCATTTTTATAGCCAAACATGACGTACTGCAGTTCTTTCTTTATCATCTTACCACACCCGACGGTCTTAATTTTGACGCTGGTGAGTCACGCCATTATTTTATGGATAGTTGATTGACGAACAACTTCATCAATTCTTGAGTTTGGAATAATTTTCTCACATATCAAGCCTTCAAACAAAACTTATATGCAAGACGACTCAACCCTCTCGCGTCATTTGTCCTGGTCGAGTAACCATGACCTCCACCATCAAGGATGTACCGTTCCCCAAATCTCTCGAGCACAAATATCTATGTTGCGACAAAATGCGTAAATAAAATGAGGCCCACCACGCACTTGGTTTTTACGAGCTTCCTCTCTTTTATCCCACTCTCGCATTCACCGTTGCCTAACATTTTTGCTGTGACTGAGCAAGTTGATGTCTGTTGCCAGATTTTAAAAACTAAGAAGCTAGCTATATCGTGACCAAAAACGAAAGGGAGTTAGTCCGAAGCTATAAAAAAAACCACGCCGGAAACATTTAAACGAGTTCACGAAGAGACCACGTTTGTCATAGCTATTGGGGATGAGTATTTTGGTTCTCATAAAAAAATATACGTGCACCACTTACAGCCTTATTCTATTGAATCTAACATAAAAATATAAAAAAAAAAAATTCATATCCATATCATCTAATCATTAGAGAATTATATCCTCTTCACCTAAAAATTCTTAATAGACTATTACGGAAGTTAAAACCCGTTAGATTGAGCAATTCAATCAACCGTGGGAAAAACTATAATTGACTTAGATAAATAGTTTTTTTTTTGCGAAATTTAGAGATATATTATTAATTCAGAACCAATTACAATGTTTGAAAAAATAAAAGGGCTAAAATTAATGTCTCCAAAAGTTATAGATCAAAACGACTTATACCGCTTGCGTTTTGATTTCACCTTCAACCTTACAAACCAAACAGAAATTCCAAATCAGCTTCGAACCCTAAGATTTCAAACCTTCTCCTCCACAATCATAACCTTAATCTACTAGAGATTCCACCAAAATTAGGCATTTTGCTTTCAATTACTCCACATAGCCGATACCTAAGCCTTCAAGCAAAATGATAGAAAGAAACTCAGGTGGAGCATCAAAATTGCTCCACTTGACTTTCTGCTTGCACCTGATTGTCCATTTAGAAATTTCTAAATCTGCAGCTCTGTTTTGGATACGCGGAATGAATTTTAATGTCATCTCAGAGGAAATTAGGCTTCAACCAGATCGTCAGTCAAGCCTTCAGGTAGGGAGGGTAAGTCTTTTTTGCAATAAATTACACTAGTCCTTTGCAATCAGACTCAATATCTACTCTTTTTCAATTCTTTTTTCGAGAGAGAAGAAGGTCATTCAACAATGTCAATGTTTCCGCAAGAATCAGATTAGATTTACTGATTGTCCTTCCTCTTCCTCTTTTGCAAAAGAACATCAATTCTTTTTCAACTCTTTTTTCCACAGATTGAATCCAAAATCTTCCCGAATATATTTACAATCACGAGACTATTGTGTATAAATCTAAATCAATAGGAATACCCCTCTCTCTTTAGTTCCCTAAAAAAACAGAGCTAGATTCAACTATTGTTGAGCATGGTTAGAGCTTTATGTCTCTCAACCATTGTCTCAAAAAAATTGGATTCAATTTGGTGTAGATGATGGGTTTTGGAAGCATATTCACTATGGTAAAAAACCCTCCTACGGTATTAAATGTAAACATCTAAGTCATCAATCTAATGGTTGCAAAAAAATTAAATAATAAAAAATAATGAATGTGCTAAAATCAATAATATAGACAATTCTAAGGCATATAATTTTAATTCAACAACAGATGCAATGTGGGTTCCAAAACAAAACAATAAAATAAAATCAATCATTTTTCAACCTACTTCTGAAGAGACTTCAAGTAATCAATGTAATCTTAACCTAGAAAACTTAATTTTTTAGGAAATTAGAGTCTGGTAGTGATACGAACAACTATGACTCTGTTGAAATTTTAGATATCACTCGTTAAACTAATATAAGCTCCACATACACTTGAAGTTGGAAACATGTTCCATGCCCTAAATGAATATGAAAACTTGGATTCTAATATAGAATCCTTGCACCCTGAATTGAAGAACCAAAAACATATATCTCCTAAATGCATTAAGACCAATGAAGCATATAAAATTAATATATTAAAGCCTTCAACATCAATTCTTGAATCTTTCCCAAAAGAGATACCCATAAAAAAGCCCAAAACATCAAAGAAAATGACAACTAGAAACATTACTAAGACATAGTTGAACCCTTCTAGATTAATAAAAACTATAAGGAATCTAAAATCTCGAAAAGATTAATCTCCATAAGACACATAGCTAAGCCTTTTATCATTTGACAAATTGGCAATGACAATACTGACTTTTGGCTTGAGAGATAGTGTCACACCATCCCTCTTACCATTTGAATCCTAATTATGATAACCCATAGTATTCCAGTAGTAAAATAAATACTTATTGGGAGAACAACTCTTTGAACATAAATAAACTCAAAGAAAATATCAGATCAACCAATATTGATAGGATAACAAAGTTTATTTTACATGCTCATAAACCAGATACTATTAAATGGAATGTTTCTCAATCTGGAAAATTTAAATTTAAGGAAACTTTCAAAAAATCAGAATAATAGAGCTTTATTCTTCAATCCATAAAAAGATTTGGAATTCTGCTTCTCCAAATAAGTGTTGTTTTACTCTTTAGAGATCCTTATAGTTCTTATCTCTGGTGAGTATGTTATCCAATAAAAAAAATTTACTCTTGTTTCAAAATGTCAACTCTGTAATATTACATAAATCATTGATCATCTTTTCGTCAATTGTAAAACAACTTTTGAAGTATGGAAGTATTTCTCTAGTCTCTTTGGTCTCTATATTTAAAATCATATGACTATCTCTCGTATAATTAATATATGGTTTACATCAACTAACAAGCAAACTCAAATTAGAACAATTAGTCGTGCAATCATCTTTTGGAGTATCTGGAATACCATTAATAATTCTAAATATCATAACACTTCTATGTCCTCTCATGATATTAAGATTAAGATTATGCATATGATCTTCAAATTAGACTTTGCAAACGTTCTAACAAATATAATATAAAGTAAAGATCATAAAATTGCTCATCAGCTTAAATGTATTAATCAAGCTCTCATTAAAGGGATTGCCCTTTATGTTAAATGGAACCCTTATATTGATAATCATCTTAAACTTAATTATGATGATGCTTGTATATATAATGGTGAGGTTATTAGTGGTTTTATAATCAGAATCTTCAATGTTATAATGATGGCTTCAAGTAGCAGGTTATATGGGAAACAAACTCCCGTTATTCCCGAAACTAGATCCTTGTTTGATGGTTTAACTATATGTAAAAATCTAGGCTTTGATTGTGTTGATATTGAAATTGATTAAAAAAAGTTTGTTTGACTCTTAAGCTAATGACTTTGTTTCTTGGTTCTTGTGACCCATTGTATCTTGATGTCGTAAGCTAATAACTTCACTAATGTCTTTATTATTACACTTTGATTATTATTATTATTTGCTTATAAATATTACAAGTGTTGTTATTATTTTATAAATCAATAACAGAACTTATAATATTTAACCCAATAATAATAATAATAATCAAAATCAAAATCAAAATAATCAAAATGTAATAATAAAATTATAATCATATTCCTTATAATATCATTAAATTATTATAAGATATGTTATTATAATTTTTTTTATTACACTTTGAGTATTATTATGGTTTGAATATAAAAATTATAAGTGTTGCTGTATTTTGATATTATTTATTAGTACAAGTATTGTTATTATTTTATAAACCAAAATCATATGTTATAATTTTAAAATATCATAAGGTGTGTTATTATAATTTTTTATTATACTTTGATTATTATTATGAGTTTAATATAAATACTATAAGTGTTGTTGTATTTTGATAATATTTACAAGTACAAGTATTGCTATTATTTTATAATCCAAAATCATATGTTATAACTTTAAAATATTATAAGGCATGTTATTATAATCTTCGTATTACATTTTAATTAGGGTACGGCTATATATACCCAATTCGGGTTTAAGTATACCCAATTTTGAGTATACCCAAAGGTGATCTAAGTATACCCAAATTTTGACAAAAATATCCTTTTCTAGGTATATAAGGTTTTTTTTTTTTTACTAATCTTATCCACCTCATTTTTTCTCTTACACTCTCTAACTTCTCTCTAAAACCTTCAAGTTCTCTCTAATTTATCCGGCGAACTAAAATCCGGCGAACTAAAATCCGGCGAACTAAAATATAAAAACTTAGTCTTAGTATCAAAATTTAGGGTTATGGTTGAATTGGGCAAAAAAATCAGAATTTTAAGGTGTTTGGAGGTCATTTTCCGGCCGAAATTCGACCGGAAAATGACCATTTACGAAGGCAGCGCGTACCGGTCGGTACAGGGGGGGCGTACCGACCGGTACAGGGGGTACGCACCGGCTGGTACGCCCCCCCCCCCCTGTACCATCGGTACAGAGGGTCTGTACCGACCGGTACACCCCCTCTGTACCTATGGTACAGAGTGTACCATAGGTACAGAGGGGGTGTACCGGTCGGTACGCCCCCCCTGTACCGACCGGTACGCGCTGCCTTCGTAAATGGCCATTTTCCGGCCGTATTTCGGCCGGAAAATGGCTTCCAAACACCCTTAAATTATGATTTTTTTAGTAATTAAATTTTTAATTTTTTTTTTTAAAAAAACAAGTTTTGATTTTGTGTTTTCATTAGAAGAAGTTTAAAAAAATTAAAAAGAGTTTGAATGTTCTTGAGGCAACTTTGAATGTTCAAGAACAATTTGAAAAATTTCACAAAATTGTAGTAATATGGGGTTTGATCTAGTAGAGAGTTGTGTTTTTTTGGGTATACATAACCAAATAGATTGTTTTGTGAATTGGGTGTATATAGGATATACTTAGTGTTTTTTTTTACTTAGTGGCAATTCGGATATTAAATGAAAGTTCAAGGGTTTTTTCGTCCTAAAAAAGTCAAACAAAAGTCAACTGCAGTTTTTGGGTATACTTAAACCCGAATTGGGTATATATAGCCATACCCTTTTAATTATTAATATGGTTTGAATATAAATATTATAAGTGTTGTTGTATTTTGATAATATTTACTAGTACAAGTGTTGTTATTATAATGAAAGCTAAATAAAAAAATTATTTATTTTGGCGTTCACAGTGTATATTCTTGCGAACCAGGAGTTGTACAAATATTTTCAAATTAAACTACAAATATTTACAAACATCATTCATCTCGAGCTTCTTCAAATTCAAGATTTTCAAATTCACTTGATTAATCTTCATGTTCATCTTCATCTTCAGCTTTTTCCATAATTTATTGTTCAAGTGCACCTTTATAATTATCCAGGATATCCATCGAAGATGTCGTCCACATTCATTTCATCTCTAAACTCTCTGTCTTGTATTCTATTATCCGTCGTGGTCCAATATTGATTTTCAAGACTTCTATTCGAATAATGTTTATTATAAAGCGTAATAATATTTTATTCAAATAAAAAAGCACGTACAAGCAACATAGATGTATTCCTCTATTCGTTAATTTTAAAAGGGTCACTAATATTATGAGATTTTAAATGTCTCGTCATACCCCTGATGCAATAATTTCTATTTGCAGCATTATAGACATAATTTTTGAGCAATGCTTACACTTAACGAATATGTATTATCCAAATTTTCACTAAAGTAATCCATGTCCAAGATATTTTCTTATGAGACTTCGGGAATACCATTTATTGAACTGATATCGACTATAGCGGGTTCGTGAACAATAGGTTCCTTTTCGCTACATTTTGGACCCATTTAAAAACTTAAAAGATGTTTCGAAAAATAAGTTAAATGTTTTTTACATTTTTTTAAATATGAAAACAAACACTAAACGAAACTATTATCACTAAATACTAATACCAAACAATATCGCAGATTAATAAATGGTAAATTAAAACCAATACTAACAAATATCACTAGTAAAAAGAATTTATTTTTTAAAATTAACAAATAACAAGTAATAGAAACTAATATTTAAACTAATATAACAACCAAATAAATGAACAAATTATATAAAGATATTAATTCAGAAACTATAATGTTATCACAATCAAATTTGATTGATTATATTAAGTACATTTATTCTTTGAAAAAAAAAGAGTAACTATAAGAAATGTTGTATATAGAAGACTAGAATAAAAAACTAATGCTTTTATATAATTTATAGCAGAATTAGAGAGATTGAGAGTCGTACTGAAGAGGTGAGTAAATTGTGAATGTGTTTATCCTCTATTTAGAGAGGAGAAACAAAAAATAAATTAAAAAAATATCGTACAAATTCGGTTATTCGAATTGCGAATTCGGATATCTAAGTTGCTACGACTAGTTTATTCAAAGTAGTCGCGCAATTCACAAATGTGAATTGTTGACGCGCCCAACTGCTAGTTTGAAGACGCTAACCGCTTGGGAATTCTAATATCCAAATTTATGATGTGCCAAACAACTAGTTTCTTTAAAATAGTCGTTGGGAATTCAGATACCTGAATTCAAACTGGAATAAAAAACCTATAATAGGTGGTTTGTTGATATAATATATTCACATCATCAACACCCAAAATTCAGAAAATATTATTTTCAATCTAATTCGAAAAATTTAAATTTTATACACAAAAAAACACTTACATTGTTCTTAATGTCTTCAAAAAAAAACACAATAGGTCCATAGAGGTGAAATGATTCGTCCTCATCGAAAAGAAGAACTAGTTCCAAAAGAAGTTCTTAATTTCAAGAAGTCATCGATCTAAGACTCTTGAACATCGAGGAAAAAGATAGGTTCGCATTGAAAACGAGCTAACACCACGAGGTGGAGTCAGAATCTACTTGGGTATGTATTTGGATTACGAAGAACTTATCTAAGTTCTTGGTATGTAAACTTTTTTCAATCTTCTTGATGGTCAAAGAGGCTTATATTGGTTGAATATTGATATGTTCAATTGTGATTGGTATATCGAATTAGTACAATAAGTTTACGCGTTTCCACGTATAATTTAGAATGATGCTTAAGGTCGAGATTTAGGAATGATGTGCACAATTGATGGTATTGCCTATAGTTTTTTTTAAACTTACTTTGAAGATTAATTTATCTTTCCATATGAACAATTATATAGTGGTTCAAAATTATATTCTTTTTCTCTTCCTCTTATAAGATTGGGTAATGATTGGTCTATGTCCTTTGATCAGACAGTGGAAATTCAGAGTATTAGTCAATAGCATCTAGTCATTAATGGTAAATATAAAGCTATATGAACTAATTTGGATGGTCTCGGAAAATTAGAAGTGGATGTGAGTATGTACACTCCAATTAAGTTTAGGAAACGTTGTGATATTGGTAAGAACTATTTAAGATTGCAAGGGATATATTATTAGGAGGGGGAGTTGTGGTCAAAATGGAAGGCGTTGAGCCATTTTTTCCCTTCTTTGCAGGATATGTGGGAACTAAACGGAATTATCAAACCACCTAATCCGCCTCCTTGATACCTTTCACAAGTACTGCAGCATCCGACCGCTTCCAACGCGGATAGTTCTTCTCAATAATAATATTAACTTTTCGATCACCAATAAGCTGAGTGGGCACATAATTAGCACACATGGTATGCTGAGTGGGTACACAATCAACATGCGCCTTCACGAGCAATGGTATTGTCAACAAGAGCAGTGGCATGGTCAACACGAGTAGTGGAATGGTCAATAAGAGTAGTGGCATAATCAACAAGAGCTATGACATAATAAAGGTCGGGCCTTCCATATGGAACAAAAAGAATTCATACGACGGATGATAGAATAATACATTTGGATTTTATTAACGACAACTCGCAAGACGAGCATTATACTGGTCCACATGCCACACCACCACTTTTCAACTATCAAGATGAAGATCTTTAGTTTTTTTTTACATTTGATTGTATTAAGTATTTTAATTGTAATGTTTTTATTTTTTATTTGATTAAACAACGTTGGTATTTGGTTTAATTAATGATTTTTTTATTTTTCTTATATTTTTTATAAATTGTTAATTAAATATCTTTCAATTTTTATTTTGTTATATATAATTATACAAGTAATATATGTGTATGTATATACATATACAATTCTAAAAAAATTAAATATATAGTTAAAATATCTAAAATTTTGAATATCAATAAACTATTTAAAACATCTAAACATATACGCTTCACACTTTAAAGATCTAAAGAAGTAAAAAACTAAACCACGAGTATATAATAGTTGAAAAATCTAAAAATTTCAACAACTTTACAAAAATATAATGTTTAAAGATCTAAATAAAATTAGATATCTAATAGTTACAAACAATATCAAATATATATTATAAGTATTTACTTTACGATATTATATATCTTAATTATTAAAATTTAAATTAATTAACGCATGCAAAATATGTTTTTTAAAAGTATAAAAAAAATTAAAAAAATATAGTATTTAAAGATCTAAACAAAATTAGATATCTAATAGTTAGATATAATAAATAGTTTTTGTGGAATATTAATAAAACTATTTATAATATCTAAATATAATTAAAAATCAAAATAAATAGTATAAGTATTTTGTTTACGATATACATATCTTATTGAAATTCAAATTAATTAATGCATATAAATAAATTTTAAATAATCGTATAATTTATTTTGATAAATAATGAATTAAATGTGACACGCGACGATTATCACGCATGAGATATCACGACTGCTACGCTTCAGTCATATCATGCAGTGTTATGTTATCCGGTTCTCATGAATAACAGTGTCACGCATGTCAGTGTTACAAGCATAACACTGCCACGTATGACAGTCGAAACGCCACGCCACGGCAAAACGTGGCCTGCTAAAAATATTGTTACATAATATTTTTTTTGACACACCACGCCACGTCATAAACTGTTAGATGGATCGTGGGTGCAATAGACTGACACCTTTTCCCTGACTCTTCAATATCATCATTCTCCAACAATGATAAATCGCCATCAAAATCCGCCTAAAACAGTTAGTCTCGCTCTCAGAACAACAACATATTCTAAAACAGCCTTAACTGTTGTTTGAAACTAACACATCTCATTTACATTCTGTCTCCACTAACAAGATTATATAATAAGATAAATCAAAACCATTAGTTACGTGATAAATCACATATCCTTTATAAAATATAACAGATACAATAAAGCATTACGTGAGTAAAAAATAACACTATCGTTTTAGCGCAAACGATTGAAAGCTAAATATAATAATAACAATCACAAAGACAAAACTACTAAAGCTTGACAATCTTAGATGCAAAGTTTGGCAAGTTGCAAACAAAACAAGCTAAAAACATTACAAAAGCATATTATACAAGACTTATGAAAGTTCAAATGTGATTTAATCTAGAACCTATATTTCAAATAAAATTTATGATTTGCATGCTTGCATATGACATGCATCTAATACCACCATGTATGAGGCATAATAGATACATTGTATCCAATCAAAACATATAATAGAATCCCTTCAATGCTGTAATACATAAAAATATTTGGAAATCTTTTAAGTTTTACCACAATAACGAGAACTTTAACATGTGAAGGTAGAGTTAATTTTATAAAATATAACATTAAGTAGACCAATAAAATGATCGATCATTATAGTGACGCTACTCATATTTTAATATTATGTGTCATATTAGCGTAAGAGTAGGGAGAGATAGTAAGTTAGGCTTGATAAAGAATATTGACAACAAACCACGCATCGACATAGCATATAAACTTATGTATGTACAAATATATTGAGAAAATTCTCATGATATATCCCGACATACAATTTATTAACATCGTCATATACCACTAAAACAACCAGCACCAACTAATAAACTACCATTTTTAAAATAACCACTGATCTACTACTAAAAATATCCATTACACGTTCGATAAATAATTTTTTACATATTCACACTATCCATTTTGTACGATAACAAAGTTAAAAGTGGCTACTTAGATTTATATCAAACTAATTATCAATATTTTGACTTCATATTATCAAATTGTTTTGGTGATTGGAGTATGAGAATTAAAGACCAAAAATAAATCAACCCATAAAACATTATGATGAATATTAAATATTTGGTGAAGATCATTAACTGCGTTCAACATATTATCAAAGATATTAATAAGAGTTTGAAGAATGGGTGTGATCGTATTTATAAATAATTGTTAGATTTTAAATAATAATAGAATTAATGTAACACCAGAAGTGATAAAACATATCACTTGTGTTTGTAACATTTATATTTACTTAATATAAGTAGATATATTGCAAGGCAATTGATAAAACGTTTCACATGAAAACATTTCTTTATCTAAGAAAGTGTTTTCTTCTTCTTTGTTTATATTTTTATCACTCTAGTCTCTTCATCTTCTATGAGTAGTTCCTACATTATTCGATTATATCAATCAATTTATTATTTTCATTTGTAGTATCTTTATTTTCTAGCATTAATCTTGTTTTTCCAGGTTCAGAATCTTTGTCTTCGTTATAATCAAGGGTCTGTTCATGGCGAGCTCATACACTTCGATTGACCTCAAAGATAAGTGGAGAACGAGATCGAAATTAATATGAGTAACGAGTTGACCGACCAGACCAATGATGCGATGAACAAACAAAGGACGAGCTCGCGCATAAGTGTGAAATGTAAACTAATGCTATACTAAAATGCGAAATGTGAAATTTGAAACAAGGGTAAATCTAAAAAATGTGAAACCATGATTAAATATCTTTAAAACATGTAATAGTAGGATTAAACTGAAAATACGAAATGTGAATCTGAAACTATAGTTAAACAAAAAATATGAAATGTGATATATAAAACAAAGATTAAGTGTGATAAGGTGGGATTCCCCCAAGTCAGTATTTAAACGAGCTGGAAAGGCAGATGACGAGTTTGGGATAAGATAGTAAAGGAATAAGAATCAAACAAGTAAACAAAGGACGAGCTCATACACTCTGATCGACCTCAAAGATAAGTGGAGAACGAGCTCGAAGATAATCTGAGTAATGAGTTGACCGACCATAAGTGTGAAATGCAAACTAATGCTAAACTAAAATGCGAAAATTGAAATTTGAAACAAGGGTTAAACTATAAAAATGTTAAACCATGATTAAATATCTTTAAAAAAATGCAATAGTAGGATTAAACTGAAAATATAAAATGTGAATCTGAAACTATAGTTAAACAAAAAATATGAAATGTGATATATGAAACAAAGATTAAGTGGGCTAGCAAAAAAGTTTCAAAAAATATTATTCATGGATCAAATATTGTTCGTCTTAAAAATAAAATTAGTAGTACTTTTAGATATTTTCTAAGGTATAGTTTGGAATATAAGAATTTTAAAAACTTTAAATAAAAAAAGTACCTGTTGAGAGAGAATAAAGTGTGAATTATTTATTCTAAGGCGATATGTTTCGTTGAAAATTTGTTTATATGTATTTTAGTAACATGAAAAAATATATAACATCTAATAACTATTTTTTTACTACATAACATATAATAACTCATCTTTGTTGTTGTATTTTTAAAAAAAAATTGAAAAATCTGAAACTTTAATCTAGGTATATGCGCAATAATTGTTAACCATATTATAAATATTTTGAATATCTTCATCTAGTTTTTTAAATATTTAGTGTTTTAGTTAGAAAGGTATTCGAGTTTTAAGTTTGAAAATAAATAAAAATTATGTTTTTTTAATTGTAGGCTTATTTCATTGGTTTTATTTATGTTACTCATTGGAAATGTTAATTAAAATCAGAATCGATCCAAATACGAGTTCAGATCACCAGGAAGAACTTAAAATCAGAAAAACAAACTAGAGACACAAAAAAGACTTATCCAAAGCAAAAATAAATACCTATGCAGAGTATATAATCACAATATAGAGTAGGGCTCGCCGCGACGACCCATACATATATAAATTTTATTTTAGTCAACGCGACGACTAAGTACACAAAAAATTTGGAATTTTGATGAAGTTATTCACCACGATGATGATTTTTTGTGGCACTCTAAAAGTTTATATCCGTGAAACTCGGTGCGGTTAAAATAATGACTATTAATTATGGAGTAGAAAAAAAATAACATTATCACATCTAAGATTTTTTGGTTGTACGATATATGTTCATAAAATTGATCAAGGCATGAACAAGCTTGATCTGAAATTGAAAAAATGTTTCATGATCGGCTATGGCGAATATGAGTTCGGTTATCGTGTTTGGGATGAGGAAAATAGGAAGATGATAAGAAGCAGGGATGTGATCTTCAATTAAATAATGGTGTTCAATGACAGCCATAAAACCAAATAAAATTACTTAAAAACGTATGTATCAGTATTTGCATATGTCGAGGGGGGTCCTAGTTAGTCACGAAATATAGCGTATCAGATTAACCCCTATGCAAAGAGAGTCAGTTGGACATACCGATCGGCAACAGTCCGAAAACCTACAGCCGACCGAGGTAGTTGCTGATTTGAGAAGATCTTCATGATCCTATCTTCCCAATATGAGACATTCGAACTATATGTTGGTGACCTATGGAGAGGAGCCTGAATGCTATGATGAAGCTCGCCAGAGTAGTGATGCTAGCAAGTGGAAGTTTGCCATGAAAAATGAGATTAAGTCTTTAATCTTAAACGAGACTTGGGAACTAGTTGAGTTACCCATGCATAAGAATGCACTTCATAACAAATGGGTGTAGCGGGTGAAAGATGAGCATGATGGCTTAAGAGATACAAAGCCGGACTAGTTGTCAAAAGATTCCAACAAAAAGAAGTAATTGATCACAACTACATTTTTTCTCCAGTTGTGAAACTCAATACTATTATATCAGTATTGAGTATTGTTGCCATTGAAGACCTTTGTCTCGAACAATTAGATGTGAAGACTGAATTTCTTCACGGGGACTTGGATGAGGAGATATACATGTATCAACCATAAGGTTTCTTAAAATAAGGGAAAACAAATATGGTATGGAGACTCAAGAAAAGTTTGTATGGTCTAAAACAAGCCCCAAGACAGTTGTACAAGAAATTTGATGGTTTTATGCCTAAAAAGAGTTCCAGAAATGTAATGCTGACCACTATTGCTATTTCAAAAGATGTAAGTTCATTTATATCATTTTGCTACTCTATGTTGATGATATGTTAATGTTAAGTTCATATATAGATGATATTAGAAGATTAAAACATCAATTGTCAAAAGAATTTGACATGAAGGACTTGGTCCAACGAAGAAGATCTTTAGAATGAAAAATATAAAAGATAAGCATAAAAATATTTTATAGTTTTCTCAGTCAGAGTACATCGATCGTGTTTTGTACAGATTTAACATGGGTGATGCCAACCCAGTTAATATACCATTAGCAGGTCCCTTTTATTTATCCAATGATCAATCCCTTCAGACGAAGGAAAAGAAAGACTTCATGACTAAGGTTCCATATGCCTCATCTATTAGGAGTTTGATGTATGCTATGGTTTGTACAAGACCAAATATTAGTCATGCAGTGGGAGTCGTGAGCAGGTTAATGTCAAACCCAGGGAAAATTCATTAGGAAGTTGTAAAGTGGATTTGAGTTACCTACTAGACACCACATGAAAGTGTTTGTACTTTGGTAAGGATGAGTTAAGGGTACAAGGCTACGTAGATGTAGATTTTGGAAGTGAATTTGATCACCGAAAAAGCACCACGGTTTATATATTTACTTTTTGAACTAAAGTTGTTAGTTGGATGTCAAAGTTATAGAAAATTGTCACTATATCCACTACAGAGGCTGAGTATGTAGCAGTGACCGAAGCCAGTAAAGAGATGATATGACTTCAAGGTCTCTTAACTGAGTTGGGATTCGGAGAGAAGACGAAAGTTATGCATATGGATAGTCAGAGTGCTATTCAGTTAACGAAGAATTCAATATTTCATTCGTGAACAAATTAATATCAGTCTTCGTTATCATTTGATCAATTTTTTATTGGAAGATGAGGTGCTAATACTGGAAAAGATCCAAATAAGTAAGAATCCATCTAATATGTTGACAAAGACAGTAGCCATTGAAAAACTGAACATTGTGTTCGGCTTCAGTTGCTCTGCAAGAGTAATAATACCAGAAAGTTCTGATGCATAGATCAAGGTGTGAAAATAGGTTGAAACCATTTTTCAAGTGGGAGATTGTTAGCCTCATTAAAAAGAATTGAAGAAGTTTTGAATTTGAAAAGACAATGAAGTAATTTAGTGAGTCATAAATTACTTATTAAAGACTTTAATCGTTTCATTTTATTCTTATTCTTATTCTTTGTGTTAAACTCTCTGTAAAAACCAATAACTAGGTTTAGTGACTGTATCGAAAAAGACAAAGTCACCGAGTCATTTCTAATAAAATCAATCTGCAGCAGGTTCGGAGACGTAGGCATAGTTTCATGACCTCTGTCAACATTTTGTGTGTTTTATTTCACTATTATTTTACGTGTTTTCTTTTTTACTTGATTGTACGAAAATTGTGTATTTTCTCAAAAACTTACCCCAAGCTAGTCTCGAAGCCACTTGTTAGGAAAATTGTGTATTTTTCCAACAAGAACTATATTCAACGAGGAACATAGGTTACATAATATTTAATGTCAGGTCAAGATCATGATAGTCAAATACAATTTTGTGTCATATTTCTCTTAGAAAAAAATTAACTAATCTAAAATTAGAGGTCTATTGCATAATGAGAATCTCTAGAACATTACACATAACAAACAACAAGCCATTGTCAATCCCAAATCCAAATCAACTCTCGCCACACATAAATTATAGGTTTATTGTATCGATTCTGACTCTCGCAACGACCCAATCCCAAATCAAATAAAAAACCATAAATTGTAAGTTGTAGTTGAAAACAACTTCAATTGATAAAGCACATACCTTGACATGCTTTGTCGCTACCAAATAAAAAATTCGTAATTTAAACTATGGATCCACAAATTTACGAGTTCAAACAACAACTAGTCCGCAATAGTATGAGTATTATATCAAAAATAGAATTACATAATCGATACCGTTAATTTAAAAACAAAAAACCTATCGATCAATAAAAAAATATAAAAAATTAATACCAATTGATAAAAATTTATATCACAGAAACCAAAATATGACCTAAAATATACAAAGTAAACTTTATAAATAGTCCTCTGGTCAAAACTCATTAGCGTTATTTTGTTTATCCGTTTTCTTATCGATCATACAGTTTATCAAAAATAAACAAACACAATATTAATTTTATCATCTATAAACAATAAACAACTACATCATTAATCCAGTATATTCAGGATTACTTTCATAACCATTTTTCATCCATTAATCAAACTCTAATTAATTATTTAATAACAAAATTAGATACTAAAATTTTGGATTATATTATTTTGGGAATCATAAAATAACTATATTTAATAAAATTATCTCTATTGGTAGTTATTGATTTAAAATATATTATATATTCAAGCTGATTTGTAGGTTATTATCATATATAGTTATGGGAACTCGTCAGGTTCGGGCCGATCCGTTTGGATTCGTTGTTTTTTACTCGAATCTGAAAGGTCAGCCAGACCTAGTCCACAAACATTATTTTTACTATTCAGGTCGGTCGAACTGGTCCGATCCTATCCAAATCAGCTCAAATTTGACTTTTTTTTAATTTAAAACAAAAGTTTTAAAACATCAACTTTAAACCAATGTACATGAAACACAATAGCAGAAAAAACATAAAAAATTAGAAATTAGGATTGTGAGTCTATATAAACAAAAATCTGAAGAAATATATTTATAATTTATGGAATTATTTTATGGAAAAATAATATAATTAATAAATATATTATTTACTTTAAAAGTAAAATAATAATTACTCAAATATGGTATATTATTGGAAAACGTATTTACTTATATATTCTTATATTTTAGAAATTTAAAATTATTTTATATATATATATATATTATTTTTTATATATAGTTTATATTTCGGGTTAAACAAATTAAAAATCTATACCCGGTCCGACCCACCTACGGATCATGATTCGTTTATCCGTATCCGATTTGTTAAATGTTCTGATTGGACAAAGTCTGACCGGATTGTGGGTTTGGACCGGCTCTGACCAATATCTCTATCAAAGTTATATACATTTAAATTTTAGTAAAACTAAATAAGTGATAAGTTAAAATTTACAAGAGCTAATATAATTATAATTTGATATTATAAAAAACCTACAGCCCACTTACAAAACTTCATTACAGCCCAGAACATTCAAATATGTCGTTTAGATAATTTCACCAGTTAAAATTTAACTTGCTATGACTTAAAATAAATAAATAATACGTTTTAAAATATTTTAGAAATTTTTTTGAAAATAATTATTAAAATCCGTATAAAATTACCAATTAAAATTTATCTTGCTATGACTTAAAATAAATAAATAATACGTTTTAAAATATTTTAGAATGATTATTAAAATCTGTAAAATAATTAAAATATAAACCACCAACAAATTTTAGATCTGGGGTGTGGTTATATTATATCTAGAAATGTTAGAGTGGAGATAATTGCTCAAAAGTTCTTCACACTTAGCACTCAATCAAATATTTACTTAGCAAAGATCCAATCCAAACATCAAACAATCAGGGACCATTAAATAGCATTACTAATTTGGAGGCACCTGCCTACCTCTCGTATGTGACTATTCAAATAACTGGATCGATATGTAATATTTTCGATTCTCTTTTTTTATCAAACACCATACGAACTTTTATTGATTTGGGTAAAAATAGGAGATTACGGAAGGATTGTCCAAAATAGAAAATTGTCAACACGATCTGGACTGGAACAATAATTAGACAAGAAAGATATAATAAGGATAAAAATTGCAAATCCCATACTCTTCAACAAAAACCCAAAATCTAGCTTCCAAATGTTAGGTGCGACCAAAGTCCCACATCCCACATCGGTTAAACATGGGAAGAAAGATCAGTATGTAAGTTAAGAATACATCTCCATTAGTGTGAGGTATTTTGGAAGTGGACTAAAAGCAAAGCCGTGCGGGCCAGTGGGCGCCCAACGCGGACAATATCACACTATGTTGGAGCGGCGCAGATTCCACTATGGAGTGCATGACAGCATCAAGCAGGTGGCTTGATCAAGGAGCGGTGACTAGAGTAGGCGGGATGAAAGTCAATTGAGAGGAGGCTAGAGTGGTACTTTGTTCGAGAAGAGGATTGTTAGGTGTGACCAAAGTCTCACATCCCACATCGGTTAAACATGGGAAGGATCAGAGATTGACTTCCATCCGCTCACTCTAATCAGAGATTGCTCCACCTGAGCAATAGAGCTTTTTACAGCGGATTTATCTACTCACTTGACCATCATGCGCTTGTTCCTTAGCTCCACTATCCACTCCAATCAAGTACCACCGCTTGATGAGTCATGGACGCTTTAGCTCCACTATCCACTCCAATCAAGTACCACCGCTTGATGAGTTATGGACGCTCTAGCTCCACTATCCACTCCAATCAAGCACTAGGATGTATAGAGTAGATCATTTACCTTGAGCATGACTACTGGTTCATCATGCTCGACCTCCGAGAATATTACCACAATCGTGTTCCGTCTGGGCCTGACGCTCTGATACCACGCGTTGGGAATATGGGGGTCCGGTCCGCATATTCCCGTCTCCGTATATAAGTACGGACACAACCGATCTCAACACTAATATGATATTGTCCGCTTTGGCACCCGGAGGACCTCGCGGTTTTGCATTTGGTCCACTACCAAAAGGCCTCATACTAGTTGAGGTATGTTCTTACTTATATAGCACTGATCCTTCCCATGTTTAACCTATGTGGGACTTTGGTCGCCATCCTAACACCAAATACATCGATTTAACCAAAAACCAAACTCTTCAGCTCTCTTAATTTACAGGCAGAAACACAGAGGCGAGCAAGGTCGAGCTTGCAAAACCTAAATCTTAAAACAGATTTCAAAGATGAAAGACAAAGAATAGAAGAATTAATCAACATTGATATAGCTCAATCCTCAGCTTTCCAGAAGAATAATAGACATGAGATCATTTGGGGCACAGAGATGATTGAATTTTTTGTTTATCTTGCAAGATAATATCCATCTCGTTAGCCAGTCTGAGGCTTGGTTTTAGATTCTGGAAACATGTCTTAAAACCATTTTAGGATGGATTAGATTCCTGCAAATAGAGATAAAGGGATCGAGATACCATACTACATTTCCCTCAGCAATGAGATTGATAAGAATGAGCGGCACAATGTCAACTGATTGTGAGCAGATAGATCCGCCATAAAGCTCTAGAGTTTAGGGTTCTCCTCACCTGACTAGAGTAGGCGGGATGAAAGTCAATTGAGAGGAGGCTAGAGTGGTACTTTGTTCGAGAAGAGGATTGTTAGGTGTGACCAAAGTCTCACATCCCACATCGGTTAAACATGGGAAGGATCAGAGATTGACTTCCATCCGCTCACTCTAATCAGAGATTGCTCCACCTGAGCAATAGAGCTTTTTACAGCGGATTTATCTACTCACTTGACCATCATGTGCTTGTTCCTTAGCTCCACTATCCGCTCTAATCAAGTACCACCGCTTGATGAGTCATTGACGCTTTAGCTCCACTATCCACTCCAATCAAGTACCACCGCTTGATGAGTCATGGACGCTCTAGCTCCACTATCCACTCCAATCAAGTACCACCGCTTGATGAGTCATGGACGCTCTAGCTCCACTATCCACTCCAATCAAGCACTAGGATGTATAGAGTAGATCATTTACCTTGAGCATGACTACTGGTTCATCATGCTCGACCTCCGAGAATATTATCACAATCGTGTTCCGTCCACGCGTTGGGAATATGGGGGTCCGGTCCGCATATTCCCGTCTCCGTATATAAGTACGGACACAACCGGTCTCAACACTAATATGATATTGTCCGCTTTGGCACCCGAAGGACCTCGCGGTTTTGCATTTGGTCCACTACCAAAAGGCCTCATACTAGTTGAGGTATGTTCTTACTTATATAGCACTGATCCTTCCCATGTTTAACCGATGTGGGACTTTGGTCGCCATCCTAACACCAAATACATCGATTTAACCGAAAACCAAACTCTTCAGCTCTCTTAATTTACAGGCAGAAACACAGAGGCGAGCAAGGTCGAGCTTGCAAAACCTAAATCTTAAAACAGATTTCAAAGATGAAAGACAAAGAATAGAAGAATTAATCAACATTGATATAGCTCAATCCTCAGCTTTCCAGAAGAATAATAGACATGAGATCATTTGGGGCACAGAGATGATTGAATTTTTTGTTTATCTTGCAAGATAATATCCATTTCGTTAGCCAGTCTGAGGCTTGGTTTTAGATTCTGGAAACATGTCTTAAAACCATTTTAGGATGGATTAGATTCCTGCAAATAGAGATAAAGGGATCGAGATACCATACTACATTTCCCTCAGCAATGAGATTGATAAGAATGAGACTGTCTGACTCAATATCCACCTCGCCCCAGTTGTTTTGTCTGCATATTATCAGGCCTTTTAAAAGAGATTTGATCTCAGCGAGTAAAGGATTTGATTTGCCGAAAATGGCACCAGAGCCTATAATGATATCTCATTCTCTGTTTCTGAACAAAATCCCTCTGCTGGACTTCCCAGTATGATTACATGCTCCATCAACATTCATCTTTATCCAACCATTTTTGGAGGAATCCAATGAAGGTAAGTTGGTTTCAGACTTCTATTTTATATCGATTTACATCCCAATGCAATTCCTGCACTAACAACATTTGTCCAGTTTTTACTAGACAATTTATTAGACATATCAATTCCAACTATTATTCTAATCACCCTGTTAATAGAGCATTTTACAGTATCAAACTTGCCATTAAATTTCGAATTATTTCTATTTTTCCAAATGATCCAGCAAATTACTTGAGGAATTATATGGGTCACATGAACATTGGTTTTAGAAAACCAGAACCAAACTCTAATTACATGAGTTAGAATCCTGTTACGACTAATTTTAATCTTAAATAAAGAAGCAAAGTAGTTCTAAATCTGCCAGGCATAACTGCAACTTACAAAGAGATGGTTTTTCTCTTCGCAATTGTTGCCGAAGTGGCATTTGGAAGCCATTGAAGTATGTCTTTTCATTAAAATAGCACCAATAGTAATAAAGTTTTTGATGATTTTCCAGCAAAGAAATGAAAAATTCCTGGGGATACAGTGGCTCCAAATCTTCTTGAATGAGCTGGACTTATTGTGATTTGTTCTGATACTGTCCCACGTGAAATTAGTATTGAAGTTATTGTTGTTAGAGTTCCTCCTGACCATTTTATCATCTACATCAATGTTGATCTTGAAGTTTTCAACATGACTGATTCTATCTCTAGAAATGAAGCCTTCCAGAGTGTTTATATCCTAGTCATTGTTCTTCCAGAAATAATTAACTTTAGCTTCAAGAAACCAGTTGTAAGATTCAATATTGGTGAGATTAGACAAAGGAGGATAATTATGCCAATCTTCTAACCAAAAATCCATATTTCCTTCCCAAGAATCCATTTGATGTTGCAATCAGTCTGATATTTTATACATATTAACCTCTTTCAAACCAGATAACTAAGCTTTTATGGTTAGCTTTTAAAAGATGAGAGTTCGGACAATAGATGTTATGCATTATTTCAGACCATAAACAGCTCTTTTTCTGAAAATAAACCAGAGCTTTTGAGAGAAGGTGAGCTGAATATCAGATAAAGATTTGATGTTCAGCCCTCTTTCCTCAAAAGGCTTACATATATGAATCCAATTACTCCAATGAATAGATTTTTCATTGTAATTAGACCTCCAAAAAAATCTATTAAAAGTAGATTCCAAATTTTGAATAATAGTTTTAGGAAGCAGGCTGTTTTGCATCCCGTAGTATGTTTTAAGGAGCAATACATAAGTAATAAGTGTCATTCTGCCTCCGTAAGACAAGTGATTAGAGTCCCAATCATTTATTTTGTCATTAAATTTATCAATAAGAGGTTTAAAGTTCTTTCTTTTGTTATTTCCACAAAGAGTGATGCCTAGGTAGTTAACAGAAAGTGAATCCCCCAAAGAAGCCAGTCAGGATCTTCAGGCTGTTAATATTGGATTGATAAGTTCTTGCTGAGGTAATTAACTTTGTCTTCTCCTTATTGATTGATTGGCCATAAATAGATTGATATTTGTCCAAAAACCTGCTTAACTTATCTATAGAGGAGGTTAACTATTAGTAAAAACTAGAATATCCTCAGCAAATGTTAGACAGTAAACATGGAGATCAGTTCTAGAAGTATAATGCATGCTTTTGTTGGATCTAAATAGGTTAAACAACCCTATAATGAGGACTTCCTCAACAAGGATGAAAAGACTATGAGATAAAGGATCTTCTTGCCTTAAACCTTTCTTTTGATGGAAGTAACCTACAACAGCCCCATCGATTAGGATAGATGTGTAAACATCAGAGATCATCTTTTTTATTAAGGTTATAAAAGCCTCAGAGAAGCCAAAGCATGATAGAGTTTTAAGAATGAAAGCATGAGCCATTCTATCGAAGGATTTAGACATATCAAACTCAATCATGATGTTACCAGTTTTTGGTTTTCTGTTAATATCATGAATCAGTTCCTTAGTAGACAGGATGTTTTCGTGGATAAGTTTACCTTTAACAAAGTCTATTTGAGAGTTTAAGATAATATTTGGCAGAATTTCGGCCAATCTAAAGTTAATAAGATTAGACAAAACTCTGTTAAACATGGAGCATAGACTAATTGGTATGTAGTTGAGCCAACTAGTAGGGTTTGAAATCTTTGGGACAAGATAAATCCCAGTAGGAATTCTATTACCTTGAAGATAAGAGTTTAGGGTGTTACAGAGATCTTTGTTGATGATTTTTCAACAGATTTTGAAAAAGAAGATGTTAAAACCATAAATGCCTGTTGTGTTGTCATTACTCATTTTGTTGATGATGTTCCAAACCTCCTCCTTGTTAGAAGGCTTTAGCAGAGCATCATTATCACTATTAGAAACAAGTCTAGGAATATTGTCAAAATAGTATCTTGCATCATGTTGTTCTCCCCGACTCTGTTTTTATAATATTTTTAAAAACAAAGAGTTTTCAAAGAAGGTTTCACCTGATTTACCAATGTCTTCAAGGTTTTGAAGCCAATTACTGCATTTTTTAATACCCTTTATCATATTCCTTCTTCTTTTCTTTGAGACATAAGCATGATAGAGTTTGGTGTTGTTATCTCCCTCTTTGAGCCAACTCTTATAATACTTTTGCTTCCAGTAGTCCTCCTCTTGGAGACATAAGCATGATAAAGCATTGTTGTTAATACCTCTTGAATTCCAGCTAATTATCCTTATCATTATTATATAGGGATTTTTGTTGTTGTTTTTCCCCTGTTTTCTTCAGGGAATTGATAATTAGTTTATTTCTTTTTTTCCTTTCTTTGCAGATTTGAGTTTTCTATTGATGATGGTGTGAAAGTCTTGGTCAGACGGGGTGATTCATTTCTTTGGAGAGACATTGCAGCTTCCTATATTATCATAATCAGGAGTTAAAGAATTGGCATTATCCTTAGGACTGCTTTGGAGATAAACCTTATCCCGTTTTTGAATAGCTTCAATAAATTCTAGGTACTCTTTTTCTGTGTGATCTTTACTAGTATCATTTAATTGGTTGTCAATGAAGTTCTTATTCTGAGGACTCTGACTTTGGCATTGAGAGTTTTGATCTTGATAGGATTGAGCTTGCCTGCCCTCCTGCTTGTTGTCTTGGTCTTTTGGGTCACTATAGATTTTATCTTTCTTCTGTAAACTTTACTAAAGGATTGAAGCAATTGGATTGATTGTTTCATCCCTTCCTAATGTTTTAGTTGTTGATTATTGAGATTTAACATTTGATCATTGCTCTACTTTTAGTTCTGGGAATAAAACCTTCCTTAACTTCGTCTTCTGTCTCTTCTTTAGTACCATTTTTTGTAGATATCTTGCATTCAGTCTCTTTTTGTCCTATATGGAAGCATAGATCACAATATAACAGTGTAATTGTACAAAAACTCACGTATTCTTTCAAAGAGAACCCAAATCAGAGACAAAGGGTTTTTCATATTTTCTGTTAAAATCAAGGTTCCATCTTAGCAGTCTCATAGTCAAGCCTTTAAAGTTCCAAACTTTTCTAGACCAGATAATGCTGACTTCTTTTTTCAGGCAGAATTCCAGGAGGATGTGGTGAGCATCCATAACTTCAAAACTGAATGATCCTTTAAAATTTAAGGTACCCAAGAAACCTTTCATCATCAATTTTTTTGGAATTCCAGTGTTGAATTTCCCCACAAGAGTAGTTTTTTATTATTAAAGCACTGAGTCTTTCACTTCTTTATTATATTGAACAGAATAATGAACTACAACTTCTTTGGTAAACTCAGGCTTGAGATCGACATTCATTACTTTGTTTCTTGGCATTATTATTTCAGTAAAAGTTTTCTTGGTTTGATATAAGCTAAGTTTCTTGAGGGAAGAGCTGGATATTCTTCCTCTTCGCGAAATCTATTGATGACACATTCCATGCTAATCATTCTAAAGAGAGGGAAAAGCTCATAGATTAAGCTAGATTTCTAAAAACAGAGGACTTTTACAAAGGGAGTTCTTGGAGGGCTTCATCCTTCATGAAAGAATTCCCAAGTCTCTCTCTCTTTTTATTTTAAATACAAATTAATTCTAATTAAGTTTTATTATTTTTATTATTGGATCGTCGTTTAACTCTGAAATTATTAAGGATAAATAGTTTGGAATATTTTATATTTATTGTCTTCTTGTATGCTATGTTATTATTTTCATTTAAAAAAAATATAAAATTGTAATATTAAAATGTGTAATATGATGAGTCCGGATTTTGTTACCTCTTCGGACGGGGACAATTCGGACAAAGACCATCTAACCGGACAGGGCAATTCGAGCACCTTATCCATTGGACTGTTCGAACAAGGACTAAAGTACTTAAAAACCTAATCACTTCTTGACTAAGCTGCTTGCTCCCCTACTAAGAGCTCATGGGTCCTCAAACTTGACCCGGGTCCGTTAAATATGACCCGAAAGCCCATAAGGCCCAAATGTAAGGGTATAAATACCCAACCACCAACATTAAATGAGGGTAATGAAAATTAAATACAACCAGACTGCTTAATTCTCCCTCTACTCTCTACTCAAACATTAAATACTTACAAACTTCCACAAAACTCTAAATTAAAGTTACGATTTTACCCTCAGACGAAAATAAACTACACCAAATTGGCGACCACAGTGGGAGTCGACGGTACCTGAATCGAGCATTTAAAACCATCAAGAAAAGTCAGTCCGAATGAATCCGGACGGCCCGGAAGTACCACCAGCTTTGCTTGAAGTGGTGGGTGAAAATGATGAGTATACCATCGAGGAGCGTGATAGATTAAAGGGCGAGATAGAAGCTCTGAGGGCAGAAAAGGCTAAGATGGGCATGAAAGAAAAGTCAAAGGCATCAGTCGCTCATCATACCGACAACCCTAGAGAGCATGAGCCTTCGAAGACTCATGTGAGTACCAAGAAAACTCATGCTAGCTCCAAAAAGTCTCACCGGTCTAAACCAGTGGAGAGTTCTGACTCAGACTCAGAGTCTTCTGGTAGCTCCTCGGATGAGGACGGAGTTGAAAAGTCCTTGTCCTCTAGCAGCGATGAGGGCCGAACCAAAATGAAGCAAAAGTTGATCAAAAAATATTCAAGGAAAAGGGATAGACATGGGAAATTGAAGAAGAATATAGGCAAAGGGTCATCTCACAGCCGGAGGCATGTAGACCGGATGCTGATGGATCCTTTTGCCTTCCACGATGAACCAAGTATCTTTGCAACTCCCAATGAGGATACTGTGTTCAGTCGTGGCCGAAATTGGAGACAATCTCCATTGTCTTCCAAAATTTTGTCCGGAAACCTCCCTAAGAGGTTCGATAGCACTAAAATGGAGAAATATGATGGCAGTACTGATCCGGACAACCACTTGGAGCAATTTAAGAATTTCATGATGAATTTTGATGATGGCGATAAGCTACTTTGTAGAGAATTCTCCTAATCCTTTACGGGGAGTGCTCTAAAATGGTATAACAGCCTACCACAAGGCTGCATCAAGATTTTTGACACCTTTTGGGTGGCCTTTCGAAGGCAGTTTGTTAGGAGTAAAGAGTTGAAGGGCAACGGGGACACAATAATCCATTGTGCCCAAGAACCAAACGAATCATTGAAAGAATACATAAGTCGTTTTGTAAACACCAAAAATGGGTTGGCTGATTGCTTCGAGCAAGTGGCAATAGCATCCTTGAGATAGGGTTTAAACCCTGGGAATTTGGCTGATTCGGTGACCAGAAAGAAAGCCATGACTTGGGGAGGTTTACTGAATTAGGTTGGAAAGTAGATCAAGGTTGATGAAATAAAGAAAACTAGGGTGCATAAGCAGGTGAGGTCTGCCCCGGTTGCACCAAACCCCAATCAAAATCAGTCCGGGAACAAGGCGAAGAAGACCGGACAGGGGCATAGCAGGGCTAAAGCTCAATCTCAGCCAGCTGCACCTGCTCAGAGTCAACAATCCAGGAATAAGAGAGGGCCTTGGGTTCAACCGGAGTGGTTTGCAGAATTAAAAGAAAGTGTGGCCACCATTTATGATAAAACAAAGGAGGAACTGCACTATAGAAGACCGGCCGCACTACAATCTCCTAAGGAACAACGTAACAACTCTTTCTGCCAGTACCATAATGATACTGGCCATACCACCGACGATTGTATAGCCTTGAAACAAGAGGTTCAGAACTTGATTGAAAGAGGTTTGCTGGGGGCATATGTCAAAAGAAGAGGAGGAAATAGGCCTGATAATGCTCATCGGGCTGGTCCAAGTAATGCTGCTCGGGAAGGAGCTATGGTTATAATCGAAAGGTTTTATGTAGAGTCAGAATACCTGGATCCTGATCCAACTCGAAATAGAGTGGGTGCCATTGAGGAATGTTGTAGAACGGTCTCCGGGCTTATTAAGTATTTTGAGTCACTTATAATTTTCGGAGGGGATACTATGACAGCTCCTACTGCTTCTTCGAGGAAGATACATGTTCATACTTTAGCCACCCAGCTAGAAGGAGGCATAACCTCCTATCAATCGCAAATCACATTTCCCTTTATTGTTTTCGATGAAGATGACTTAAGGGATATAGCTGGCCCTCGTGAAGATGTTGTTGTCATATGAGCATCCAATGGGGGCAATGACATAAGACGAATCTTGGTGGATACTGGAAGTTCAGCTAATATCCTCTTCCTAACCACTTACAAAAAGATGAAAAATCCAGCCGTAATTCAGCGTTCGGACAGATCAATTGTGGGCTTTTCTGGCAGCTCAGCAGATGTGATCGGGGATTTCGAAGAGGAAGTTTTGTTGGGCAAGGGCCCTTTCAAGAAGATGGTCAGGATACTTTTTATTGTGGTGGATTGTCCCACTTGCTATAATGCTATTTTAGGGAGGTCTTGGCTCTCTAGGATGCATGCAGTGGCCTCGATAGTCCACCAATGTTTAAAATATGTTGTTCAAGGACAAGTGGGAGTTGTCCGAAGAAGCCAAAAGGTTGCAAGAGAATGTTATGCTACAGCACTGGCTCCACGGACGTTGGGGGCAGTTCGTATCAACGAGGAATAGCAGTTTGAGGGGCATCTGGGGTGAGGGTGAAATTGATGACCCCAGAGAGACCCCTGGAGTATTGATACCAGTTGAAGAAGTTGAAATACATTCTTTAGAAGAAGGAAAAAATGTTAAGATAGGGTCTAAAATGCCACCCGACCTGAAGAATAAGATGTAAAAGTTTTTGAAAGACCATCAGTATGTTTTTGCTTGGTGCAATGCTGATGTTACTAGGGTTCTAGCAGATATTATATTACATCACCTATCTGTCCGGAGAGACATAGCATCAGTGGTACAAAAGAGAAGGGTTTTTTCCAAGGAAAAGGCTGACGTTATTGTTCAAGAAGTTGACAGGCTCACAAAGATGGGGCATATCAAGGAGTCTCAATATCCTTTGTGGACTGCCAATCCGGTCTTGGTGAAAAAGAAAAATGGCAAGTGGCGTATGTGCATTGACTTCACAGATCTCAATAGGGCTTGCCTAAAAGATTTGTATCCAGTTCCCCGGATTGATCAGCTAGTAGACTCCACCTCTGGGAATAAACTGCTATCCTTTATGGATGCTTTCTCCGGGTACAATCAGATTCAAGTAGATCCGAAGGATCAGGAGCATACCACGTTTGTCACTGACAGGGGTCTTCATTGCTACAAGGTGATGCCATTTGGGTTGAAAATGATGGGGCTACATATCAGAGATTGGTGAACAAAGCCTTTGCTGATCAAATTGGAAGAAATATGGAAGTATACATTGATGACATGATGCTGAAAAGTGTGGATGAGCAACTGCACTTGGCAGACCTCCAAGAAACTTTTGCCAACTTGGTAAAAGTGAATTTGAAGCTAAATCCAGAAAAATGTGTGTTCGGAGTGCAATCCGGGAAGTTCCTAGGTTATATAATAAGTGAGCAAGGGATACAGCCCGATCCGGACCAGCTTAATGCTCTATTCCAAATGGAGCCTCCTCGGAATATTAAAGAAGTACAACGATTGACGGGGAGGTTAGCTGCTTTAAACCGATTTATCTTAAGATCTTCGGACAGATGTGCCCCGTTTTTTCAAACTTTCAAGGGTGCGAAAGGATTTGACTGGACTTCACAGTGTGATGAGGCCTTCAATCTGATTAAGAAACATCTTGCCTCCCCCAAAACCTTATTTAAACCAGTTGATGGAGAGACACTCTTTGTATATTTGGCAGTTTCAAGTTGTGCCATCAGTGCTGTGTTGGTGAGACAGGTGGATAAACTACCCCCATCCAGTATACTACATCAGCAAGAGCTTGATAGATGCAGAAAAGCGTTATTTGAAACTCGAAAAATTATCGTTAGCCTTGGTAATAGCTGCAAGGAAGATGAGGCCTTATTTCCAGGCTCATCCTATTATCGTCCATACATCTTTTCCCTTGAAGAATGTTCTCCAAATGGCAGACATTTCAAGTAGAATGACTAAGTGGTCGGTAGAATTGGGGGACTTCGATATTGATTTTGCTCCTCGAACAGCAATCAAGGCCCAAGCTGTGGCTGATTTTTTAGTTGAATTCCACTCTGATAGGGATTCGGAGCAGACCACTGAGATGAAAGACAAAAAGGTATGGGTCGTCCGGACGGATGGCGGATCCAGTACTATGGGGTGTGGTGCAGGGGTGTGCTTAACTTTCCATATGGTGACAAAATGTACCAGGCCATATGTTTTGCTTTCAGAGCTTCCAATAATGAGTCTGAATACGAAGCAGCTATAGTTGGTTTAAAGTTAGCTTATATTTGTGTGGCCAAAAGGGTCAAGCAGATGAGTGACTCCCAGCTTCTTATCCACCATGCCCAAGGTCAATCTGAGGCCAAAAAGGAGCAACTAGTAAAGTACTTGCTTCTTCTTAAAAATGAGGCTCTTAAGTTCAAAAGCGTGGTATATGAGCATATACCCCGGGCAGAGAATGAACTAGCAGATTCATTGGCAACCATAGCATACACTGAGTCATATCCATGGATCCATGTACTGGAGAGCCCTTCCATTCAACTTAATATGGGTGAAGAGGAAGAAATTTTCGAAGTACAGCTGAAGCAACCTCAAGATTGGAGATTTCCTCTCCTGCAGTACCTCTCTGATGGCATCTTGCCTCCGGATAAATCACTAGCAAGAAAAATAAAGCACAAGGCTCGTGGTTTTATCATACTAAGAGACGTTCTGTATAAAAAGTCTTACAGTAAACCTCTTCTGCGGTGTTTGGGAGATGATGAGTCTCAAGGAGTCCTCTCCGAACTGCATGATGGTGAGGGATCAGCTCACTGTGGACTACATTTGGGGCTGCAATACAGGAGTCACCCTTTGCCCTGGTCTATGGGATGGATGTAATAGCTCCCATAGAAGCAACTCTCCCATCATTTCGGGTTCACAACTTCTCCGAACACGCTAACGAAGTGGAAATCAGAGGTCAGCTTGACCTAATAGAGGAAAGACGAGTTAAAGCTCACCTTAGAGCTGCACACTATCTGGGTTTGATGAGAAGCAGATTTGCTTCTAGAGTTAAAAGAAGAGATTTCCAGTTGGAGGACAAGGTATTGAGGAAAGTCTTCTTGCACACTAAAGAGAAGCTGCTCGGCAAACTGGCCCCAACTTGGGAAGGACCTTATATAGTCGTTGAAAGGCTTAAACCTGGAACATATTGGCTAGAAGACAAGGGTGGAAGGGTTTTGACCCACCCTTGGAATATTGAGCATCTCCGGCTGTACTTGGAGTAGCATCTATGTAAATATTTACTTGTTTAAACATCCATGTAAATATTTGGGGGCATACTCTTTCCTACCCTGGTGGCACGGGGAGGTTTTAATGAGGTGTCAGGGCTTTTTAATAAAATTTGATGCCTTCTTAAAAAATTCGAAGTGTTCTTACTTTGTTTTTTGTCACACCATCCGGATTGAAGTAAAAGAATAATGACCACTTAAACATTTGTCATCGGAGAATTTAAACACTCTCGATTTAGACTGTTTATGAAATAACTAAGGGCTATTTAAACACTAGCCTCCAAAGTTGAAACAAACTATGAAAGGAGGTGAGAATTGTGCAAAACGAGGATATTCATTGAAATAACTTAAGTGCCTTGGCCTTCCAAGGACTTTTAAACTGTCAAACAAAACAAAGGATCTATCCGGACAGATACCGGACACAATAACAAAAAATGCCTTGGCCTTCCAAGGACTTTAGTTTAGATAACATGAAAAGTGAAAAAATAATTCATAATTTAAGACTGAGCCTTTGAAGATGGCTCAGCTTCTCTTGTCTTCTTCTCTTTCTTGAAATCGTCTTTCTCTTCGTGAGGCCCCTCCCCGGTATTTTCTTCTTCATCAGAGGAGGAAGCACTGGAATAATCATGCAAGTCCCCATCAGCCATGGTGTGGAAGGGAAGGTCTTTGTACTCTACGTGAAGCCACAAATCTCCCAGGTTCCTCTTCGGGAACTTCTCATGGAAGAGTAGGACCATGTCCGACCTCACCTTGGCATACATTTGCTCTTGAGTGTCTATCACGTTGTTGGCATAAGGATCGATCTTCGCCTGGATTTTGGCCTCCTGCTCCCTTAGTAGATCAGCTTTCTCTTCTGCAGCCTTGGACACTGTGTTCTCAAGGGCAATCTTGTCACTTGTTAAGTTGTGGATGACTTGATCATTGGCCTTGCTCTCCTCTTTTGAAGAGGTGAGATTTTTCTCTACTCCGGACAACTTCTCCCGGAGCTCCTTGATAGTATCTTCTAGAGTAGAAACTTTTGTGGTCTACCCCTCTTGGTTCTTCTTCAGCTCCTCGTTTTCCCCCTTTAGAATGTTAGCATGTTGAGTGGCAGTAAGAAGATCATCGGACAGTCTCTCCTTGTCAGACTTGAGGTCTTTGATAGTATCTTCCTGACTTCGAACTTGCTTCTCCAACACAAGCACCGGCTGAACACTACTTAATATAGAGTGAGCTATAATGTCCCTTTCACTTAAAACAGTAAAAGTCTTACCATTAAAAGTGACGGTGTTTGAAGTACTCGGAGGGAGGTAAGTCCCAACAAAATCGTCTCTGGGGAGGTTGGCAAAGTAGTCACCAAGCCCATCAAGACCGATGATGTCAACCCCATCAATGCTAAGGTCTCCTCCTCCGCTTGTGTTGGATCGGTAGGATCAACATGAGGGAGAGGCTCCGGAGGCCGGAGAGAAAGTTCATCACCCTTGGAGGTCTTTTTCTTCTTGGCCTCCCTGTCCTTGCTTTCAGCTCCCCGTTTTCGGTCTCTTTTGGGAGCCCTTGGAAGTTTTGGGGATTGAACCTCTTGCCTAACACTCTCCTGCTCTACCACTTCTAGGAGAGAAGCATCAATCTGGCTTGGGGCTGGCCCCTCCGGATTTGTTGAAACAGCCTCCTCCACCTCAGCAGGGTTAGCTCCACCTACCACTTTCTTGTCCTTCTTCTTTTTGCCTTTCATCTTACTCGGGGCCTTCGCCCGGCCTGGCAAGTAAAGTGTCCCATCCGGTTCGTATGTTCTCTTGAGGACTACATCCGGAGGGGGTTGAGTGGTGAGTTCTTCCCAGGTCAAGTCCCTCCGGCCAGTAGTGTTCCAGAGGTGAGACCTTGCTAAGTTGTCTCCTGTGAAAGCGTCGTGAAACCGGTTTCCCCACTTTTCAGCAGCCCAAGTGTTGATCCTGGTGTAAGTGGTCTGCCCGGATTTTAGGTAGTCATTGAAGTCCTTGGGCAGTTCTGCTAAGAAAAAGACAAGACCAATCAGTTTAAACAAATTTGATAAAAGAAAAAATAAGAATATAAAGTAGAAGCCTTACGATCACTCCTCCATCTGCTGGTGAGGAGACTTGGGTTGACTCCGGCTTTGATTTTCCTCCCGTTCTCCCAAGCACCACTTACGAACAAGAATTGAGTCCTCCAATTCCTCTCCGACTCTAGCTGGTCATCCACTGCTTTATAGTTATCACCCATGTTGAAGTGATAGAAGGGAATGTGGTGATTTCTGCAGAGACTGGCCACAGCTGCAAACTCCTCCATTGGTAGAGGAATCCCGGAGAGCCTAGAGGCCATAATGCAGGCCATGAGGGTGTACCAAGCATTGGGACTCAACTGGCTTGGACAGAGCTTTATCAGATCAAAGTATCTGACAATCTCTGGGTCCAAGGGAAATCTGAGCCCCCAGTTAAACAGCTTCGTGAAGATAACTATCTCGCTCAGCTTGCAGTCCATTGGGATTTCGGGGTTTATGGGGATTCTTATCTTCACATTCTCCAGAATTCCCCACTTCGTACGCATCCGGCCCAACTCAACTGTATGGATGAAACTGTAATTGATCTTTTGCAAGGCAAGAAGATACTTAACATTGACCTTGTGGAAACAAGGTCCCACTCTTCCTTCAAGACACTCCGGCAGATCCGGATGCCATAATCATAGCTTCTCCTTGCCTTTATCCTTTTGGGCAGCAACAACACCACTAGTCTCTCCGGAAGGTTCGGACTCGAAGAGATCCTCTTCGATAGAGTCCTCCATTATTTCCTCCATGATTGAGGAAGGGTTTTCAGTTGTTGTGGTGAGAGGGAGGTTTGGATTTGGTTCAGCCTGACTTCCGGATTGATGAGCTTCAGTACTCTCCTGGATCCTAGCCTCCGGTTGGGGCTCTGATGTAGACGTTTCTCTTCGGGGGCTTGAGCCAGTGGCCTCCGGACTGGACAGCCTGTCCCTGGGAGCTTTTATGGGTACTTCTGACCCTGTACTGCTGTCCTTGGCACCTGATTTCGAAGGGGTGCCCTTGGAAGCCTGCCCTTTGACCAGCCGGCCTTTTCTTCGATCAACCAGCTTGTGAGGAGAAGTATCAGCGTCTGACCCCATGGCTAAGAACGGGGAAGGTTTTTTAAAACTGGTGACTGTTAAACCTGGCTCGACTGTGGGTTCTAACTCTTGAACCGAAGAACCTGAGATGATAGGGGAAAGACTGGTTTGAAACAATCTCTTCGGTTTGACACACTTTGTGGAGGAAGAACCCTGGTCAGAATCTGTAACTGAGAATGCTGGTATGTCGATGGGTGAAGTGGGTAAGCCTGCTGCTATGCGCATTTCCCTTTCGACTTTTTGTGTTTTTTCTAATTCAGATAGATTGAGCCACCCGCCTTTGATCAGAGCGTTCCTAGCCGTGAACATAAACAACCTAAGTAAGAATTTGTGTTTGAGAGAGAAAGCTTTGAAGATTAGCATAGTGAAAATGAAAGTGTTAGTAAACCAGTAGAAAATTGTCTCAATTTATAGTAAACCTCAAAAAGAACTCTTGATTCCTATGAGAATTCGAAAAGATTAGTAATGATTAAAAAACGGCGCTGATGTCACCTTCATTAATGAAGGGGTTGCTTTTCAGAGAAGGTGGGTGCGAAATTCAAGGTAAAAAACGGCTAAATCAACGAACCAAAGAGAGACACGTGTCCCATGAACTTTGGCAAAAAACCGTTAAGATTCACAGAACTTTTTCAGTCCGGATAATACCATAGCACAATTCGAAGGACCTGTCCGGATAAAACTACCACTGACAACGGACTGTTTTTTAGGTTTTGACAAAGGTATTTGAACAAACACCTAAAAAAAGGGCTACTGATGAGTCCGGATTCTGTTACCTCTTCGGACGGGGACAATTCGGACAAAGACCATCTAACCGGACATGGCAATTCGAACACCTTATCCATTGGACTGTTCGAACAAGGACTGAAGTGCTTAAAAACCTAATCACTTCTTGACTAAGCTGCTTGCTCCCCTACTAAGAGCTCATGGGTCCTCAAACTTGACCCGGGTCCGTTAAACATGACCTGAAAGCCCATAAGGCCCAAATGTAAGGGTATAAATACCCAACCACCAACATTAAATGAGGGTAATAAAAATTAAAAACAACTAGGCTGCTTAATTCTCCCTCTACTCTCTACTCAAACATTAAATACTTACAAACTTCCACAAAACACTAAATTAAAGTTACGATTTTACCGTCAGGCGAAAATAAATCACACCATAATATATATATATATATATATATATATATATATATATATATATATATATATATATATATATCATGATCTTTTAAAAGTCATCACAATTTGTTATTTATTTAAACATATTTTTTTATATTAAGTAAAATATTTTGATATAAAAAAATTAGGAATAATTTCCACATATTTCAGAAATAAATTTTATGACGTTATACAAACTGGTATCTCGCAAGCAGTGGCGGATCCAGAACTGAAATTTAGGGTATGCCCAAAAATATTATGGAAAACAATTTCAATAAAAGATAAATATCTGAGTATTGCATAACAAAAATATGTAAATATTCTAGTTACCACTTAAAATGAATATATTCTAGTATAAAAGTAAATGCATTATCCTCTAACTAATGCTTTTAAAATCATTTGAGAATATTTACATCATCAACTGTAGAAAACACTTCTTTCTCCACAAATCTCACCAAACAATAATTAAGCCATAAATTGACCATTCTATTTCACAACTCACTCTTCACACATTTCATACGAGAAAATACTCGCTCAACACTTGCGGTAGCAACATGTAAGGACAAAGCTAGCTTAAAAAATGTGTACATAAATCCAAATATCTTGTGTTTTTTTATACATACAAGAGTCTTACATAGATCTGAGATACTCTTAAAATTGGAAAAGTTATCATCCATCTTGTCACATGTAATATATGTCTCAAGTTGGCTAGAGAATTCCTTAACACTTATATATCCAAAGTCATTTTGGTAGAATCTTGCCAACCTCACAAGTGATTGGTGTCAGCGGTCCATAAATTATAAATCAATGAATAAAAATTAAAAATAAATTCAAAGTCTTGAAATGATTAATAACATCGCGTTAGTAAAAAAACGTAGCAAATAGTTAATAACCACAATTCATGGTCTATAAATTATAAATCAATGAATAAATATATAATATATAAAATATTAAAAATTCATCAATACAAAATATGCTAAAGAATAAGCCATTTTCAAATATATCAATATAAAATATGGTAAAGAATAAGTAATTTGCTTAATTATTTACATATACAAAATATACTTTCTAGTGGAATATTTCGTACAAGCTATTCATTGAGAAAAAATGATTAGTAGAATAATTTGCATAAATATATTTAAGATATTCATTTTCTTAAAACGAATCAATACAATAATTAGGAAAACTAGGGTTTGAAAATACCCAATTTTTAAATCATTTGTTAAATCAAAGTTGAAGTAAAACCTAATGGCAATTTTTACTACTTTGTTGAATCAAAATCAAAGTAAACTCCAATGGAAAATTAATTAACTAAATCGACTTACGGTTTTATTTCGATAGTTCTATGTTGCTTTTGTTTGAGAGGAGTTGAGAAAGAGACGGGCACGATTTTTACTACTTTGTTGAATCAAAATCAAAGTAAACTCCAATGGAAAATTAATTAACTTAATCGACTTATTCTATGTTGCTTTTGTTTGAGAGAAGTTGGGAAAGAGACGGGAACGATTAGGGGAAAATAGAGTAAAAATAAAAATAGAAAATGAGTGAAATAAGAAAGTAAAATAAAAAGGGAAATTAAAGAATGTAAAGAAGAAGTGAAATAAATTAAAATATTTAGATATCAAGTAGGAATTGAACTTAAGACCTCAAGTATACTACTAGAGAACTTAACCAATATACTACATTTATTTTTCTGACTTAGGGTTGTCCTGGGCATACCTATCTCCCCCCTAAATCCGCCCCTGCTCGCAAGATTGGTCGTTGAGCTTGATAACGCGAGTTTGTAACTCAAATTACCGTAATGTAACATTGGACGAGACCTTATTAAAAAACTTGGTGGCATGCCCGTTCCAAGACATGCCAACAAAGTATTTTCTTAAATTAAATAATTTGATTAGCATATCATAAATTTAAACACGAATCTTTTTAATTTGTATTAATCCCAAAATAACATTTCTTATGTTTTTATATTTTTGGTTATTTCTTTAGTTTAAACTAAATCTAAGGTATAACTCTTAAAATTTAATATACAATTTTCACATGTAAGTTTATGATGTTATCCTAATTTTATCAAATTATCTAATCTAATCCAATATAATTTGCTGGTTATTTTTTAATTTTTAGACTACATTTTACATTATAAATCTACATCGATAAGATATTCAAATTTGGATAATTTAAGTAGTTTAAGCTCAAAATCAAACCTGATATTTTATATTTCAGAAAAGAATAATCATCATTGGTGATGGAAAAATCTGGTTCAGGGTAAAAACGGGAAGATCCTTTAGTAGGTTGATATTAAGTATTTTAGTAGAAAGTAGTGAGAGAAATGAGGTTTATGCTTGTATTTAATGTTCCTAAAACAAGTCCAACCCATTTAATGTTGTTGGTTTAGGTATTTATGTATATTTTTATGACCCATGGGCCAGGCAGGTGAGATTTAATATTCGGGTCAATCATATGAGCCCCCAAGCCCAAGAACTAAGATGTTAGGCCAACAGTTGATTCATAGGTCCACTTGAGTTTTGTTCATTATGTCCAAACTGCCCCTTCAGATAAAAACAAAATTAATTTAGTACACTTTCGTAGATATCTTATCTGATCATATAGCCCCTTTAGCTCTTTCAAAATATTTTTTAGAAGAGCTAATCATGATAGATAATGTCTAACCTGTCTCCGAAGTGAATTTGAAGAGTCAATCGAACTCATCAAAGGTGGAGACTTTATAATCAGTTCTCTTTTACACATGTCAAAAAGTAATTGGACCCATTAGCCATTTTTTCTTGGTACTTGTTCGTAAACATTAAAATAGCTAATTTTACTAGCCCTTAGTCATGACTACATGTTCATCTCCCTTAGGTAAAACATTATACTTCTTTCGTACCTATATAAGTGTGATTTTTACTATTTCTATTTCTAGTGTGAGAAAACATTTCAAACTCTGATTGTAGATATAGAAAAACACCTTAACTTCTCAACTTTTCTCAGTTCTTCTATTTTCTCTAGAGTTTGTATGTTAACGGAAAGAACTGCCTTAATCAAAGGAGGCTGGCTCAACTTGTTTGAATTAGAAAAAAAAAATAGAGAAGCCAGAATCGTAGTCGGACTACCTATATCTCATGGTGTATTGATCATATAAGAGATACCAGAGCCAGACATGAGTTTATCATCCCATAGGCCATCACTAGTTTTCATAAAAACGTCGTTTGCTCTATCTTTAATGAATCTTGAACCACCGGTTCAGTTAACCGAAAACCCTTTCACCAAAACCAAAGTCGTAACAAGCCGTAAATCTCCATATTATTTGATTTCTATGAGGTCGGATGTATGAGAAAACACACCTCGTAAGTTCCTCAGAAAATTTACATTTTAATACATTTTTTTATTTTCTTATCTTTAACATTTTATCATGTTGGTTTATACTAGAAATTTCGAAGCGCTACTCAACTCGTTGAAAAGCGGCTAAGGAGATATTCCAAAAACTGGCTTCCTGGGCTGAAAAGGAATGGAATAACGCATCTCATACTGCCTTTCAGCCCATCAATTTCCTCCAATGCCACATGTTTCGATCAAAGAAGGTGGGCTGCCTCCTAAAGATTTATTTTCCAATCCAGATCCGAAGCTCGTATATCAACGAATACCCCAGCCTGACTACAAAGTCTTTTTTCCTGTTCGCAACAGATCGGATAACCATCTGCCAAAAAAGAAGAAGGAAAAAATCACCAAAGAAAAGAAAGGCAAAAAAGCAGTTAGCACATCTGGTGCTAACCTTTCCACGCCCTCGAAACCAAAGCGTCGAAAATAAAAAGTTGCAGAACAGCCTCTTTCACCCATCGAATAGGGAAAAGCTCAAGAAATTTTGTCGAAGAAAAATAAAATATCTTCTGATTCCTTCGGAAAGAAAAAGAAACAGAGGAAAATCACTTTGTACAATTTGGTTGATGAACCCGAAGATGATGCTGCTGAAAATCAACAACAATACCCCCCCCCCCCCCAAATCCTCTGATCGAAGATCATTCCAACCAAGACAATCCTGTGATTCTCATTGATGACTATTCGCGCACCGTTTATCATGCTCCTACAAGCTTCGACCCAAATATGTTTATCGATTTTGAGAACACAGAAGTGTTTGCTGGCGAAGAGGACCCAGTTATTCAAGTCATCCAAAATCACATGCTTGATTTTGGAAGGCCTACTCCAGATAACGATCTTCCAGAAGTTACTCGTTCTTACGAACCTGTCACCTCTCTGGGTATGATTCAAAAGCCTAGCACATCGGAATTTCGCAGCCTTCCTCCAAATCCTGCAATTGATATCGCTCTTCAACTATTTTCTGATCTTGGCGTTGCTGCAAAAACTATTTCCTCTCAAATTGAAGCCTCACAAGACCATCTGAAACAGTTGACTAAAGATATGGTTTACTATAAGGAAGCTTATGAGGCTGAAAAGAAATTAAGAGAGACCTTGCACAAAAAAGTAACGAACAATTTTATGGTTATGAGATAGCTAGATCCGAACTGATAAAAGGTGCTCTCTGTATAAAGGATCATCTTCGAATCAAAAATATGGTCGACACAGAGCTGCTGACAAAGCTCATGAAGAAAAAATAAAGAAACTAAAAACCGAGTATGTTGCTGAATTGAATATCAAAAAATCCAACTCCACCACACTTCAAAATTCTCTAAATCTTTGTGAAGCAAAAAATAAAGACTTGACCGATGAAATAGAGAAGATGAAGAAGAATTTTGAAGCAGAAAAAGCTGCTGCTGTAACTACCGCCGAAGCTGAGCTTTCAAAGAATATGCAAACAGCTATTCAGGTTGGAAAAGAAGATGCAACCATCCTTCTCGTTCGAGAACTCCATGCTACCTATCCAAAAATCAATCTTACAAATTTTTGGAATGATATTCCTGAAGAAAGACGTCCAAGCGAGGCATTCGACCCTGTTCCCAGCTCATCATCTTCGGAGGACGAGTCATCCGAAAAAGAAGAATCTTCAAACTAATTGGCTAGCTACCCGTTCAGTTTTTTGTCTTTGTCTAATCTGAATATTCCTTTTTGTATTGTAACAACTTAATCTGAATGACAAAGAGTTCTTCATTTTTATGTTACCATTTTCCTGCATATTATTCGATGCTAAATACAAAATAATTGAAAAATCTTAATAATATAAACTTACCACTTCAAATACCTTAATAAAAATTAACAAGTATCATAACTCTTCGAAAAAATTATATCTTCTTCGAAAAGATATGAATGTGTTGTTAAGCTTGATTAGCTCATCAAAATTCTCAGTGATTTTTTAAACATTCACTTCGAAATACCAAATGTATAATGGTTATAAAACATGGTTATCTCTTTGAAAAGTGTTATAAACACTTCGGAATATTCTACCCTTAACTAATCTCAAAGGTGATCAATCTTTGATGATTTGTTAAGATAGTATCCAAATAAATGTAAAACAACCATTAGCAAAAAAACGAACTTTATTGATAAAGTTGAGTATGTACATGTACATGATGCCTCATCAAAACCTTCCTGGGCCAACATGGTAGGAAAGAGTGCGCCATTCAAAACAAAAAATCCAAAGTACAAAAACATGTCAACTCCCAATAAAGCTTCAAGTGCTGAATATTCCATGGATGTTGTAGCATCCTCCCCTCGAAATCACAAAGACGATAAGACCCCGGCTTCATTCTTTCAACAACTGTATAAGGTCTTCCCAGTTTGGAGCCATTTTTCCGAGGCTCTTTTCCTTTGTGTGTAGGAAAACGTTTTGCAACACTTTGTCACCTTCTTTAAATTCTTTTCTTTTCAGCTTCAAATCATATCTACTTCTTATAGAGTTTGATAATGTATTGTATTCAAATAAGCTCGAACCATTTTTTCCTCAATCAAATCCACATTTTTCCTTCAAATTTCATCATTAAATATTTCAGAATATTGAGATATTCTAAAAGATGACATCGTAGATTCAATAGGGCTAACTGCATCCATACCATATGCCAAAGCAAAAAAGAGTCTCTTTTGTAGCCTCTCTTGGAGTTGTTCGATAAGCCCAAAGCACCTCTTGCAAATAATTTGGTCATTTTCCTGCTGTCCCCGATAGTTTCTTCTTCAAGCCAACTAAAATCGTTCTATTTTTCACTTCCACTTGTCCATTAGCTTGAGGATGAAAGGGCGTCGAAAAACATTGTTGAATCCCTTTAGAAGTACAGAATGCAGCAATTTCTTTATTATTAAGATGAGGGCCATTATCTGTTGTAATTCTCCGAGGAACCCCAAAACGACAACAGATATTATTCACAATAAATTTGATAACATCCTTTGCTTTTGTTCCTGATAGCGGTTCTGCTTCTGCCCACTTCGTAAAATAATCCACCGCCACAATTATCATTTTCCTTCTCCCAGAGGCCATCGACAAAGGTCCTACCAAATCAATTCTTCATCTATCAAATGGTGTCGCCTCAGATATAGACATAAGCGGTACTGCTGGTCTGTGAATAGCATAAGAAAATCTCTGACAAGTATCACAACCTCGGACTAAATTCTTAGCATCATTCATGATTGTAGGCCAGTAAAACCCTGCAAGTAAAACTCTATGCGATAAATCTTTAAACCCACAATGAGCTGACCCTTCACCATCATGTAATTCTAACAATACTTCTTGTGATTCTTGCTTGCCTAAACATCGTGGTAATGGTCTGCTTAATGACTTTTTATACAAAATTCCATCCAAAACTATATATCTGAAGGCTTTACCCCTTAACTTTTTAGCCAATTGAGAATCATGTGGAAATAATCCTTGGGTCAAAAAATTAAGGATATTTGATCGCCAATCACGTCGGTTTTCATCAGTGGCCAAAAATTCTTCTATAATTTCACATTGGCCAGATTGAGTAACAATTGAAGGATTTTCTTGTAGAAAAATCCAAGGATATTCTTTTTTATAAGTAACATTTGCTAAAGAATCATCTACCATGTTACTTCCCCGCCCGATATATTCCACAGCCATATTGTCAAACAAAAGCATTAAATTCTGAAGCTCCCGAAGATATAAAATCAAACGATCCTTCCTTGCTTCGAAAAATCCAGATACTTGATTTTCCAATAACTAAGAATCCGTTTCCAGATGAACTGAAGTCGCCCCACAAATTTTTGCCAATATCAAACCTACCAAAGCAGCTTCGTACTCAGCTTTGTTGTTTGATGCATGAAAACTGAATTTAATTGATTGGACCATTGTTTCCCCTGTCAGAGCTATCAATTGAAACCCATCACTGCACCCTGAAATACTGGACCCTCCATATGTTCGAACAATCCACCTCGAATCTATAGGCAAACCTTTTGTGCTTTCTTTCTCATCCAATCTACTTGAGTGGAACTCAACAAAAAAAATCAGCCAATGCTTGTGCGTTGATCGTTGTTCGAGGTGTCAATAAAATATCATAGTCCCCTAACTCCACTGACCATTTGGTCATCCTCCCCGAAATATCAGGTCGTTGCAATGCATTTTTAAGGGGAATTGAGTTCGAACTTCTATAGTATGAGCTTGAAAATATGGACGCATCTTCCTAGCAGCAATCACCAATGCTAAAGCCAGCATCTCCAACTTCATATACCTTTTTTCTGTTGCCACCATACTTTTACTAACGTAATACATCGGCTTCGGAATTCCTGAATCTTCACTAATTAACACTGTGCTGAGTGCAAAATCCGATATGGCGATGTACAAGAATAACTTCTCCCTATTTCGAAGCTTTGTTAATATTTCTGGTGATGACAACAAATTTTTAAGGTTTGTGAGCGCTACTTCGCATTCTGACGTCCATTCGAACCTGTTAGGTCCTCGTAACACTTGAAAGAAAGGAAAGCATTTGTCAGAAAATCGTGAAATAAATCGATTAAGTGCTGCTAACCTTCTTGTCAATATCTTCACTTCTTTGACTGATCGAGGTGAATTCATTGTTATCAAAGCTTTTAATTGTTCTGGGTCGGCTTCTATTCCTTTTTCACTAATAATAAAACCCAAAAACTTCCCCGATCGAACTCCGAAGGTACACTTTTAAGGATTTAACTTCAACCTGATCGTTCTTAGATTCAAAAAAGCTTCTTCTAGATCATGAAGATGCACTTCGTCCCTTGAACTTTTCACTACTATATCGTCAATATATACCTCCATATTTCTTCCGATCTGCATAGAAAAATATTTATTCATTAATCTCTGATAAGTGGCTCCAACATTCTTCAACCCGAAGGGCATCACTCTTTAACAATAGAGGCCTCTATCAGTTTTAAAAATCGTGCACTCTTGATCATTCGGATCCATCTGGATCTGTTTATATCCTGCGAAAGCATCCATAAAAGTCAAAATTTTATTTCCTGAAGTGGAATCAATCGACGGGTCTATTCGAGGAACAGGAAATGGATCTTTGGGGCAAGCTCTATTCAAATCTGTAAAATCCACACACATCCTCCATTTCCCATTCTTCTTTTTAACCACCACCGGATTTGTCGTCCACAAAGGATACTGTGATTCCCTTATATGTCCGATCTTAGACAACCGATCCACTTCTGCAACAATTGCTTCCGCTTTTTCCGAGGAAAAGGCTCTTCTTTTTTGAATCACCGGTTTGACCTTAGGATTTATGGCCAAGCTGTGCCAAATTACTTCGATAGGTAATCATGTTACATCTTCTGTCTCCCAAGCGAAGACATCCAAAGTCTGAGATAAAAAATCAAGCAGCTGTTGACGTAGATTAGGGGTCAATAAAGTTCCAATCCGAAGCACTTTTTCTTCCGAAAAAATAAAGTCCTCTATTTCTTCACTCACTGTTAAAGACCTCAGGGTTTCCCTCGGATCGTCAACTCTTTCTTCCAAATCCAAGGGGACCCTTTCTAACTGATATTCTCGCATTAGATCTCCACTGCTGGATCCTCGGACCCGAAGCGTAGTGGCATAGCATTCTCTGGCAACCTTTTGATCGCCTCGAACCACTCTAAATCTGTCTCCAACAACGTACTTAAAGCACTGATGAACTGTTGAAACTACCCCATACATTCTTGAAAGCCATGATCTTCCAAATATAGCATTATAACTTGTAGGACAGTCCACCACCACAAAAAGTATTTGGACTTTCTTCTTAAATGGCTCTTTCCCCAAACTAACTTCTCCCTTGAATTCTCCAACAACACGAGCTGTTACACCCGTGAATCCGATAATTGTACGATCTGGTTGAGTAATTTGAGGTGGGTTTATCATTCTATCATAGGTGGACTTAAAACAGACATTAGCAAAACTGCCAGTGTCATTCAGCACACGTCGAATTTCGACGCCAGCCACCTCAGCTCCAATTACCACAGCATCATCATGTGGTCTTGCAGTCCCTCTCAAATCATCCTCATCAAAAAAATAAAGGGAATATCTTTCTTTCCATACAAATGTGTTGGCATCCTCTCTTCAATTTGAGTTCTCAAATTGAAAACATGCCTTTTCCTCGAACTATCTAAGTTACCATTCATCGAATCGCCCCCAAAAATTGCCAACGATTCAAAAAACTTGCACAATTTCGAACATGCCCCTTTTCCACAGAAACAACCTCAACAGGCTCCTCAAATGCCATCAGAAGCAACCTCTTCGGATTTTTTCAACATATTCATTGGAAGCATCGAATGATTCAATCTGTGAATCCATAATCATCAAATTCTCAGCTGGCGGTGCAGCCTTCGAAGTCGATGCACCATTATTCTTTGATGATCTACCATGTGACTTCACATAAGTCAGAAGCTTTCGATTCTCAATCAAATATTAGATTTCTTTTTTCAAAGCAATACAATCATTTGTATCATGCCCAATATCATCATAATACCTATAAAATTTATTATTCCTCTCTTCCCTCGGTCTGCTGATAAGAGCTGGTTTCCTAAAGTTCACAGAATTCTTGGTTTTATCCCAAATGACAAAAACACTCTCTGTCAAATTAGCATAGTACTCTGGCATGACCCATTTATTTGGCCTAGGCCTGTTGTAATTGTTGGATGGAGTGTGGTTCGAATAGCCACCACTCTGAGGAGGCAAATTGTTGTTCTTCTGCCTCGACTGCTGATTATTCCCATTATCATTGTTATTTCCATTCGAGGGCTGCCCCTGATTATTGGCTGCATGTCCTGAATTTTTTGAAGTATTAACTGGTCCACCCGCGGACTCTGCTAGACTCCTCAACCTTAATTTGATCCTCGACTTGAGCCATCAACGCTCCAAAAGTCAAAGCCCTTCTCTTTGTCGTCTCATTAGCCCGATCCCCTGGCAATAAACCCTAGCGAAAAGCTGACATCGTCACATTTTCTTCACCGTTGTCCAAACTAGCCTTGGTCAACACAAATCTCTTGGTATAGTCTTTCATTTTTTTCTCCCAGTGCCTACTTGCACTGAATAATTGTATCACCATTAGCTTTCAATTCTTTGCTCCCCACGACCTACCTTCGAAAAGCAGTATAAAAATCCCTGAAATTTGATATGGACCCCCTCGGAATCCTGTTGTACCATTTGAGAGATGTTCCTTTAAAATTTTAAGAAAAAGCATGACACACAAGCCGGTCGTCATCCTCGAAATTCATCATATAATTTTTGAATTTTTCGATGTGATCATCGGGATCTTGCATCCCATTGAACTTTTCAACCTTCGAAATATCAAAACGCTTCGGAAGCGTCATGGAACGAAATTCATCTGTTAATGGAAAATTCCTCCAATCAACACCTTGAACGAATTGGTCATCGGTCCATATTGTGACATACAAATTCCTATCAGTTTCAGCATACTGATTTAAAGTATTTCCTTCATGCCAAGTTGATCGAGGAGCATTCTTAGACTTGCTCTCCTTTTTATACCTCCTCGAATAATCTCTTTATGATTCCCCTTTCGAAGAACCTCTATGCCTTTTAAATCTCGAGGCTGAACTTTCTACTTCCTCATCACTATAAGTTATCAATTTTTGTTTATCTTTTTCCTCCTTTCGAGACGTATATCACTCTTTGGGAGACACAAAGCGTATTTTTTTATGCTCGGACTTAGCATGTCTGTCATCAAAAGATCAATCTGACTGACCTTCCACATCGGTTTTTCCATTTCTTGTCTAACTTCATATCAGATTCTAGCAGAAAGTATCTCTTGCTCCCTTCGTTTATATTTTTCATTCAAAGCATTGATTTTATCTAGAAGTTGATTCATTCTTGTCTCAACATCAGATCGAACTTGGACCGGAGATGATCCATAATTTCTATTCCCACCAGTCTCATTATTTTGTAAATCATCTCTCACAGTTTCTATCGCCGATTGAAGCGTAGGATTATTATTTTCAGGATTCATCTTATGAATTTTAGTCAAAGAATACCACTGAATAGTATCACTTTCGAACAGAATAAGCTACTAATTTTCTTATTCACTCCCCAGTGGAGTCGCCAATTTGATAAGGTTTGATTTTGCTGTAGTTAATTGCTAAGGAAATATTCTACAAAGAGAAAATGCTTAAGAGTTTTTAGAGAGAGAAAACACAAGTACAAATGAGTTTCAAGTAAAAGTGTTCAACCCTTTTATTAGATTAGTCTGGTCTGTTACATAGAGGAGCCAAGACTTAGTCTTAAACTGAATCTCTTACAAAAATGGACTAATTGCAATTTAGTCCTTACAAATTATACAAAGTTACAATTGTCTCCTAAAATTTACGTCATTCACAAATTAAGGACAAGACTTACATTAGTTACAATTAAATCTCTGAATTTACATTATTTACAAATTTATCCTTAAAAACCTATTTCCATATCACTAGCAACTGTTCGTCGGGAAAATACTCATTTATTGGCGTACTCTCTTGAACGTATTTGTTTGCCTCCAAGCGAGATAAATGGTCTGCTATAACATTCTCTGAACCCTTTTACCTTGGATCTCAAGTTTAAATTCCTGCAAAAGTAACACACATCGTAATAACCATGGTTTTGAATCTTTCTTATCAAAAGATACTTGAGTGCAGCATGATCTGTATGTATTATCACTTTTATACCTAATAGATATGATCGAAACTTATCTAATGCAAAAAGTATTGCTACAAATTATTTTTTAATTGTTGTATAATTCAGTTGTGCACCCGTAAGTGTTCTGCTAGCATAATATACAATATGAAAAACTTTATTTTTTTGATTTCCAATTACAGCCCATATCGCATAATTGCTAGTATCACACATCAATTCAAATGGTAAAGTCCAATCAGGATATACAATAACAAGCGCATTGATCAACTTAGATTTTATCAAATTGAATGCATCTAAACACTCAATATAAAATAAAAATTCAGCATCTTTCATCAATAGATCACAAAGAGGTTTAGAGATTTTTGAAAAATCCTTCATGAATCGCCTATAAAAACCTGCATGGCCGAGGAAGCTCCAGATTCCTTTTACAGAAACAGGAGGTGGTAATTTTTTGATGACTTCAACTTTAGCTTGATCGACCTCTATACCATTTTCTGAAATGTGATGTCCTAATACAATTCCATCTTTCTATACCATTTTCTGAAATGTGATGTCCTAATACAATTCCATCTTGTACCATAAAATGACATTTCTCCCAATTGAGAACAAGATCAGTATCTACACATCATTGTAAAACAAGAGATAGATTAGCTAAACAATTATCAAAAGAATCACCAAAAACAGAAAAATTGTCCATAAATATTTCCATTGATTTTTCAATCATATCTGGAAAAAAAATAGACATCATGCATCACTGAAAAGTTGTAGGAGCGTTACACAACCCGAAAGGCATCCTCCTATAGGTGAAAGTCCCATACGAACATGTAAAAGTAGTATTCTGGTCGAATAGAGATTTGGTTGTGCGCGGAGTAACCATCTTGGAAACAATAAAAGGCATATCTGAGTAATCGTTCCAACATTTGATCGATGAATGATAGTGGAAAGTGAACTTTACGTGTCGCATCATTGAATCGTCTATACTCAATACATACTCTCCACTCGGTCACTATTCTAGTAGGTATCAACTCATCTTTGTCATTGTGAACCAATGTCATCCTTCCTTTCTTTTGGACTACATGTATCGGACTCACCCATGTACTGTCTGAGATAGGATATATGATGCTTGCATCAGGAGTTTCAGTACCTTTTTCATCACTACCTTCTGCATTGTTGGATTTAATCTTCTTTGATGTTTAATTAAAATAAGTAAAATAAAAATAAAAACTAAATTGAGATCTTAAGATCAATAGTTGGTGTTGTAAAATAAAATAAAATAAACAATTAATTAAATTTGAGGAGATATATATTAAAACAATTCTAAGGTTTTAAAACATGTATATATACTTTATAAAGAACTTTAAATAATTAATTAAATTTAATCTAAACATAATTTTTGAAAAGTTAGGTTCTCTTTCAGAGTGTTGTGATCATCTCTTAATCTCACACAACTAACTTTTTTGTATGGCTGGTTGTATCTCTAGTCCCCTACCTACTACAATTGGGTCATGCAACCTAAGAACATAGTTCAGACTTCACTGGGTCATGGTCGTAGCGCACTACTCATTCAACCCAGCGGTATTATTATATTTCAGAAATATAAATTTTACCTCTCGGTCCTAACCTAGATCTAACATCAATCAATTGAACCTGTAAGTAATGCATTACGATCAATACTAATACTAAAAACAATTATATAAAGAAAAAAATTAAAATTAAAATTAAAAACTAATCCTTAACAAAATTTACATATATAAATTAATCGCAAAAAGTTGATGTTTAATGATTGTCTTATAAACTTTCTCCATTAGTATTTTTGTGTTGACATAAAGAAGGGTTGATTCCCTTGATGTTGGTTCTTCTTGCAAAATATAACGCAAATGTGAAGGTAAAGGTTTTAATTCCAATTTATGTGCATCTACTTTTGGTAGTTACTCACATACCTTATATCTTTGGATTCCGTGAATTGGTTTGATGGATGATACGCATTGATATCTGATACTGCAGCCGTATTCATCGTCAATTGGTTAAGCTGTTGTTTCAGCGCTGCTATCTTCGCTTGGATGACAATTTCATTGTTGACTGCATACATGTGTGGTTGTTTGTAGACAATAAGTCTAATAATTCATATGCCTCTTCTGACGTCTTGTTCATTATAGACCCTCCGCTTGCAGCATCAATCATCAATTTACATTGGCTACAGAGATCCATTGCAGTGCCAGCGTCTAAGAAAAGAGATCCATTACAGTGTCAGCGTCTAAGAAAATGATTGAACCCAAACTCATGTTCTTTGGCAGAACCTGAAAATTCACCTAATCAACCAATACAACAATGTTGAACCACAAATGACGCACTAAAACATTAATATTTTATACTAAACTTGATTATAAGATTATAACTAACTAATTTCAATACCTAAATCAAAACCCACCAAAAATCAACAAAATCTAACAATATGAATTAAGTCTTTAAAAAGAGGAAAATTTAATCTATCTTTAATGGATTGTTGTTAAGATAAAATGATGGATTATTTGAATTTCCGATCTTTTTTTTATGTTCTTAGGAGTCACCAATTAAAGATGAAAATAATATTAAAAAAAAATATAAATTGGATTTAGATTTGGATAAACCTAAAAACATCTTTTTATAGATTTATGGTTTTGAAATAATAGTATTTACAAAAAAAATACAAATACACATAATATTTTTGAAGTAAGCTTAATTTGGAACCTTTTAGAGTTTCAGGTGGAATGGTTATATTAAGTTTACAAAAGCAATAAGTGATTTGAAACAATATCCTTGATCGACTTTACATTAACGTTTTCTCTTCTTCCTAATGTTTTTATCTGTAGTAGCATCTGATTGAGCAGAAGCCAGCTTCGACCCTATAGCATAACTCCACAGAGCCCTTTCTACATCGGAAGGTGTGAATGGCTCATCTTCAGAGCTTAGCTCCTACAACCGAAACATGCGATCAAATATTAACACAAAAACCCATATTAGTTACCGTTACTTTTAGAATAATAGTACCACATTAGTTAATTATACTAAAAATAAAAATAAACATTTAAAAAAAATATAATAAAATAAAATAAAAACTACAAATAAAATAGGAAACAGTATAATAGAAGAAAGAAGAGGAAAATAAGTGTCTCTTTCTAGAATCAAACTTTCCCTTCCTCAACCAAACAGGATCTAGCTTAGTATTTAATGCTCTTCTATGTACGGATATGAGAGTTCCAACCCATTCAGTAACAAAGATGGCAGGGAAAACTAGAAAAATTCCGATGAACGAAAAACGCGAAACCAAGGAGAAAAGATGTGTTAGCTTCAGCAAAAGACGACAAGGGTTATTTAAAAAAGCTGCTGATTTATGCATTCTATGTAATTGTCAGATAGCTATCCTGGTTTCTTCTCCCTGCCAAACCAGGAAGGTCTTTTACTCATTCGGCCACACCTCTGTTGATGACCTGACCCATGCGTTTCTCAACAACCAGACTCCAAGCAAGGTCAACCCTCACGTATTAAAATTATTGCTTTAGCGCCAAGCAAGTGACAATGCCAACTGTTATGACCCGTTTTGGTGGGAAGTTGAAGATAATTTTAAGTCCGAATCAGCAGAAGAGTTACGTTTTGTTATGGAGCGGCTGCAGAATTTGAAAAGTTATGTGACTACCAGGTTGAATAATGTCCGTTATCAGAACAGGACAAAAAGAGAGGTTAAGTTCTTTCCTAACGATGGTCAGCTTCATGAAACTTACGATAATGATAAACTTCACATGGTTGCTGCTAATCCAGCTTACGGGGATTATTCTGCAAACAATTTCACTAATTTGAAGGATTTTGATGATCAGATACAGAATGGTTCCACAAATCAGGCATACAAGAATCGTTTGCTGGATCAGCCACTTGCGAATCCATCTAATTTCAATTATCAGGCACCAATTAACCAGAATCGCGGACTGGTTGTTGCGAATTCAACTCGCAGTAACGGTTTCTACAATGTGTCTCTCCGAAACCCCTCTAATTTCAATTCCCAGAATCCCGGACTGGTTGTTGCCTATAATTCAACTCGCAATAACGGTTTCTACAATGTGTCTCTTCGAAATCCCTCTAATTTCAATTACCAGAATCCCGGACTGGTTGTTGCCTCTGATTCAACTCGCAATAACGGTTTCTATAATGTGTCTCTTCGAAATCCTGCTAATTTCAATTATCAAAATCAGCTTGAAGATGCATCAATTAACCAGAACCGTGGACTGTTTGTTGCAAATTCAACTCATAATAACGGTTTCCACAATCAGTCTCTACCGAATTTTGTTAGTTTTAATCATAATAGTCAGGATCAAGACATGGTCAAGAGACAAAAGCTTGATGTATTTGTCGCTAATTCGACCCTCAATAATGTTTTTTCAATCCGTTTCTTATGAAGACAGGCGGTTTCTGTCATGATGGTCAGCTTCAAGATATGTTCGAAAAACAGAATCGTAACATGGTCAACCCGACAGGGCAACGGCATAATGGTTTTGTCGGTCAGTTCAATTTCAAGAATTCAACTTCTCATCCAGATTTCTGCGAAGCGGGCACGAGCTTTACTAATCCGGAACAAACTCAACTGTCAACTAATGGTGCTAATGAGTCCGGTTCTTCTAACCACTTGGCTGAATAAAGGTATAACCCTAATAATGCAAAGACTGTTATGTTTCGAAATAGCCAGGGTTTCTGTGCTAAGGTTATTTGTTAAAGAAAATAAATAAAAGATATATGTTTACTAATAAAGATCTACTTTATTGTATATATTATTAGAGTAGACTACAATATAGTTTAGATAGATTCACCGCCTATATATAAGGTTTTAGCTTGTACATCAAAGATATGTCAATAATAAATTTATTTTTCACTTCAACAATTATAACAAATGCGGGTCGGTACCTAATACCTATTATACGGCTTGACGAGGACGATTCATCATTGTTTAGGTATCATAATCACATAACTAATTAACCAACATAATAATAACCTCTCATAATATAGAGAGAAAGAAAGTTATTTTAACTTTATTTTGTAAAATTTGACAAGTCTATAAGGTTTGACCCACCTAGGGCCGCCTAAGACTGCCTCAGACCACCGCAAACCACATCCACACTATTAAACCTTGTATGAAACTTACTCACCAAAATTGGCAAGGTCACGCAGCTTTCCCTTGTAGGCAGCTGCCTACAATACTGAGTTTACCAACTTAGATCACGTATAAAACGCTACATAAGATTTATAATTCCGGGACAAGAGTCGTGATCAATATGTAGCACGCAAAGACACAGTTCAGGGCTAAAAGATGTTCAAATGGTTAACTAAAACTTATCTCTTAAAAATGCTACATAAATATGAAAAGTGACAATCAAATTATCTCAGCTAAATAATCAAGCAAACCTAGAAATGACAGGAAAACTAGTAATTATAATGAGTTAGCATTGAAAATGTGACTAACCTTGGCTTTTGACTGTAGTCTAGTAGCAAATAGTAGGTATTGCTTCAACGAATAATCTTTTGAGTTGCCAAGAGCCGCCTCCATAGCCTAGTAATTTGGCAACCGAGATTGTATAATTAAAAAGCTAGAAACGGTAAAGGACATAGTATAAAAATGAAATGATACCTCATCAGACATAAAAGGGGCGACATCGGGTGCATAAGCAGCTAAAACAGCAGAAGCAGTGGCTGGGCCTATACCCTTAAGAACAGTGAGCTCACTCACAGCTTTAGAAACATCAGGCAACGATTTAAACGCCTTCTCAGAAGCTGATTTCACAGAAGAATCTTCCAGTGAAGAGACGAAATTCAACAATCTAGGCCTTGGATACAAATTCACACAAATAAGAACAATCAATCGATCTATTTATTAGCAACATAACAATATGTTTATAGAGAAAAAAAAAATGAGAGAGAGTACCGCCATTTTCCTCGAGCGAGTTTCCATTTCATGAGTTGTGAGAGTTCTTCGGTGGTGATATAAGGGTTAGGGTTTCGACTGTGGAGGAGCGATGGTAGTTTCTGGCGATAGAAATCGTCGAGAGAAACAAGGTCAGGCTTGTCTAGAGATTGTAAGCGAGAGTCATAAGAAGAGAGTGCCTCCTTCCATACACTGATTTTTGAGGAATCGAATCTCAACTCCATCTTCACCGTCGCCGTCTGTAGTGTACTTCAGACTCAGTACACAGAAATTCGAAAGCTTCTTTCTATAAAAACACAAACGACCAGCAGTTGAATATTTTTCTAAGTTTCCCACTATTAATTTATCACCGATTAGAGGGAACTACCACCAACTTTATTATTATTATTTCAATTTGAATTTATTATTGCATAATATTTAAATATAATTACTAATTAGAAGCTATATATAATTTTTGTCTTAATTATTCTCTAATTTTTCAAAACAAGAGTTTTATTGGTATAAAACTAGAATTTGATCGAGAATGCTCCAAGAAATGGAACAACAAATAAAGAAAGCTAAAACCTAATCTTCTTTCTTAATCTCTAACTCTAGCTTGAAATCGAAGATCGAGAATGCTCTTCTCTTGTTTGTAGATCAACTCATCACTATCTTAATTATCCTTCTTTGTTAAAGACCAGATCTAACCCTCCCAAGTTGAGAGATAATCCTACCTTTGAACCTGCAACAAGTAAGAACTCTGAATCTGTTAACAAGAATTATGCAGCTCTGTTCAAACAGAAAGTGTCAAAGATTTGTCACGAGAAAGTGGAAAGAAACTACAGCAAAGATTATCCTGATATATTCTTTCAAGAAGGAGACAGAGAAAAGTTGAAAGCAGTGTCTAAACATACTTTTGTAGGCAAGTTTGCTACAGGCAAACCCAATTTTAACTTCCTAAAGGCATTCTTTGAAGGATTCAAGTTTAATGGTGAATTTAATATTACCAGCTTTGATTTTAGGCACATATTTATTGAATTTTCTTTAGTGGAAGATCTAAAAAAGCTTTGGATAAGAAATGTATGGGTCATAGGTAATAAAAGAATGCATTAATCTCCCTAACCTTCCTGAGTTCATGTTTAATGAAGAAACAATTCTTGAGGTAGCCAAAAGTCTGAGATCTCCATTAAATGTATGGGTTCCTCCTAAAAATCGAGCCAGGTTTAACTTCTGTAGGATCTGGTCGAAACTGATGTTTCGAAGCATTTGCCAAAGAAAATTAGGCATGATGGATTTTGGAAAGAGTTGGTGTATGGTAACTATCCTGACTACTGTAAACATTGTTTTCACCTTGGGAATTTTGGGAATGTATGCAAAAAGATCTATAAACCTAATACTGATGAGGTTATGAAGGTTCCTGAAACAACAGACTCAGGGACTACTAATTTCCCTCTGATCAACCCAATTTAAAAACTAAAGTCTGTTATCATCAATTAAGGCATTGACATGTTAAATGGGAAGAATATAGATACTGATATTGTTGGAAGTAGTGGAAAACAAAAGGGAAATAATGCTAACATATAGACTACTACAATTGTTGACAATCACTTACCTTTGGGAGTTGATAAAGCAGAAATTATTGAAGCACTGCATCTGATTGACCTGGGAACTTCAAATCAAATCAACACTTGTTCTCTTGACATCATCAATGAAGTCTGATAAATACCAAACCTATGAAACATAAAAGTGTTGTTAAGCACCACAAACCATCCAAATAATATTGAAATGTCCACCATCTCCAAGATCCAGCAAAGCTTATAGCTATTACTTTCCTTGAGGAGTTGGGAGTTAGATACATTCAAATCAATCAATAGAATTATTTCTTCAATTGCTTATGTTTCTCCTTCAATATCTTCGGTTGTATGCAAGTCCTCTGCTTATTTTCTATGTTTCGTGATTTTGGTTAAAGTTCTTCGATTAGGACTCAAATTTGGGCAAGGGTTTGTTTCTTGTCGAGAAAATCTGATTCAGACAGATTTGGACTGGATTAGTAGTTGAAAATTGGGTAAAGGATTTGAAAAGGGGATGAATTGGTGTTGAGCGATTTTTGTGGAAAACAGAGTGTTCTATGTGACTGTTGTGAAGACTTCAAAAACGGCTGAGAGAAGAGGAAATCGTCGAACTTCTTCAAGAAAAGGGAGGATGTGAAGCAAAGGGAGGCTAGGGTTTGGTATTTGGACAGCGATGAAGATGCTGGTGTCATAACACTATTTGTATGGAAGTAACGAAAAAGTACGATTGATAGGATAGTAATAAAATTTCAATGTTTTGCCTATAAAAAAACTAGGATTTGCCTTAATAAACCCAATAATACCCTATTAAAAAATCATCTTTTATTCCTCTTATTTTTTTATACTAAATTTATTCTCAAGTTTGATTATTTATGAAACTGCCATTAATGAAAAAACACTAAATATAACATAAATAGTTAATCTCATGCAAAACATTTTAACATTTTCTTCAACTTGTTTTTCATTTTGATCTTGAGCTTGTTCTTGAAAAAAGACTCACTAAAACTCTTTACATTTTAACAATTTTGTTTTAAAAAAACAACCAAATTAATATATATATATATATATATATGAATCATACATAGTTGTTTTTAAAACAAATTAAACATACATATTTTTTAAAATTTTAATTAAACTCACTTGCACCATAGGTTTAGAGCCACTGCACCTTCTACCCACCCGCAGTATAGGTGCAGTGGTCCGGAACCTATGGTGCATGGTCTCTGCACCATAGGTTCTGCCCACCTGCACTATAGATGCGGAGCCATCGCACAACCGGTTCTGACACCCTGCATGATAGGTTCAACACCCCTGAACCTATAGTGCAAAACCTCGGCATCATACTTGCACAGACTTTGCATCTATGGTGCATTTTGATTTGGTAACACTTGTTAAATTTTTGTAAAAAGAATATGTTAAATTAATTTTTTTAGTAGCAAATTGTTGGTTTTTTGTGTGTATAAATTCAAAATCTTAGTGTTTTGTAACAATATAATGTATTATGAGGAAGAGAGAAAGTGAGAGAAATAAAAAGCTTTTAATGAGTAATAGGAATTTGAAAAAATCTAAAACGCGTTATATATTTCTAAAAGGGTATTTTGGTCCAAAAAAGGGTAGGATTATACCATTTTTGGGTGAACTTATAATTGGGTAGGGTCATACTCTATTTTGATGAATTTAACTTGACCCTTGAAGTTATAGCCACATTCATCGGATAAGTCTTTCTCTTGTTTCAAATTGTAATTTTGGGGCAGCTAAAATTATATACTTCTAAAAGGGTATTTTTGGTCCAAAAAAAGTGTAGGGTTATACCACTTTTGGGTGAACCTATAATTGGGTAGGGTCAGACGCTATTTTGATGAAATTAATTTGACCATTGAAGTCATGGCCACATTCATCGGATAAGTCTTTCTCCTGTTTTAAATTGCAATTTTGGGGCGGCCATTATGGAATAGTGCTTTCAAGTGTTTGTTTTGTGTGTTGTTTATGGAATATTTTTTAATGTTTTATGCAAATACATTTGGGGTTTAAAATATTGGGTACAAAAAATACGAAAAGACAATGTCTAGTATAACAAATGCGAAATGTAAAACCTTCTGTCTAGAAAATGTGAAACCTTAGGTATAAAAAATACAAAATGATTACTTGTCATTATGAAATACGAAACCAAGGTTAAACAGGATGTGAAATGCGAAACCAGGGTTAAATGCGATTTTTTTGCCTAAGTGCATAAAGCGAAACCATGGTTAAACAAAAATACAAAATGCGAAATATGATATGAATAATGTTAAATCATGGATAACTTTATTTTAATTTTTTACATTTTTTGTTTAAGTGGAAATGTGAAACATTATATATGGAAAATGTGCAACCTTAAGTATAGGAAATACAAAATTGACGACCTACAAATGTACAAAATTAAAGTTAAACGAAATGCAAAATGCAAAATACGAAACTAAGGTTAAATGCAATATTTTCTATAATAAGTGAAAAATACGAAATAAGGGTTAAACGAATATACAAAATGCGAAATGTGAAATGCAAAATACAAAACCAAGGTTAAATTATTTATTTATTTATTTATTTTACATAAATATGAAATGAAAACTAATACTAAACTAAAATGCGAAATGTGAAATTTGAAACAAGGGTTAAACTAAAAAAATGTGAAACCATGATTAAATATCTTTTAAAAATGCAATAATAGGATTAAACTGAAAATACGAAATTTGAATTTAAAACTATAGTTAAACAAAAAATATGAAATGTGATATATGAAACAAAGATTAAGTGGAAAGTTTCAAAAAAATATCATTCATGGATCAAGTTTTGTTGGTCTTAAAAATAAAATCAATAGTACTTTTACATATTTTTCTAAGGTATAGTTTGAAAAATCAGAATTTTAAAAAATTTAAATAAAAAAAATACTTGTTGAGAGAGAATAAAGTGTGACTTATTTATTCTAAGGCGATATGTTTGGTAGAAAAGTTGTTTATATATACTTTAGTAACGTTAAAAAATATATAACATCTAATAATTATTTTTTACTACGTAACATATAGTAACTCATCTTTGTTGTTGTATTTTCTTTAAAAAATCGAAAAACTAAAACTTTAATCTAAGTACATGCACAATTATTGTTAACCATATTATAATAATTTTGAATATTTTCATCTAGTTTTTTTAAATATTTAGTGTTTTGGTTAGAAAGGTATTCGTGTTTTAAGTTTATAATTAAATAAAAATTATATTTTTTTTAATCGTAGGCTCATTTCATTGGTTTTATTTATGTTACTCATTCGATATGTTAATTAAAATCAGGATCGATCCAAATACGAGTTCAGATCATCATGAAGAACTTAAAATCAGAAAAACAAACTAGAGACACAAAAAAAGACTTATCCAAAGCAAAAAAATACCATTGCATAATATATAACCACAACATGGAGTAAGGCTCGCCGCGACGACCCATACATATAGAAATTTTATTTCAATTGACGCAACGATTAAGTACACAAAACTTCTAGAATTTCCATATAGTTATTCGCCATGATGATGATTTTTTATGGCACTCTGGGAGTTTGTTTCTACGAAACTCGGTGCGGTTAAAGTAATGACCATTAATTATGGAGTAGTAAAGAGATCACATTATCACATCTAAGAGTTTTTTTTTACGATATATGTTCATAAAATTGATCAAGGCATGAACAAGCTTGATCGAAATTGAAAAAATGTTTCCTGATCGGCTATGGCGAATATGAGTTCGGTTATCGTGTTTGGGATGAGGAAATAGGAAGATGATACGAAGTAAAGACGTGATCTTCAATCAAATAATGATGTTCAATGACATACATAACACCAAATAAAATTACTTAAAGGGGTATGTATCAGTATTTGCATATGTCGATGGGGTCCCAGATAGTTAAGAAATATAGCCTATCAGATTAACCCTCAGCAAGCAAAGTCACTTAGACATACCGATCGACAAAAGTCCGACGACCTACAGTTGTTGTTTTGAGAAGATCTTCCTGATCATATCTGCCCAATATGAGATATTTGAACTATATGTTGGTGACGATGGAGAGAAGCCTGAATGTTATGATGAAGCTTGCCGGAGCAGTGATGCTAGCAAGTGGAATTTCGCCATGAAAAATGAGATTAAGTCTTTAATCTTAAACGAGACATGGAAACTAGCTGAGTTACCCATGTGTAAGAATGCACTTCATAACAAATGGGTGTAGCGAGTGAAAGATGAGCATGATGGTTCTAAGAGATACAAAGCCCGACTAGTTGTCAAAGGATTCCAGTAAAAAGAAGAAATTGATCACACCGATTTTCATCCAGTTATGAAGCTCAATACTATTAGATCAGTGTTGAGTATTGTTGCCATTGAAGACCTTTGTCTTAAACAGTTAGATGTGAAAACTGTATTTCTTCACATGGACTTGGATGAGGAGATATACATCTATCAACCATAAGTTTTCTTAAAATAAGGGAAAGTAAATATGGTATGGAGACTCAAGAAAAGTTTATATGGTCTAAAACAAGCCCCAAAACAGTTGTACAAGAAATTTGATGGTTTTATGCATAAAAAGAGTTCCAAAAGTGTAATGCTAACATTATTTCTATTTCAAAAGATATAAGTCCAGTTATATCATTTTGCTACTCTATGTTGATGATATGTTAGTATCAAGCTCATATATAGATGATATTGGAATATTGAAGCATCAATTGTCAAAAGAATTTGACATGAAGGACTTGGGTCCAACGAAGAAGACCCTTAGAATGAAAAATATAAAAGATAAGCATATAAACATTTTATATTTATCTTAGTCAGAGTACATCGATCATGTTTTGCAAAGATTTAACTAGGTAATGCCAACCCAGTTAATATACCATTAGCATGTCCCTTTTGTTTATCAAATGATCAATCCCTTCAGACGAAGGAAGAGAAAGACTCCATGGCTAAGGTCCCTTATGCCTCATCTATTGGGAGTTTGATGTATGTTATGGTTTGTACGAGACCAAATATTAGTCATGTAAAAGACACCACATGAAAGTGTTTGTACTTTAGTAAGGGTGAGTTAAAGGTACAAGGCTACGTAGATGAATATTTTGAAGGTGAAGTTGGTGATCGGAAAAACACCACTGTTTATATATTTACTGTTTGAACTACAGTTGTTAGTTGGATGTCAAAATTACAGAAACTTGTCACTCTATCCACTACAGAGGCTGAGTATACAGCAGTGACCGAAACCAGTCTAGAGATGATATAACTTCAAGGTTTCTTAACCAAGTTGAGATTAAGGCAGAAGAAGAATGTGATGCATATGGATAGTCAGAGTGCAATTCAGTTGACGAAGAATTCAATATTTCATTCGAGAATAAAGTATGTGAGTCTTCGTTATCATTTGATCAATTGTTTATAGGAAGATGAGGTGCTAATACTGAAAAATATCCAAATAAGTAAGAATCCAACTGATATGTTGACAAAGACAGTAGCCATTGAAAAACTGAAGTTGTGTTCGGTTTCAGTTGCTCTGCAAGAGTAATAATATCAGAAAGATCTGTTGCATAGATCAAGGTGTGAAGACAGGCTGAAACCAGTCTTCAAGTGGGAGATTGTTAGACTCATTAAAGAGAATTAAAGAAGTTTTGAATTTCAAAAGACAGTGAAGTAATTTAATGAGTCATAAATTACTCATTAAAGACTGTAATCATTTCATCATCTTCTTCTTCTTCTTCTTCTTATTCTTTTTGTTGAACTCTTTGTAACAATCAATAACTAGGTTTTGTGAATGTATCGAAAAAGACAGAGTCACTGAGTTTTTTATAATAAAATCGATCTGTAACAGGTCTGCAGACGTAGGCATAGTTTGCTGACCTCCGTTAACATTTTGTGTGTTTTATTTAACTATTATTTTATGTGTTTTTCTTTTTATCTGATTGTACAAAAATTGTGTATTTTCTTAAAACCTCACCAGAAGCTAGTCTGGAAGCCACTTGCTAGGAAACTTGTGTATTTTCCCAACAAGAACTGTATTCAACGAGGAATGTGGGTTATATAATATTTAATGTGAGATCAAGATCATGATAGTTCAAATACAATTCTGTGTCATATTTTTCTTAGAAAAAAATCTAATTAATCTAAAACTAGAGGTCTATTGCATAATGAGAATCTCTATAACATTACACATAACAAATAACAACCCAATCTTAATCCCAAATCCAAATCGACTCTCGGCACACATAAATTATAGGTTTATTGTTTCGCTTCTGACTCTCGCAACGACCCAATCCCAAATCGAATAAAAAATCATAAATTGTAAGTTGAGAACAACTTCAATTGATAAATCACATACCTTGACATGTTTTGTCTCTCCCAAATAAAAAATTCATGTAATTTAAATTCTAGATCCACAAGTTTACCAGATCAAACATCAACCAATTCGAAATAATATGGGTATTATATCGAAAACAGAAACACATGATTAATTTAAAAACAAAAAATTATCAATCAATAGGAAATGGAAAGATACCAACTGATAAAAATTTATATCGCAAAAACCTAAATTTAACCTAAAATATAAAGAGTTAAGTTTATATATAATCTCTAATCAAAACTCATTAACATTATTTTATTTATCCAGTTTCTTATTAATCATACATTATATAAAAAATATACAAACACAATACTAATTTTACAGTCAATAAAAAATAAACAACTCGGATTATTTTTACAAATATTTTTCATCAATTAATCAAATTCTTATTTATTATTTAATAACAAAATTATATACTAAAAAATAGATTATATTATTTTGCCAATCATAAAGTAACTATATTTAATAGAATTATTTCTATAGGTAGTTATTGATTTTAAATGTATTATATATTCAAACGGATTCGTAGGTCATTGTCATATACATTTAAATTTTAGTAAAACTAAATAAGTGATAAATTAAAATTTACCTTTTTTTAGTAGAAAAGGACTTTTTTTTATTGAATTAGAACTATAGAAATGTGTAATGATTACAAGGACTAATACAATTATAACTTGATATTAGAAAAAAACCTACACTAAGACCATTTACCAAACTTCGTTACAGCCCAAACCACTCAAATCTGTCCTTTACATAGATTTACCAATTAAAATTTACCTTCTTATGATTTAAAATAAATAAATAATATGTTTTAAAATATTTTAAAAAAATATTTTAAAATGATTATTAAAATTTGTATATAATTACCAATTACAATTTATCTTGCTATAACTTAAAATAAATAAATAATATATTTTAAAATATTTTAGAAAATATTTCAAAATAATTATTAAAATCTATAAAATAATTAAAATATAAACCACACGAATAATTGTTAGAGATTTAATAACAACAAAAAAGAAAAAGGAAATTAATAAACACACAAAAAACAATGGTTTCAATTAATACATTTTTTTTATATAAATATAAAATTAAATTTTACCAGTCATTCGGTTTCAAAATCAGAGATATATTAGAAATCCCATGTGCTTAGTAATATATTTTATTACGCTATATAAACTAAGTATCTGACAGGTGATATTGCCGAGCTTGGTAACATGAGCTTGTAACTCAAGTGAGGTCAATATTGTGATAGGGTATTGGCCTAGACTTGTTGGATCGGATCTCACTGGCTTGCTCGTTCCAAGCCGTGAGTATGCCTTTTGGATTTGGCGAAGGCCTTGTCTATGCGGCACTTAGAGCGGCAATGCGTTAGGTTGGTTTCACAGAATATCGAATACTTTTCTCTCATGCCGATGGAAGGAAAACATGTCGGTAGGGGTCGTAAGAGTATCGAATACTTTCCTCTCACGCCGATGGAAGGATAACATGTCGGTAGGGGTAGTAAATGAGTCTGGATTGGGGTCGTAAATGAGTCTGGACTTATTATTATTATTATTATTATTATTATTATTATTATTATTATTATTATTATTATTATTATTATTATTATTATTATTATTATTATTATTATTACTTGTTTACCTTTTGATTATTATTATAAATATTATAAGTGTCGTAACTATTTTATAAACCAAAATTTTATATATTACTTTTAACGTGTTATAATGTTATTAGTATATTATTATTATGTTTTGGTTTTAAATATCAAAAGTGTTGGTATTATGTTATAAACCAAAACTATATCTTATCATGTTAAAATATTACAAGTTTTATGGTTATAATTTTATTATTACATTTTAAATATTATTATTATGACTTGGTTATGAATAGTAGTTATTATTATTTTTTACAAAAATCAGATCTTATAATTATAATTATTTAATAGTACAAATGTTGTTATTATAATAAAAGTTAAATATTTTTTGGTTTATTTAGCCGTTCACAGTTTATACTCTTGCGGGTCAGGAGTTGTACAAATGTTTTCAAATTAAAATACAAAATCTAATGAAAATATTACAAACATTATTCATCTTCTTCTTCGTAAGTATAATCCTCCTCCTCCTCACTTGAATCACTTGCAGATTCATTTTCTTCCATAAAACTTATGAATAAGATAATCATGTACAAGTTTATTAGAAGGTCAAGTTTTAATATTGATTTTTTATTGACATTTTTTAGGTTGTTATTACTAACCTCAACACTTTATTTTTTAATGTCTCAATTCGGTTATGATGAGACTTCTTATTTGTTGTCAGCGTAAAAGTTAAACAATACTAGGAAAATATATTCAGTTTTGACTATTAAAGAGGCTTGCATAGATGATATCTATACATAAATATAAATAAATATAAATTAAATATTAGTTACACGTGATTTGAGATCCTAAAAGGTTGAGTAAACTTTAGCACAAATGCAAAATTTCGTTAATAAAATCTTAGACACAATTTAGAAAGATTGTGGGAGGTTTGAGATTTTGTTCGACCAAGAAAGTTGTTTTCACCTCTTTGATACATTACCCAATGTCATCATAAAATTAAATTGTAATGTCCGATGTCTAATGTTATTATAAAATTTGCAAAATTTGCTTTTATCTCTACGTTCTTTGGCATGATATATATTTTTATCGACACTGGTACTTTATTGCATCTTTAATTTTTTTTCATATATAATTTCTAAATTTTCAGTTAAATTTGTATAAGGACTTTTATTTGAACACTCTAAATTTTGGCTTGTATTGAAAATGTATTATACCAAAAACATAGAGATAATAAAAACTTATGCGAATTTCATAATGAAATTAGGTATTATATGAGAGATAATTGGCATACATTAGATGATACAACTTATAGAGTAAAACATGTTCATATTTTAATATATTTTTCATATTTAAGATTTTTGATTGAATGATACTAAGCCAACCATAACAGTCCAGTTTCATTCACAAATTATATTGAATTGTCATCAATCAAGTGATGTTGAAACATTATTACAAATAATGATAATTTATGCATAATAAAAGGTTTTCTAATTGGATAAGTTGTATAAATAATAATTGTTTTTCAAATGATGATCTTATAACTTTCATGAACCGATAGATAAGTTAGTTGCTCAATATTCTACAAAATATTTTGACTACTTTAACTATTCAGTAATGTATTGCATATATCAAGAGTAAATAGACTAACTAAAAAATATTATGTGCATATAAAGGAATATTATTTTTGAATAACTTTGGACGTATATATATGTAGATTGTTTCTATCAAGAGAAAGTCGAGATAAACCATATTATTTATTGGTAAATTTTGGCACTATTATATATATATATATATATATATATATATATATATATATTATCATAAATGGGAACTCGTTCAAATTTTTTGAAGTCTTTTAAAACTAGAGTAAGGTATCATTTTGGTAAATAATTAAATATGTTATATTTGTATATAAAGTTTAAAAAATTTATATATATTCATGAGTAGTTATTAAAGTCTGATATAATACATTTGAACCTTGCAAAAATCAATGTATGAAGCATTTATACATATGGAGAAATCTAATTAAAACGAAACACTACACCCCAACAAAAGAAAAATAAAATCTAATATTGAAATAGCGGACATTCATCTATTATATAAAACTTTAGTTTAGGGTCCTGCAACTAAATTTAAATTTGGGACAACATAATAATTTTAAAGATATTAAGTTTAATGGTAAGTAATCAATGAACCACTTTATATTCAAACGAACAAGATTCGTATTTTCATTATAGACCAACTCATTATTATGAGAATTCTTATTTCTTATAGAAATCAATAAATCCCCTCCCATACCCCAACTTAAAAATTATTAATTTTTGGTTTTCGTAAAGAACAAGCTCAATATTTTCAAATAATTATGCAAGTTAAATTTAATATAGTCCACTACATATATCTACAAACATGGAGAGATTAAATACTATTTATTCAAGCTATACAAACTATGTCTATAAATTTTTCAAAACAAAAACATTACGATTCTTTGTGATGTATTATATATAAATTTAGTTTTGCATTCGTAACGTCATAAACAGTTCGGTGAGAATATTAAAATTCTTTATGACATGACATAATAATTGAGCTTCAATATCGGTAACACTTTAAAGAATTATTTAAGCAATTTAGTATTCTTATTATGAAATAAGAATTCAATTTAAGCTTCCATAATATTACATATAATCTCAATTTTCAAATGCGTGTTACTATAACAAGAGTAACTGATGTAATATAAATTGATTTTAAGTTCTTATATGTTATCTAAAAATTAGACTAGTTTGTTATAAATTCATATTTAAAACCATGTTTGTCACAAAAAGCAACATAACAAAATAAAGATAAAGTTTCATATAAAATAAACTTCTAAAAAAATTGAACTTTAAGTGAACCTCTATTTCAATCAAATGAAATATTATTTCATGAAAATCATAGTTTATATTGCACAACTCAACATTAAGTCTTATTAAATAAATATTAGAATCATAATTTTATGAATAGTGACATTAAGAAAACTTGACATATAGTACAACCCAATGAATTTATTTGTTATTTTTGATATATTATAAATATTTGTCGGCTCAAAGTAAGATTAAAATTTTATAATAATTGTATGTACATAATTAGTTAAGGTCAATGGTTTATAACATCAATATACTCATTTATGTACAAATAAAACATCGTACCAATATTACCATGATTTTTCAAAGTTAAAACTCATTTAGATAACTTATGAGAGTGTTATGGACTTTACAAGTTCAGTTGGAGTTGATTCAGATTTAGTGTAGTATGTCGATGTTGCATGCTACCATTTTATATAAAATATCTAAGTGAGGAGTCTTATGTGTAAGGAGCTCATAGTTATCATAATTACTTTTGATGTACTATGCATTTATTACAAAAATACATATGTTAGGAGCATGTTGCAACGTTACATAAGTCCATTGGACATAATTTCATTATACTTCTTCTATATGTAGACAATATGTTGATAGTAGGGAAAGATGCTAAGATAATTATTAGTTGAAAAAACACTTAGTCAAATCATTCCACATGGAATATTTGTATCAATGAAAGCAAATCCTAAGCATGCAGATTAATCGTGATAGGAAAGCTACTAACTTATGGTCATCACAAGATAAGTATACTAAATGGTATACTTGAAAAGTTCAATATGAAGAATATCATACCAATTAATACACAATTAGCTATACACTTCAAGTTAATAAAAGAAACATACCATACAATAGAGAAATAAAAAGAATGTACGTAAACTATTCTTTACTTTTATAACATTGGTTTTTTTATGTATGTTATGGGGTGTACAAGACCATATATTGCATATGATATCGGTTTAGTTAGTAAGTATTTATTAAATTCGGGTAAAGTTCATTGGGAAGTAGTGAAGTAGATTTTCATATACTTGCAATGCATTTATTCGTTGAGTTTGTGTTATGGAGGTGGCAAACCTATACTTGAAAGACATATATATGCTGATATGGCTGGTGATCTTAATGATCGGAAGTCTACCTCACCTTATGTGTTTATATTTTCAGGGGAAGTCATTTTATGGTAATCCAAGCTACAAAAATGTATAACAATGTCAACAGATGCAGAGTATATTACAGTAGTAGAAGCAAGAAAAAATATGTTTTGGCTTAAAAGGTTCCTTCGCGAGTTGGGTTTGAAGCTATGAGTGTATATTAATTTGAGTAATAATCAAATGTATCACGTATGCACCCAAACATATTGATGTAAGATATCATTGGTTGTAGGATGTGATCAAAACAAATGAAACAAAATTGAACAAAGTTCACACCGGTAAGAATAGTGCAGATACAGTGACTGTGGTTATTTCCATAATAAATGTAGAGCTTTGTAGTAAGCTCGCCGAGATGAGGTTCAAGTGATCACCTCATGATGGTATCTTTCTCGTGATGGGTTGAAGGGGGAAAATGTTAAGGTCCATCCCAATTTTATGACCAATAGTATAACTTAGGGTTTTCATCATCCTAGGGTTATATATATGGGGCAAAAGATAAGAGAACCAGACACAAAAAGATAAGAAAATATATGATGTTTGGTTTTCGGATCTGTTGTGTGAAGCCACAAACAGAGGGTCCGATCGATGGACAAACAATCTCTATCTGTTCTGAATTTCAGAAAGAGTGTTCGGAACATCTAAGGCTTCAGTCTTAGTGGTTAGATTGTGATTTGATTTTACTATTTGGAAGAAATCGGTGCTAGTACAATGCATTAGTTTGTTTCTCTTCTTGTTAGTCTATTATACTTAAAATTGTTGTAGGTTATAGATGTTTATTAGATTGAATTAGATATACTTGTAGCATCAACTTATCATAATAATAGAATTATTTTGTGGTTTTTCACTCTTTACATTGAAGTTTTCCACGTAAAATAAATCTTGTGCGTTGATTTATTATACCATTGATTATTTTACGTGATTTGTGGTTTATTTAGTTATCAAATTGGTGTATCATTGATGATGAATTAAGTTTATTATTTATTTGGTTGATTGTCTTGAATGTGATCGTGTGGATGGTTGATATACCTACTATTTGGATCCTACATAGTTCTCATTTTGACCTTAGTCATTAGTGAAAGAAAAAATAATTATTTATAAAACTGCATTTTTAGACCCATTTTTATTAGGGTAAGCTACTGATAACCACCTAAATTTTGAAGTTTACCAAAACATTACCTACAACATAATTGCTTCCAACATACTAAACACATATAATTTGAACAATTAGTTATTTTTAAATTTCAAAACTGCATATCTTTCGAACTCTAACTCAAAAAGTATTCTAAATACACTTATATTTTTATTTTTTAAAAACAAACAAAATAAAATCCATAAATGATATTTTTTAGGATTTGTTTTTCCTATTTTCGTAACCAAATTACATGTAATTACGCAAGTGGAAAACAATTGTTTTTAGCAACCAAGTTACACGTAATACTGGAACTATAACACATTTTTTTTCTCAGACTTATTTCGCAACTAAAGTCCTATTTACGTAACTCATTTCGGACGTAATTCCGCAACTAGATAAAGTTGATTTTTCTCAATCAAAGTCATATTTATGAAACTCTTTTCTTTTTATTTACACAATTAATTTGCGCATAATTCTGCAACTGGAACAATTCTACTTTTTACAATCCAATTACACGTAACTACAACTGGGAACAATTGTTTTTTCGCAAACAATTAAATTTAATCCATAACTGGAATACAATTGGTTTCTAGATTTATTATGTAACCCAATTACATATAATTACAGAACTAGTTGAGATGTGTTCTTACTTATATATCATAGATCCTTCTAATGTTTGACCGTTGTAGGATTTAGGAATTTGGTCGCCACCTTAACAAATACTCATCTCGAATAAAGTACCACTTTAGCCTCCTTTCAATTGACTTTCATTCGTCCACTCTAATCAGGTTGGAGCTACCTGAACCATATAGGTACTACAGATGTTACTGATCACCTCATATTAGACCATCATTGTCTTGTTCCTTAGCGTCACACTGCAATCAAGTACCAATGCTTGATGAGCCACGAATACTTCGAACTAGGATCTCTAGAGAAGATAATTCACTTTAAGCAAGTCTACTAGTTCATCATGTTCGATTTATGAGAATTTCATCCATATCGCGTTCTGTGTGAGCTCTGATACCATTTATTAGGAATATGGGTACCACATATTTTGTCTCTGTATATAAGTAAGAACAAACTATCTCCACACTAGTATAATATTATCCGCTTTGGCACCCGAAGGCCCGCACGGCTTTGTTTTTGGTCCACTTCCGAAAGGCCTCAAACTAGTTAAGATATGTTCTTACTTATATACCATTGATCCTTCCCATGTTTAACCGATGTGGGATGTGGGACTTTGGTCGCCACCCTAAAAAAATAACTTAACATAAATAAAGAACATAACACGAATAGAGGACATAAAAGAAAAGAACACAGGATTTAACGTGGTTTGAAAATTTTCTACGTTCACGGGCGCCACGAGAGAAAAATGTTTAACTATGATAGAATAGGGCTACAGATTTCATATTGTATTTTGTGTAGCCCTAATAGTCTATTTATAGGGAATAAATTGAACTTACTACATAATAGGCCTAATGAGCTCATATACACAAGACTAAAGATGACAATATCACCGCCAAACATGGTACACTATCAAGGCATTATTTTATTCATTCTCAACAAATCTTCCCCTTGAGGCGAGTATCCGTTCTTCACCATCAACAAAGAAAATTATCTTTTTCTGACTCACCAAATTCCCCTAAGAGATTCACTATATGCTACAAACACCAATCCAATTTAGGCGCTCCTTAAACTTTTGAACGGATACTGCCTTGGTCATTATATCTGATGGATTATCGTGTGTAGACACTTTTTCACATAAAAAATTCCCTTTGATATTTTATAATGAATAAAATGATACCTGCCATCTATGTGCTTTGTACGCTCGTGGTACATATGGTTCCCTATAAGGTGTATGACACTATGACCGTCACAAAATACTTTTGTAGTAGTCCTATCCAAGACCAAATCTGCCACCAAACCTTGCAACCATATTGCCTTTAACGGATTATGTTATCGTCATGTACTCTGCCTCGGTTGTAGACAAAGCTACACTAGCTTGCAATTGCGCTTTCCAACTGATCGTTCTCCCAGCTAGATTAAATACATATCATGTCAAAGATCTCCTTTTATCCATATTACCTACAAAATCAGAATCAACAAAACCAACCATTGATCATACAACTTCATTTAGCAATCTACCAAATATCGGTCTTGTTAAAAGTTAAGCCGACGTTCACAGTATTCTGAAGATACTGAAGTATCATTTCACTGTATGCCAGTGTTCTTTCCCAAGACATCCTATGTACCTGCTAACTAAACTACCTTATGTGAAATATTAGGACGTGTCTATACCATAGCATACATAATACTACAAATTGTACTTGAATATGGAACCTTCAATGTTTGTTCCAACTCAGCATCGTCATTGGCCGCTCCCGCTGCAGACAACTTGAAATGGGTAGCAAACATGATGCTATCTGCATTAACAACAAGCATGTTGAATCATTTTAGTACTTTCTCAATATTGTTTTGTTGAGACAAGTAGAATGATTATACACTTCTGTTCCTAATAATCTTCATACCAAGAATCTTATTTTCTTTACCCATATCCTTCATCTCAAACTGAGCACTAAGCTGCTTCTTTATCTGCACAATGTGTGACATACTACAAGCAGCAATAACCATATCATCCACTCATCTGACATCTTTTGATGATATACACAATAATCATATGGACTATTTAAGAACCCTTTTGACACCATGAATGTATCAAAATGTTTGTACCATTGCCTAGGTGACTGTTTCAAACCACACAATGAATTTTTCAGCAAACAAACCTTGTCCTCCATATTAGGTTCAATAAATCCCTATGGTTGTCTCATGTAGATTCACTCCTCTAATTCACCATGTAGAAACATAATCTTCACATCCAACTTCTCAAGTTCTAAATCTTGCAAAACTACGAAGGTTAACAAAACTCGAATTGAACTATGCTTCACTAATTGGGAAAATACTTCATTGAAGTCGATTCCTTCCCTTTAAGTAAAACCTTTAGTGACCAGTCTTGCCTTGCAACGAGATGCCTCCACCCCTAGATTACCTTACTTTTTCTTGAACACCCATTTGCTACCTAATACCTTCTATCCTTTAGGAAAGTTAACAAGCTTCCATGCTTGATTCTTATGAAGAGATTTAATCTCTTCCCTCATAGCACCAATCCATCGATCTTCCTATGAACCCGCTATAACTTTCCTATAACTACTAGTTTCATGTATCTCAAATTCTTCTGCAACTAACAGAGCATATACAACTAGATTTGCATACCTTTTTGGAAGTCTAATGTCTCTTATTTCTCTGGCCATGCTATGCTATAAAGTTGTTGTTCAGTTTCGGGTACATCATCGTCACTATCATCCGATGCTGACGCTTCATCTCTTGATTCTAGATCCACCTCAGAGCCACTCCAATTATTGGACCTGCGAGGAACTGATTATACTTAAACACCACCTGTTTACTCGTAATCGATCCTGATTTGACAATTTCTCTTACTTCTTTTTTATTATCTATCGAAGAAAACTCGTTAAAAGTCACGTCCTTACTGAGGAGAAAACCTTGAGACTTTTGAGAGGTACACCATAACCTATATCCATTCACTCCAGTAGCATATCCTAGAAATATGCACCTCTTTACCCTTGGCTCAAGCTTACCATATCTCACACAAGCATACACAAGACAACCAAACACCCTCAATTGTTTATAATCAGCCGACAATCCAGACTAAATCCAAAAAGAAGTTTTACAATTAATAACTGTTGATGGAGACCGATTCACCAAGTAACACGTTGTATTGATAGCTTCAGCCCAAAAATCCTTTCCCACATCGGAATGTGTATGCATGATTCGTACCTTGTCACAAAATGTTTTGTTCATTCTTTCTGCAACCCCATTCTGTTGTGGTGCTCTAGAACAAGTGCGATGACACACTATTCTCTCAACTTCGCAGAACTAGTTGAACTCACAACTGCAACATTCTAACCCATTATATGTCCTAACACGTTTGATTTTATTTATGCTTGCTTATTAATCATTGTCTTCCATTTGACAAATGTTGAATATGCCTCATCTTTCATTTTCAAAAAGTAAACCCACACCATCCTTGAATAATCATCAATCAAACTCATGTAGTATATGGCTTTGCTCTTTGATGGAATTCTGTTTGGGCTCCAAATATTTGAGTGAATGTAGTCCATTGTCCATTTAGTCTTTTTTACATCCGATTTGCTGAATTTGACTATAGTTTGTTTACCAAACATAAGTGCTCACAAAATCCCAATGATTGTGCTTTATAATCTTTCAAAAAAACTCTCTTTCCCAAAAAAACTATTCCTCTGTCACTCCAGTGAACAAGATACCAATGCCACAACTTATTTTGATCAACCTACTTTAGATGTTACTCTCTGATGATGCTACTGTAACATCGCCCATAACAACACTCTATTAGAGAATGAAAATCCCCTTCTACAAACTACGTTTCACACACACCATTGAGCCTTTTGTCACTTCGATTACACAATCTTCTGCATGGTACTTGTAACCCTGAGAGTCTAGTGTCCCAAGAAAAATTAGATTCTCTTCAACCGAGAAACATGCCAGTGCATCATGATTCTAACCATCCCACCAAACATTATGATTTTGAAGTTATTTATACCACCAACATGGAAAAAATGATTGTTCATTAAATAGACAGTTTGTTGCAGTGGCTTGTAATTATCAGACAACTACTTGAACTGAGACATGTGATATGCAGCGCCCATATCAAGTACCCAAGATTTTTCCCCAGAGTCTGAACTGACGAAAAATACATCTCCTCTACCACTACTTTTATTATCATCGGAATCGTTCACACCTTCAACAAGGTTTGTTGCATTTTCCTTTTGATTTCCTTTCTTACCATTCAATTTTGGACAATCTCTCTTATAATGACCATGCTCATCGCATTCATAACAGTTTGAGTTATTTACCTTTGACTTGGACCTCCAGTTGTTCCTTCTGAAAGAACATGCTTTGCTTCTTGATCTTCCCCTAGTCATAAGACCTTTACTTCTAGCCCGATTGTCTGACGGCAACCGTTTCAACTCCTTTGATTTCAGCGCCCTTTTGACATATGCTAGCGATATCTTATCCTTACCATATATTATCGTATCTACAAATTTTTCATATGGAGTTGGTAACAATCTCAAGACAAGCAAAGTTTGATCCTCATCCTCCATGTTGATATCAATATTCTCAAAGTCCATTATAATTGATTTAAAATTGTCTAAGTGCTCAGTTATGAACATAGTTTCTTTCAATCTGAAATTGTACAAGAGTTTTTTCAAGTATAACCGGTTCGCCACTGATTTCTTTGAGTAAAGTTCTCCTGACTTCTTCCATGCGCAGACATCAATCTTATCACCACTGATCTCGCGAAGAACATTGTCTTTCACACTCTTTAAAATTCAGCACAAAACCCTTTCTTGAAGATCTTGCTTATCCTCTTCTTTCATATCTTCTGGTAACTTATTCTTCACACCCTTCCATATCCCTTGCAGTACCAATGAAGCTTTCAGTATAATCGTCCATAATTCAAAGCTGGATCCCCCATCGAATTTCTCATATTATATTTTGTTGCTGTATACGCCACTTTGAAACCTAATTGCAAAACCTAATTTCACAACCTGGCTCTAATACCATTTGTTAGGAATATACGGTACCCATATTCCCAACAAATGGTATCAGAGCTTAGACAGAATGCAATGTGGATGAAATTCTCAGAAATCGAATATGATGAATCAATAGTCATGATCAAGTTGAATGAGATGCTTTAGAGATCCTAGTTTGGAGTGTTTGTGGCTCATCAAGAGGTAGTACTTGATTGGAGTGTGGCACTAAGGAACAAGGTAGTGATGGTCTAATAAGAGGTAAGCTGTAACATCCGTAATGCCTTTATGGTTTAGGTAACCTCAACGTGATTACAGTGGGGGGATGAAAGTCAATTGAGATGAGGCTAAAGTGGTACCTTGTTCGAGAGGAGGATTTATTAGGGTGACGACAAAAGTCTCACATCCCACATCGGTTAACCATGGGAAAGATCAATGATATATAAGTAAAAACATATCTCGACTAGTTTGAGGCCTTTTGGAAGTGGACCAAAAACAAAGTCGTGCGAGCCTTCGGGTGCTAAAGTGGATAATATCATACTAGTATGGAGATCGTTTGTTCTGACTTATATACAGAGATGAAATATGCAGTAGCCATATTCCTAACAATATGCATCCAATGTAGTAAACTTGGTGCTTATTATTGCAAAATTTTTGCATCTCTAAAGAGCTTACCACTAGCGGAAAGAACTCCAACATTAAACTTTTAATGGATCTTTTGTGTGGCTTTATTCTTTGGTTTGCCAGTGCTTTTACGACGAAGATTAATCGGTGACGATATTCAATTAGAAAAAAAATAGGATGGAACTTGTATGGATTGTTTTTCTGGTAGTTGTAATTGATGTGGTTTATTATTGTTTGAGGGTAATTTTGTAAAGTGTTTTAGATGTTTTGTGGAATTTACTGTTTAGAGTAGTGAGTAATGAGATAATTAAGTTGTGTGCTAGTAATACATTTTGATTACCCTCAAGACACAACAGCTGAAATATCTGATCTCATCAGTAGCCACTTTAGGTCTTGCAAAGAATCTTTGGAAGAACTAACTCTTAAAAATTAACACCAACATTCTCTGATCTGTTGTTGCGTCCGAACTGTAAACTTTTCCTTCAAGAGTGACTTTGTTTGGATTTTGGTGGAACTGATTTCTCAATTCAGAATTCTAAGAGTCTTTCATCAATTGTGGGACACATGTCAAGCTCTGGTTCGACCTCTCAGCCATTTTTCTTCTAGATTATCGTACCTACTAGGCTAGAAAGTTACCTAGGTTTTAACTCTCATACATTGCAGCTTTTAATCATCACCCAAATTGATTTACCTTCTCCTAAGTAACTGCCACTTTTTCAATGCTATATATAAACCTTCTTACTATTTTATTTTCTTCAATAATCACAAATATTTCTAGTGAAATAAAGATGCCTTCAAATTTGTGTTTAAGTCATATATGTTCACAACTAGAAACACTTTGGTAAAAGGTGGTTGGGTGAACTTATTCAAGCTAGAAAAAGAGAGAAAAGTTACAAGAGACGAACGCATTGCTGCGGGTCTTCCTGTCTCTCTTGGTGAATGAAACAATCAACCACAAGTGAACACAGAGCAGGGTTCATCATCCTCAAAAGCTTCCAAGGTTAGGAAATTGTCATTTGTCACAAGCTTTTCACCTCTTCCATCAGGGTCTTCTGTTTAGGAGTCCCAACCTCTTCCTAAGGAGAAATCCATATCTAGAATTAGAAAACTCTTTTCCTTTATCGCAATGGGGTCAGACACAGAAAAATCTTTATAGAAATTAACCCCACGTTGAGTCACTCGTCAATCTAAATCAACGTTCACACCTACTTCTTCAAAACCCTCTAGTTCGGAGGCTGTAAAACCTGTAGAAAAAACCAATCCATTTGGATAACAGCCTCTAGTAAAAACCAAAGTATCTAAACATCCATCCGAACAGCCATCCGAACAACCTTCCACCGTTATGAAGAATATATGGAAGATAGTCTAGATGAAGGCCCTTTTGAGGCGTCCGGATAAACAGAGGATACAACTGCATATCGGAAAGGCAAGACCAAGATGGGAATGATTCATCCGGATGCACTTCCGGAGAGTGTGGAAGGTAGAGTGAGGCCATGCTTCAAGAAGATCAGTGTGAAGTATTTTTTGTCCTTTCAAACTATAACCAACGTATACACCCACACTGTTGAGGTGGGTCGAATTCTTACTAAGTAGGGAATTCTTGAGTTTGTGAAAGTGATAATTCCAGTCACCCCAGAAACTCTGATGGACTGCAAGCCCAATAAACTGGTGGTCTATACAGAAGTGCTGAACTGGGGACTTCGGTTTCCTTTGGACCCGGAGATAGTCAGATACTTCCATCTCACCAAGCTATGTCCCAGCAAACTAAGCCCCAACGCTTGGTATACCTTTCTGGCCTGCATCATGGCATCCGAACTATCTAAGATTCCACTACTAATAGAACAATTTGCTGCTGTGGCAAACTTGTGCAAAAATCATCACATCCCTTTCTACCATCACAACATGGGGAATGACTACAAGGTAGCAAACGATCTTTTGGAGTCATAAAAGCCGTGGAGGACGCAATTCTTATTCATCAGTGAGACTTGGGAGAATGGAAAAAAGATCAAGGTTGACTCAAACCCAAGCCAACTGACTAGTCGCTGGAAAAACATTGGTGAGTTCTCTTATTTTTTTCTTTAATATTCTAAATATTAAGCCTTTAATCCGAGCTGACTCATACTTTTTCTCAGTCTTTCCGAAGGAGTTTTTAAACTACGTGGAGGCAGGACAGGATACATGTGCCAAACTGAACGCTTGGGTCTTAGAGAAGTGGGAAAATGCTTTCTATAATTGCTTCACATCAGGGAACTATGTGAGATCCCACCAGCGGAACACTACAGAGAAAAGGACCTCAACCTGGGAAGAGCTAACCACCCCTCTTCTTGCAGATGTCATCCTGAGGAGGACAAAGGCTAAAGACGCTAAACTTTACCTGTCTGCCAGAACCAAAGCCCCTAGTCATCTGAATAGATGAAACACAAGAGGAAGATTTAAACCACAATAGATCCACCTTAAACAACCATTGAAGGGAACGGTTCGGAGAATGAAAGAGGTATTAATGCTACTTTACTAGAAGTACTAGAAGTCAATGTGAAGGAGGCTGGTGGGTCAGACAACCCACCAAATATTTCGAAAAAGGACAAGAAGCGTAAGGCGAGCAGTGATGAGATGGCTGCCAAAAAGAAGAAAGTTACTCTGGATCAGAGATAATTCTTCGTCCTTCTGAAATACCTCCCCCAGCTCCTGTCGATCCTACCTTGCAAGAGAAAATTCTAACCAATCTTTATTCCGAACAGGTTACTGGTAATGGTAACGAAGAGGTAGATCTTGACACTTTTTTAAACATCAACATTTATTTTAATGACTTAGAAAATGATGATTTTATGGGACCTTACCATCCTCCTAGCTCTTCGAATGTTGTGACTCATAATGGCGAGATTTACGCGATATCCAGTGAGCAAGATACCTTGAGTCATGCCCTCTTGGGTTATATTCGACCAATACTTGATCTGGAGAGACAGATAAAGGATCAAACTGTTACCATCAACACTCTGACTATAGAGAAGCAAAACTTGTCAAGCAATCTTCTTAGTACTCAACAAAGCATAGAATTATTGAGAAAGGAAAAAGAGGATTGAGCTGTCAAACTGTTTAAGTCAGAAACATCCAGCAAAGAACTTTAAACCAACTAATCTGATCTGGATACTTCTTCCTCAAATGGCATCACAACTTTAAAGGAGAAACTACAAACTAAGGACAATATTATCCAGACTCTATCCGATGAGAAAGTCAAATTGGAAAATATTGTCTGAGAGAAGACCAAAGAGAAAACTGCCCTAGAACGCCAACAAGCTCAAACAATAGCCACGGGGATAGAGAGTTATGCCAGTGGAGTAATGGATTCTCTAGAGAAGAGGGATGATGGAATTAAGTCTGATATGGTCTTATTTTTTATGAAACCTTTTCTAAGAGGACTCTTGGTCCTTTGTGGAAATATGTGGACTATGATGATCTCGCTTTTCATACGATGGCTGATGGTGACAAGCGTAATTACTCCAGTGGGACAGACTCCGATGATGATGAAAATTTCAGTGAGAGTTCAAGTGCTGAACTCAAAAGTCCCAAAAAAGATGGCGGTGAAGAAAAGACCGAAGGGAACAATCCCTAAGGTTGCATTTTGTACTTTTTTCTTAAAAAACTAAAGTCCTTGGATGGCCAAATAATTTTTCTTCACTGTTTGTTTAACCTTTACTTTGTAAAACTTTAAAGTCCTTGAATAGTCAAGCCATTTTTTGTGTATCAGAGATCGGTTTGAGTCCAATCAAATTTTAATTATATATTCCCCTTTGTTTAAATTTTGTTTTAACTCTTTTATGGTCAATGTTTCGATAGCCGTTTATATCTCAGATGTGTTGAACAAACGTATCCAACATCTTCGACCACATGTGTTTACTAAATGTGATGCACTGCTTAACATATCTGATCAACTCAAGAATACTTGAGAGTGGGGGTGTTGAATAAGTATATAATATTCAAAACGAAACAAAATTGTATCATAATTTTATAGACGGCATCATATATTATTGAAGAACCAGGAGACCTCATTAAAACCTCCCCGCGCCACTAGGGTAGGAAAGAGTATGCCACATAATATTTACATTGATATTTAAAAAAGTAAATATTTACAAAAGAGTTTTATTCTAAGTATAACCTGAGATGATCAACGTTCCATGGGTGCTTTAGAGCTCTCTATTCTTTGTCTTGGGGCCTGTATGTTTCTCGTTCAATCTTTTCACATATCACATAAGGGCCTTCCCAGTCCGGGGCCAGTTTAACAAACTACTTTTCCTTGGTGTGTAAAAATACTTTTCTTAAAACTTTGTCTCTTGATTGAAAATCCCTTCTTTTAACTTTGGAAGCAAATCTGCTCCTCATCAAGCCTTGGTAATGCGTTGTTCTCAAATGTGCTTTAACTTTTTTTTCTTCTATCAAGTCCAACTGATTCCTAACTGCTACATCATTAGCCTGTTCGGAATAGTTTTGGACTCTGTGAGATGAAAAAGTAGTTTCTCTGGGAGTAATTGCGTTCATCCCATATACCAAAGTCAAATGCGACTCTTGTGTGACACCCCGATGAGTAATCCAATAAGCCCATAATAATTCTTGTAAATAGCTTGGCCACTTTCCTGCAGCTCCTTCCAATTTTTTCTTTAATCCAGACAAAATGGTTATATTTGCAACTTCAACCTGACTATTCGTTTATGGGTGGAAAGGAGAAGAAAAACAATGTTGAATTTCTCTAGAGGTACAGAAAACTTCTATTTCTTTATTATCAAACCGTGGCCCATTGTCTGTAGTAATCTTCCGAGGAACCCCAAATCTATAACATATGTTAGATAAGTTCAATTTAATAATTGACTTTGAAGTGGTTCCAGGCAAAGGAGATGCCTCTATCCATTTAGATAAATAGTCAATAGGGACTATGATTGTTCTACGTTCACCGGACCCCATATGAAAAGGCCCAACTAGATCCATACCCCATCTGGAAAAGGGCACTGGTTCAGATATGCACTCCATAGGAACTGCTGGCACATGAATTTCATTCCCATATTTTTTACAATGATCACACTTTTTCACCATCTCTTTAGCATCTGCCATTATGGTTGGCCAGCAATATCCTGCTAATAGGACCCTTCTGGTTAAGGCCCTATAGCCACAGTGTGCAGAACCTTCTCCATCATGTAGTTCAGATAATACAACTTGGGATTCTTTAAATCCTAAACAACGTTAGAGAGATTTGCTGAAAGGTTTTTTTGTAAGGAACCTCTCTTAGTATCAAGAAACCACAAGCCTTGTACTTGATGTTTTTTGCCACAACTTTATCCGGAGGCAATATCCCATCAAAGATGTATTGAAGAAGAGCATATCTCCAATATTTAGGTTGAATAGCGAGTACATTGATATTTTCTTCACTCTTTTTTCCCGATCTGTTTGTACGGATGGAAATTCATGCACAAGAATCCATGGGTAGGATTCAGAATAGGCTATAGTTGTCAAATAGTCTACCATAGTGTTTTTCGATCTAAGGATGTGCTCATATTAAATATTTTTAAAGTTTGTGGCAACTTATTTCAACATAAGCAGATATTTAATCAATTGTTCTTTATTTGCTTCAGATTACCCCTGAGCATGGTGACTAAGAAATTGAGAATCACTCATTAACCGGACTCTCTTAGCCCCACATAGGAGAGCCAGCTTAAGACCAGTTATGGCTGCTTCATATTTAGACTCATTGTTAGAAGCTCTGAACCTAAAACATATGGCATGATACATCTTTTCACCATATGAAGAAGTTAGACAAATCACAGCTCCACAACCCATAGTACTTGATCCAGCATTAGTTCGAACTACCCATTCTTTCTTAGATCTATTTTCTGATTCATGTCCGGAGGATCTATCAACATGTAATTCTACCAAGAAGTCAGCCACTGAATGGGTTTTAATCGTTGTTCAAGGGAAAAGTCAATATCATAATCACCCAGCTTCACTGACCACTTGGTCATTCTTCTTGATACATCAACTTTCTGAAGAACGCTTTTTAAGGGAAAAGATGTTCGAACAACAATGGAATAAGCTTGGAAGTATGGTTTCATTTTCTCGCTGCAATTACTAAGGACAATGCCATTTTTTCCAATTTCAAATATCTTCTTTCAACATCCAACAGACTCTTACTGATGTAATACACCGAACGAGGGTAATTGTCCACCTCTCTCACTAGTACATCACTTATTGCATATTCTAATACATCTAGATACACATAGGGATTTTCCTGCCGAACAAGTTTGAAAGAGTTTTAGGTGAGGATAAATGCTTCTTTATTTCAATAAAATCCTGGTCACACTGTGGAGGCCACTTGAAGTCTTTAGCATTCTTCAATACTTTGAAGAATAAAGTGCACTTATCTGATGATCTTGAGATAAACCTATTCAGCATAGCCAATCGTCCTGTCAGCCTTTGAACTTCTTTAATATTTCGAGGAGGGTCCATTGCTAGTAAGGCATTAAGTTGATCTGCATCAAGCTGAATTCCCTTCTCACTTATTATGTAGCCCAACAACTTTACAGATCGGACCCCAAATACATACTTCTCAGGGTTCAATTTTAAATTCACAACTTC